>CM060706.1:154240844-154638019 GCA_030686995.1 Artemisia argyi | reverse complement strand
CGACGACAATCTGAACTCAATCGCATACTCAGACCAAACCCGTCCACCAAAGTACCTCGTTTTGTAGAGCTGCAACTCAAACTAGCACAAAGTTGATCACAATCCACTCAAGCCGTCAAATGTTTATCATTTTTACAGATCAATGCAAGAAATTTCTTGCATACGTGTAGTTTTCCAGTATTGTCGCAGGCTGACCATCCCTCAGGTCCAATCTGGCCATTCCTTCTAAGACTACTCAACTAAACATAAAAGTTTCATTCCTCTCACTAACTATGACGTGTTCTATGTTCAGATGAAACCACCCGTATTACTGACACAAACTAACTCATAGCAACTATGAAACCTGTGAAGATTTAACCAGGTTTACTTATGAGAATAGATATTGCAGCAACCGGCTAACTACAACTCGGTTTTTCAGTGAAGTGTTCATATCGAAAATCATATAACAAAACTAAAAACCGGTACGATAAATAGACTAATCATAAAATTGACAGCTAAAGAAAAATAAATGACACATATTATCCGTAAAGTGATTTCGGTAAAAAAAAACATTACAGAGTAAAAGATGGGTTACACATACAGTAGCTAATATTTACCCCATGTAATAATAGTAAAGTTATATAGAAACCATCCTAGTAACGCACACATATGCTCTAGCCGGATCTATCCGGGTCTTGGCCGGGTCTAGCCGGATTTAACCGAGTCTTAGCCGGAATATCCGGGTCTTGGCCGGGTCTTGCCGGATATAGCCGGGTTTTGGCCTGATATAACCGGGTCTTGGCCGGATATAACCGGGTCTATCCGGGTCTTGGCCGGATACAGCCGGATCTTGGCCGGAATAGCCGGGTCTTGGCCGGATTAGCCAGGTTTTGGAACACAGTCTCACATTAGCACATACAACGCGGTACTTGATGGAACATGTACCTAGCGGCAGTGTGAAGGTGGGTGTTTGGACAAAGGTTTAGGAGTTTTTCAGGGAGTGTTTGGAGACGGGTTTTACGAGGTGAGGGTGATATTGTGGTTATGTCTGAAAATGAAATGAGGGTTTTTTGATGATGAGGGTTATGTTTGGTTTAAGCAGGTGTTGAATGCTACATTTGTGACACTGATGGTGGTTGCAGTGGTGAGGAGGAGTATGAAAGGTGGTGATGCCATACCCATACTGCAACGGCTTTGCAGCTCGCGCGTTATAGGTACCACGCCATGGTGATAACGAGCGTTTTTTTAAGTGTAACATGTGATTTTAGGACCAGTTTATTTACCGCTAAATGATATAATTGTTTACATCTTATTATCTTGATGGTATGTATGATAATAGAATTGCCGTTCTAAAAAATAAAAAAAAAAAAAATGTATGATAATAGAATCAAATACTAACATGGTTGCTTCTTTTTTATGGATATTTATGCCGCGGGCCTTGTGAGAGCTTATGAGAGTTTAAACTTTCAAAATTAGTTAACTTATGAATTATGATATAAGTTGTTTTTGGCACAACAAATTGTCAGAGCTTTTAAAACTCAAAAGCTTTTAAGAGAGAAACTACCTACAAGGAGCTTGAGCTTCTAACGTCCTTCAGCTTTAATTTGTGTATTTATATAAGCTGCAGCTACATCATCAAACATATCTAAAAATAAAAGTTTCAGCTTCTTTGTCCCAGCTCTCTTAAGTGATACATTTTTAATAGATACATGGTTTTTCTTAAGTGATAGATTTTAAAGTTATTAAGCTCAAAACCGAGTAATGTACATAACCCCAATGCAAACTCCATAGGATTTGAGCTCAGTTCGAAGATTTTATGCTTAGCTTGAAGGCTTATTTCATCATGATACGATTTGGAGTTTGGCTCCATAGAATATAAAAAAAATATGTAGAGTTTTAATTTAACGGTTTGTCGTATGGTTGCCTGCTAAAAGGTCATGCCACACGAGTTTGATTGTATCCAAACTGCAGCATCCTTGTAGATTGATATAGTGGCAAATCTAAAAGGCGTAGTTCTAGGCTTCTAGTTGTAAGTTCAATTGGCTACACAATTATTTAGGGACTCAAGAATCTTGTTTTGTATGCTTCAAATTGATGACAATCGCTCGATCCACTGCAGGAAAGCTAGTTGCTAGTCATGAAGCCGAGAAGGCAGACTTTACTAATTTGTATATCAAGTATTTAGCTATGGAATTTTAAGTGCAGCTAATGTTATCAACAAAGTGACATGTAAACATCTTTAAACGCATGGTTAATAGTAGTAACGAGCGGGAATGCACTCGCGCGTTGCGGTGGGGCTATTTGTTGGGATTGTTTTTTATCGGCAATGATATTTTACGTTTTTTTTTTTTTTTTTTTTTTTTTTTTTTTTTTTTTTTTTTTTTTGATTGTGGTTGGGCCGTGCGGAGTTATTTTATAAAGGGCAATAATCGTTTGCGGAATTGGAAATTTTTTCTTTTTGGAAATGCCATAAAGCGCGAACCTATCCTCTATTCCTAGATGACTCTTAGTTACCATAGTAAATATTTGCAAAATTTGAGTAATTCGTTGGAACAAAAAAAGGCCTGGCTGGGTATTGACCGGGCCAGGCCCACTCATATGGCCATGTTCTATTCGGAGGAATAAAATAAAAATGTCGATTTCTTACATTGTCATCAATTTGATCTACTTTATTTGAAAAAAAGGAAGGACTAACTAAAAAAATATATATATTCTTTAAATTCAAGTTATGCAATACTGTCAAGAAAAAGGAAAAAACCTATTACGGAGTAACATTTATTATAAGTATATATAGCATAGAATACATTGATCATGTAGGAAACAAAACCTTAACAGGCCCAAAAGGAAACCGATGGCGCAGAAAAGATGCTGCAGTCCACATACCAAAACGGCAGCGTTTTTGAACAAAAACGCTATATATACTAATAATTGGATAAACCAGCAATCGCCTTCGCAACTTTTCATTTTCACACAAATCATATTTCGACAATTGGATTCCTAAAATGCTGTACAACTAGTTTTAAACTGCACTTAAAACTAGCAAAATGATCGTTATTACAATGAAAGCAAGAGCTGAAATGAAATGATAGAATATGTACAAGCCAATGCATATGTGATCAACGTATTCATATTTACAAGTTAAAAGCAAGGTGGATCACCCTTTTGCTTGGTTCTTAATCTGAGCATTCGGTTTTGCATATGGGGCATAGTTTCTTCATCAACAGCCATTTCTTGATGCACTCTTCATGATAATCATGTCCACACTTTTCCATCGCTCCAATCTTATCCCCATTCTTGTATTCTTCCTGTTAATGACATCGCAAAACAAGTTTCCATTATCAAAGAATAAAACGGACATGTAAACATGTCTGAATGTGAAAGGGTAATTTAGGAAATAGATAAAAGTGCCAGTCTTACAAGGCAGATAGGACAAGAAACTTCCTCCTGGTTTTGATCCAAAGAATAATGAACTTTTACCCTTACAGACTTGGACATGCTATCCTCGGACAAGCCCGTGCTAACATTTCCTATCCTTTCCCCGAGATTAAGCAATTCCTGCCAAACAAATGACACGTTTAGTTTAAAGAGAAGAAATGGAATACCATAGTGAAAAAAGAAAGCAACCAATAAAAGGGCTATAAAATTGATGTTTATCATACCTCGTAGCTCATGTTGTCCACGTCTAGCCTCAAATCTCTATATTGATCCGAGAAGTTCCTGGAATTACCATAGAATGGTGCCCGATCCACCATCACAATGGCCTATTTAAAAGAGAATTCAAGTTCAAAGTTATAAATACGCTTTTAAAAAACAGAAAAGAAGCTAAAAAAACATAAGATACATACCTCATGTCCCATTCTTTCATGAGATTCAGTTGTATCATAAAAAGGCTGGAATCTGTCAACAGCTAACCTCGGCCTTCCACTTCTGTAACTACTGCGCCATCCACCTGGAGAGTAATGCCTTGAATTTCTGGAAGAGAAACTATCAGGGGTTGCGTGCAGCCCATTTGTTGACGAAGAACCACCATGTGCATAGTGGGAGTACCTTGAACCATTCCCATATGAAGGCTCTGGTCTTCGAGAATGGCTGACATGCTCTTCTCTCATTGATGGAGCATGGGGTCCATGATGACTCTGTGAGGAGGCAACAGGATGATGTCTGTTGAATAATGAATCACAACCATCACCAGAACTTCCTCCAATATGGAAGTGATTCATCTCATGTCTCGACCCACTCATATCTGCTTTTACATGCAAAATTCATTAATACCATATTTAATCAATAAAAAAGTACTAACAAAAGACACCAAGGTTCACCTGAAGGTGAGATCCTTCGGTGGGATGAACCAGCATAAGGAGGAACACAATTCCACTGTCCACCGTTAGAATCAAGATTGGCATGTTGAACAGGGGCAGAAGAGTAATGTGCTGGATGGTAAAACTGAGAAGAATGATCAGGTACATGAGTTCTAGGTTCCAATTCGAGTCTGTGTCTACGTCTCACATTCCTTGATGAATCTTCACCACCAATTGTAAGACTGCCTCTATACGGAGGTCCACTTTGACAATCCATGTTTGGTTTCTCTATCGGCATCTGAGAGCTGGATGAACTTCCTGCACTATAGAAGTTATCTGACCTTTTTCTTTTGAGCGACCCTCCAATTCCTAACGGGTGGTTTGAAAAACCACCTTCAACATCATGCATACTTGAAACATTATAGTTAGTACGATGAATATGCCCAACAGGAGCCACTGGTGCCACCAACGATCTACTTTCTGTGATTGTTGAGGGTGGGTATGGATCAATAGGAGGGGCTGGCACATAAGGCTGTATTTCCATGCAAACATTTGATGAAGGGTATTCATTTGCTCTGCCATCAGGCACTCCCCCTCTTGCCATATGATGACCAATAAAAGGACCATTCTCTGGGACAGCACCTCTTCCTGCTGCAAGTCCATAATTTATATGACATGTAAGATTACGTATAGCATGTGAATATTAAATTCATATATATCAAAAAAAAAAAAAAAAAAATGTTACCAGCAGGGAAGTAAGATTGCTCTGTCGGCGAATGGTTGTTGCCATGCTGGTCAATTCCAGACCTCGTAAATGAGTTAGGTACGTGTCTATGCCTCATCCTTCTTAACAAAAAAGCTTGTTTCAAACCCGAAGTGTAACAAGGTAGCTGTTTAGCCTGGGCAGCTGTACAGGTACAAGAGAATTAGATTTATGCTTAATGGAGAAATAACGCAAATATGCAGCAGAGCATTTCTACAAGCAGCCCGACAAAAATTCAGAGAAAATGTTCTAAATTGTTAGAAACTTGTTGAAAGAAAGTATTTTCACACTCATACACAATGACTCACTATTTTTCTCAGCTTACAACTAGTAAATGCTTAAAAAAAGTTCCATAAAGATCATTTGTGCATTCTCAGGTACTTGTAGTTACCTACCAACTATTTATCATAACCAAATCCAGAAATGATAAAGATACCAAATAAAAAACAGAGTAGTCATAAATATTATATCGAAAATTCGAAATCGAAAGAGTAGTCCTCCACTAATTTCGGATGACTCAAAACTAAAGGGAAATGACTGAACGTATTTTATTTTTTGTGTGTGTCCAGATGATCACCCGGGAGAGTAGAAGAAGCACTCTTTTTGAAATATGCAAGGAAAAGTATACACATAAGGACTTACACAGCCCATGCAATGATAAGGTTGGCCTGTAACTGAAACATCGAACCCTGAATACTTTTTACGTGTACCCCTATATAATTTATATATTAAACTACACGCTAAGGAAATTATATATTTCATATTTGGTCACAGCAATAGAACTACCAAAGCTACTCATCTTCAATATTACCAGTTGAACATATGTATAAAGGAGTCTATAACGAAAAGGCGATGTCTTGATTCCTTAGCATTGATCAACCGTCTCTCCTGGCACTAAAAGTTGAAAAAATCATATTAGGTTCTTCCTGTGCCTAATCGCACAGAAGCATTCCAGCTTGTGAGTTCCAAACAGAAAATTCCTCTTCTGTTTTAAGCTGGCAGTTCCAAACTAACTAAAGCTATGAAATTTCCATGTAGGGAACAAAACTGAAAGCCAAACTAAAAGATGCTTATTGAAATCAAATCCATACCAAAAGACCTATTCCAGGTGTACTATGCCTCTCAAGATAGAATCAAAAGGCACCTTATATTTCTCCTTGGATATTCGACCTATATAATCATTCAATCCTGCACTGCAGAAAAAGGTTATCCTGAATAAAAGGAACTATTACCACGTAAAGTCATATAAGGACCCTAAATTATATTTGGAAACACTTTTAAGGGCTCCATAGACACACACTACTAAAACAAACATAACTTACACAGAGCCGGCGTCCAATACTTACAAGATCAACTGGTGAAATCATTACCACTATACCCTTATTTTGAAAGGATACAGAAAAACGAAGACACGGCCTCCCTAAATAGTCAGGAAGTGATTGGTCTTTGGATTTCCTACATCTTTTAGCAATGTCCGCATAAACAAACGATCTACAACCACCAATGAAAAAACTCCCCAACAGAAGCAGCATATCACCAAACCAGGAAATACATAGCTTAACAGGAATGAGTCAGGTACTACAAGGCTCTGTGGCAACTAGAAGAGCATCATACTCGGACTAAGCCCCACTAGTTAGAATTGCAATCGATAGTTGCATCCCCACCCAAAAGGGAAACATCATATGAAGATATATAACTTCAAACGTATTTCTTGCCATATCATACAAATTTACAATCTTCAACAAAACAAAGGATTCTGTTAAACTAATTACCCTCCAGAACCTGCTGATATGCACCATATGTCCGCAAATTAATAATGAATTTAACACAACCCTGAGGATCCATTATTCCTCCTTCCAGAATCATCGAAAAAGGAATCACCTCCTGCCAAATCAATCGTTATTTCGGTATGTGCTTTCACAAGTCTTTAGAACAAGGACCAGATATTCTTTGAGCCAATTATATCATTCTATAAGCATCAAACTGTATGCTCAATTCAATATTTATACAAACAGAACACTGCATATTACTCTTTCTTCACTGCTTCGACAATGTTCCAGCTTGTGATACAAGAAAACTTCACCAACACAACACACTAAAAGCCCAAGGTCACCATCCTAGGGCCAAGATTGATTGCACAATGCCTGGAAACTGTGTAGACAAGTGTTGGAATGCATTCCAGAGTCTCGACTACCCCAGCAGAAGTTTAACCGCCTTCTTAAGTAAAAAAGTCAGCTGCTGCAACGAATTAAGACCATTGATACAACTTCACATTATCATTTAAATGATACTGGTAGATGCTCTACCATATATTCGGTGAAGACAAATGGCATCACCCCTTGTCTGCTTCAGAGTGATAACATAAATTAGGACGGTAGCCCATATTGTCATTTCCTTGTTTAGAAGTGTCCTAAAACTTAGAAATGACATGTACCATCAATTGCTTACGAGTCCTAGTACGGTATGCCAGAGATGGGAAAGTTGGACTCTAGATGTACACACGAGGATGCTCATGTACAAAGAGACTTATTTTCACTGTGTTCATAAATATTAGTCCTGATAGATCAAAAGTGCCTGCAATGTAATTCCATTTGTGATTTAGAGAATAACACAGGATGAAGATCCCACTGCTGGCTAAAGAGTACAACTACCTATGTATGCATAGTGTAACCGTGTGACTAGGTGTAAGCACTAAGTGGGATTTTCAGAAGTCGTCTACATTCCATCAAGTTCCAACAAAGTAACAACAGATATTCAAACCCTCATAATAATAAATGATAAAGGCATCATATCCCATGAAGATGTAGAAATTGTAGCAAGAGAGTAGAAAGTCTGTTTAATAGAGCCTGCATGCATGAAGCTGTGTCTCTGCTCTGAGAGGGTTTTGACTCATAACACTCACTGCCTAGCCTTAACCATAAACCAACTACTATACAAGAGCTAAATTTTTCTTATTATCTGAACAATAATCATGCCCCAAGACAGAAAATATAGTCAACGAGATCCTAAGCTACTTACATGTGTTCTATATGTTGATTTCTAGTAGAAAACAAACATGAATGAAACCAGACCAGGAGGTGCAGTTTTGTGAACTTTTAAGTCAAAGATATCATGAATATGTGATGTTTTTATCAATCTTGAAAGAAAATATTAGATTAAAAAGAACATACGACATCATAAAAATTCTTGGAATTTATTAATTAAGGTTCAAAAGGTCAAATAATATAAACGACTTCGTACGGGTGAAACTAATAAGTAGGGCATTTGGCACTTCACTTGTGTTTATAGTCATAACTATTCAGTAGGATAATCTGCAATTCTTTATCATATGTTTCATTTGTTAGAAAGATATCCTGTGCTCACAGCTTAATAGCAGTAGCAACATCCTTATGATATTAAAAGAATCATAAGTTATCAAAGACATTATAAATGCAGACATAGCTTACAAGCTCATGAACTCTGAAATAATTGATCACCAAACACATTTTCTCTCATTTTTTTCTATTGCTTTCCTCTACTTTTTTCCATCTTCTAGTGCGTACTAGTATTTTCTACGCACTTGAGTGACTGAAAGACACTTTATAAACAGCATAACAAACAAAGAAACCATAAATTTGAAAAATGAAAAGCGAATTTCTCTGGGAATGAGATACAAAAGATATAGCATAAGGTAACAGAACAGCTACAACGACCAGCATCATTACGCACTTAATTTACGATCTTTTCATATTTCCATGCACAAAAAAACTAGTGGCCTGTTACAAAAGGCAATCTTGAAATTACACGAAATCAGTGTTACTAAGCATCATTGGTCGCAACCTGAAACTTTTGACCGACCTATCCACTACGATCTATATAATGGACTTCCAAGGAACTTAAAGTTCAGATCTTACATATGCATGGCAATTACAAGTTCCTACATATCCTTTTCATATTTATTATTTAAAACATACATTCAGTGACCATAATTTTAAAATAAACGAAAGCTCTTCTCTTTGCCCACAGTTCAGCATATCATCTCTCCAAACAAAAGCGACCGGCACTATCATGATCCAATCTTCGTCAATGGATATGGCCAATAGGCTATGATGTACACTGCAATCAAGTTCAAACCGGGGAACGTATAGTGACACTTAAAGTTTTAGAAACCTTTATATATAAATTATAAAATCTTTAGTATAACCTGCGCATATTTTTAGGGTACGTTTAGTTGAAGAAAATATTTCTTAGTTTCCCATCTCTAAATTTGGAGTAATTTGGAAGGGCTTTTTATCTCAATAAAAAAGTTGAAAATTTAGAGAACGTGTTCAAATAGTGTTGTATTTTTCGGTTTATTAATTAAAAGCTAGGGTGAATGAAGAAAAACTGGGGTGTTAGTGTTTTGTATAAAAAATGTTTAGTAGTTTCCTTTCATAATTAGGAAAATAGGAATTTTGTGTTTCATAGAAACTTTTTTTATTTTTATTTTTTTCCTTTGAATTTTACAAAATTAAAGTTGGAAAACAGGACTTTTCTCTGAACTAAACGCACTCTTATTGTACTAGGCGGGTTAAGACCCGGAAGTAAGATGTACGACGGAAAGTAAGGACCCTTTCTGCAAAAAAGAAAAACAATAGTTCACACTGGGGGTGTGGGTTAGACGATAATGTGTGTATACCTATTCAGCTTATTCTATGTTAGAAACAAATGCAGAGCAGTATTTGACAACCAATCAACTTACAATACAAATCCCGGAACACAAACACATACAACTGAAAACAACGTACAAAAAGCACATCCATGTAATGAAAAATCCATAAAAGATACACTTGTATAGACCTATAAGGGCAAAAATCATCTAAAGGTTGCGGATATCAAGTGTGATGGATGTCTACACACACAAAGACATACTCCTACCAAAATAACTTAGCGCACCAAATTTTCTTATAATCCTGCGAAAAACTTGGCACCAAAGGTTTTGTTTAGAAAGGCATTACATAATAACCTTGTCCGATAAATCTAGTACTACGACCAAAAACGACCCTCAAATTAGCACCAAACTATTTTAACTCACACAAAACAATCCATCAAAGTAAGTCTATCTCGAGACAAGAAGCAAATGGACAACAAAAAAACATCCAAATAATCGGTCCGATCATCGTCTCCACAACTCAAAAGACCAAATCATAATCCACTACAAAAATGTAAAATCTAAAGTCATATATAATAAATACTAAAACAATCAGCCTCTATTATTATTTTTTTAATCCTAGATCCAAATTTTTATAATAATAATAGTAATAATATATGTAATCGTGTGTGTAAGTTAATAAAAATAATACAATCCGTAAATAATTATTACTGTACAACATAAACCCCCAATAAATACTAGTAGTACGTAGTACTACACAATATTATAATATATATAAAAAAAATGCGATCATCCAGTTTTTATTATCTAACACTAAAAAAACAATAAAAATGAAAACGATCGGATCGTACCGGACGGAGATAAGTTTCGGTAGTCAAATATCAACGGCGATGATGATGGTGATCAGATTTTACAAAGCTTTTATAAATTTGTTTATAAATAATTGATTGATTGATTATAAAGTGTTGTTGTTGTTGTTAGCGTATGAAATTGTATTTGTTTTTTTATAAGAAAGAAAGTTTGGTTGGGTGGTGTGTTATGTTGGTTATTATTATCATTTTTATAACCATTTCTTCCTTCCCTTCCCTTCCCTTCCCTTCCCTTCCCTTCCTACCAAATTTTCATTTCATTTTCCGGTTCGTGTGGACTTTATAACTTGGGCCACATTGTGAAACCCAGCCCAATACCAGAAATATTTATGGAAAATGAAAAATCATCCTAGTTGATGTGCCTAATAATCTTCTTACTCACAGGATCGTTTGTCACAAATGACGGTTTGTATGCAACGAGAGAATGAGTGAAAAAATATGTATAATCTTGTTGCGTGTGTAGGAGGATTAGTAAGAGGATCTTGTAGGAGGTTTTAGCAATGTTTAATATTTATTACACTAAACCTACGAGTCTATGACTATGACATTGGAGTTGTACCATTGCTTCTCGAGTCAGAAGATTTCAGTGTAGTGAGCTGTGAGACAAGAAGGGGAAGCGTGGGCACGTGTCTTTTATCAAAAAGAAATTGTAGTGTAAAATTTTAAATTAATTAGTTATTTTTGTAATTTGCCCTAATAACGAACCAATTCGTAGTGTAGTTTCCAAAAATTAATAAAGTTTGATCTCTCGAGCATAACTTTTTTGACTCCGCCCTGGTTGTGAGTGCATGTAAAATTTGGTTCGATGCTGAATATCCTTGATATTATGTTACTATTTCAAATGTATGTTTTATAGAACGAAATGAAGTAAGAAATGAATGGAATAAATGAAGTAACACAGGTATGTATGCATTTATAATCATGTTTGTAGATATGATAAACGGAATGATCTCTATAATGAAAAGATAAAAATAGCTTTTCATGGTAGATGTTTTTTCTTTAGTGGGTAGTTAAGAAAAATAGAGGTTTTTTATGTGATTTCGATTCTATGATGTAATGAAAAAAAAAAATCTAATGAATGAAAATAGTTTGTTTTTTATGTGTAGGTCATTTTATGTAGTACGTCATTGCTTTCCATAATATTAAACAAACATATTATTCTTTCATTACATTCTAATGATCTTTTTCATTCCCACTTTCATTATGACGTACCAAACACTATGCAATATTAGTATACCTAGTGACAGAACCATGACGAGTCTCGAAGGGTCCTGTGACACCCATAAATTTTTTGCGGTGTAATGTTAATTCTTATAAAACTCATACGCAATATCTTTTATGAAATGCACCTGGTCCGAGAAAAAGATTTAATAATCAGTTTAGCTTTTCTTAAATACATCAGATCATCTATAATGTTGAATCATCCCTGACTGCGTTGTACATCTAAGTCATGCGAGTCACGGCCGGCCTTATGGGTGGGCGACCCAACCCATTTAGATCCATGTTTCTAGAAGACCCACCTATACCCGGACCCATATACACCCAAACCTATCTAGACCCATGACTTATTTTGCCACCTTTATGTGGTAGCAGTAGCATATAAAAATGTTATATAATTAGGTTGGAATATATAAAACGTTTAACATTTTCTTTTGCAAAACATTTTAGACAAAAATATCTGTGCAGGGTTTATATTTATTTAGATTTAGTTTTAATTTTAACTATAATACAATTCTGACATCGTCGTCTGACCTCAATTTTATAAGTTGATATGCGGATTTTAGATGTAGACATGATTGGTTATCTACATTACTTAGGAGGGGCATTTTTTGATGTCTCGCACCGGACATCAAAAAACGTAAAATCGGCCCTGATTCGAGTATGTATAAAGGCAATACTAAATTTTTTTCAAAAATATGTGGGTTTAGGATACTCTAGTATTTTATATAGTGACACTATCAACTAGGATTTGATTTGCTTACATTGATATGTTGTAGCAAAGCTTATATTTCTAAAATTTAAAATGACTTAATAATGTTAATGGTCCGGTGTACTTTTGATTAAAAATGTTAATAACATTTACCATTAAATTAATATTTTAAATATTATTTAATTATCAGACCTTTATCATTTTTTTGTTTCTAAATAACCATATACTTTTTTTTTAATCGTAATGGGTACAAACAGAACCTGTAAGTTATGCATCAAGGGTCAAACCGGAATTATGATTTCGCAAGTATAATTGTTTGCTGCTATACACCGTCGTTTTATAATGGTATTCGTATAGTAGAATGTTATAGGCAAAGTTGTATATGTGTGCATATAAATTCTGATGATCGACCAAAATGAAAACCTAATAAGTATGTAATTAAGGTCAAGGGGAAAATTACCATGAACAATTTTAAGTTACTCATAAATGAGATAAGGTACATGATTGAATAAATTGAAAAAGATTTGGAGGTAGCGTGACAAGACTTTCAATATTTATTGGGAGGTAGACTTATAATTTCTAACAATACCTTTTACAGCTAATTAAATCGTTTGCCTTATTATTAAACGCGTAAGAGCGAGGGGTATCGTCGGCTGGTGGGTGGCGCCATCACCACCAGCCCAAAATTGCCGACGGCGCACAGTACCATGTTTCGTGCCATCGTCTGTTGCGCTGTCCCAACGGCTCAGCGCCGTGGAGGTCTTTTTTTTTTTTTTTTTTTTTTTTTTTTTTTTTTTTATTTATTTTTAATTTGAACGTTGGAAAGAGCTTATTTTTCAAATGCAACGGCTAGTTGCCCTTAAGTATGTATTTTTTTAAATTTCGTCGTGTAATTTTTTTTCAATGAAAAGTAGCCGTTAAGCCTTTTATTCAATTTCAAAGTTAAAGCAACATTACACCAAGTTACAAACGATACAGGAAACAAATAAACACGATACGGAAATAAAATAAACACGCTACGGAAATACTTAACATAAAACACCATTACTCATTGTCTCTGTCCCATGCCCACGTGTCTCTCAGAATGAACCACACATGTTGATATCTTAACCCACTCCCATGGCGTTCATGATAAATTCGGTTTGCATTGCTGAGACGACAAGGGTCTTCACTTGTACGCAACAACTCTTTGTAAATAGCATTATATCTACGACATTCAAGGTTAATTTTGCTCCATTGACCCGTAATACTATTTTTATTACGGTGGTCACCATCAGTCTGATCGTTGAACCTTTGTGTAACGACATTCCAAAAAGAACGTTCATTCACAAGGTCTCTATCTTTGTAAACTCCAAGCCATACGTTAGCTAGCAAGCTTTCTTCTTCCATTGACCAACGATTATTCATTGTAAAATGTTTTACAAAGTGGAGTGCGTGCAAAATAGTAAGGTATGCAATGCTTTATATAGGAGGCATTAGAAATCAAGTTCAAACTGTAAAGCGGGATACTTTCAAATTTCAAATTTAAAATGCAAACTGTAAAGCGGGATACTTTCAAATTTCAAATTCAAATTGTAAAGCGGGATATTTTCAAAAATCAAATTCAAACTTTAAAGCGGGATATTCTCAAGGTTGATTCAAATTCAAAGTTCTAACTTTTACCTATATATAGCCTCACCTGGATTGACTTGAACACACACAACACAACACACACAATGTCTCGCAAAGACTTCTCACAACAATTCCCAACTGACCGTGACTTCTCCCAACAATTCCCAACTCACCTTGACTTCTCCCAACAATTCCCAAGCCACCATGACTTTTTCCAGCAATTCCCAAGCTCCAGCATGATCCCGAATGCACCGGTGAACACTCCACCGGAAGACATCTTTCCGGTATTCACACTGGATAATGAACCGGTGCCCAATCCACTGGTTGTCCAACAATAACCCGATCAACCGGTGAACAATCCACCGGTGGAAGACCAACCCATTTGGAGAGGGTTGACTGATGAAGAACTGTTTCAGCGAGATATGGAAGAATTGTTACGTGTTCAAGCAGAGGAAGAACGTGTGACAAGAGCTCGTGAGGCAAACTTAAGAGCTAAACAGGCTTGGAGAGACTGTCGAGCAGAATGGCGAATACAAATGGGAATGCCCCATGTGCCATCGAGTGAGGACGATTCGAGTGCCTCCTATTCGAGTCACGAGAGCTATGTGTCGGATGATTCGTTTTCTTGATTCGTAGTTTAATATTTTTATCGTAGGTTAATCATACGTTGTTTAATGTATTTGAATTCCGCGTAATGTGTGTTTTTTTAATGTAATGTGTGTGTTTTTTTTTAATTAATGAAGTTTATTTTAGTTTATATTGTGTTTGTTTTATTTTATGTAAAAAAATAAAAATAAAAATAAAATAAAATAAAATTGGCCGACGGCACCAGAATTTCTGGTGCCAACGGATACCCCTGAAATGTGGTGCCCTGGGGTTTCTGGTGTCATGAAGCTTTTTATTGACGTGGCAGCAAAAAGTTCCCACGGCACCAGAATGACGGCACCACGATACCTAGTGCTCTAAGTAGACTACAAACATGGGTATAAACATACGAAACTAAAAATCCCCGTCCTTTTTTTATTATTTTCATAAAAGATAGAAACTTAACATAAACAGCGGAATAAAAAATTCGAACGAAAGTGATAAACATTATTCGGCGTAAAAGAAGGAAACTATACATGTTTAAGAAGTAATTATTTAACTTGGCACGCAAGTTAGTTCCTTATATTTACTTGCCATATCTCTATATAACATTCATTCTTTTGCTCTTTTTCTTCCAAAAACACATATCAATGGTGGATGTTTATATAGGCGATGAACAAATTCAAACTCTTGCAAGTATATCTATTCAACTTCCTGCAAAAACGCCTAAAGCAGGAAGTGCGACGCCTAAATCAGGAAGTGTGACGCCTAAAGTAGGAAGAGTGATCTTCTTGTCGCCCAACAATACTAGTGTGCCAGTTGACGACCACAAGGAACAATATTCGACGGTAAAACTTCGTTTACCTTTTCCTTTTGAAGAAAATAGAGATGTAGTCACTATTGTTGGAACATATTATGGGATCGTCTTTTTGCATGTTCATGTTGAGAATACTAGTGTTACACATGAGGCCAGGTTTAGTAGTATTGTCCAATACAATCCCTCTACCGGTGTATCCAGGAGAATCCGTGATCCAGATTCATCATTATATAGTGTCTATGGATTTGGCTTTGGTAAAACCCCGTGTGACTTGAAAATTGTTAGGCTTAGAAAAGATGCCGAAAAAGGATGCAAGTATTGTGTAGATCTAACAGGGGTTCTCCTCTCGTAGGTTTGGGTAGTCGGGGTTTTACAGTTGTTGGGCTAATACTCTGTCTCGAGCCAATGAGCAGATGAAGAGTCACCAAGCAAGTGGGACAATTACAAGTATAGTCTAATTAGGATTCTTTATTTTTAGCTTTAAGATAAGGATTATCTTATTTAATTAGACTTGTAGTAGGATTAGGAAAGCTCGTTCTATTCCCTATATAAACCAGCCGAGCACATGGTTGGATGATGTACTTGATATCAGTTTTTTTGAGCAAATATTTTCTGATTATTGGAAAGCTTGTTCCAGTCGTGCGTGTTTGTTTGTTTGTTCCAGCTTTATTGTTTCTGTCGAATCAGATTTACTAGTCATTATTTGGTATCGAGAGCTAGGTTATCAAGGTGGTAATCGACTAGGGTTAATCAAGGTGGTAATCGACTAGGGTTACCAAGGTTCTGATCGACTAGTCTTATCAGGATTCTGATCGACTAGTGTTACCAAGGCTACCAAGGTTCTGATCGATAAGGGTTACTAGGGCAGGAAGGATTGCTATCGACTTGGTTTACTTGGGCAGGAAGTAAATCACTCGACCCCTAGAACCTAGGGCTGGAAGAAGAACAATCGACACCTATAACTTACAGAAGGCGTACAAGAAGGATGGTGCAAGGCGAATCAAGTCAACCACCTCCTGTCGAACATTCTAAAACGGCTCTTCAATGTCCAATGTTAACAAGCACAAACTATAACATATGGGCAATAAGAGTTAAAGCGGTATTCCGAGTCCATGGAATACTCGATACACCGGAACCAAAGGAAGGAACACAAGTCGTTGATAAGCAAGATCACATGGCAGTGGCGTTACTTTTCCAGGCGATTCCAGAAGAACTTGTTTTTCAAGTTTCACAATTCAACACAGTCAAAGAAATCTGGGAAGCTTTAAAGACCAGGTATGTGGGTGTTGATCGGGTTCGTGAAGCAAGGTTACAAACCTTGGAGACGGAATTCGAATCCTTAAAGATGAAAGTCAACGAATTAGTCGATGACTTCGCGGCTAGGATGGGCAAAATTGTAACTGAAGTCAACAGCTTGGGAACAGTTTATGAAGACAAGAAACTTGTTAAGAAGCTGCTTGCATCCGTTCCGGATAAGTTTGTTGCAATTGTTGCCTCAATAGAACAATTTGCTGACTTGAATACTATGTCTTTTCAAGAAGCTATTGGAAGGTTGAAAGCTTTTGAAGGAAGAATGAAGGGTGTTGACACCACTTCTGAAGATCAAGGCAAGTTGATGTTCGGAAGGGCTGAAAGATATGATAAGAACAAGGCTGAGAAAGGTCGAGGAAAGAACTTCTCTGGTGGCAACGGAAAAGGTCAAAACTTTTCCTCTCAAAACAAATCTCGTGGTAGTGGTCAAGCTAATAACCACAACCGAGGAAACCAAAACAACTCCGGGAGCAATACGGATCAAAAGAAGAACAAAAGCCGAGACCTTTCAAAGATTCAATGCTTCAGATGTGATGAATATGGTCACTTTGCTTCTAATTGCCCCGAACGCCGTGAACAAAAGAAAAAGCATGAAGCAAACCTTTTGAAAGCGGTAGATGATGATGACCCGACACTTTTTATGATGAAAAGCGTTCAAGAAGTAGTTTTCTTGAATGAAGAAAAGATTATCCCAAACCAATTGAATACTAAGCCAAACGAGGAAGACACTTGGTATTTGGATAATGGAGCAAGTAATCACATGACGGGGATCCGAGAATATTTTTCGGAGTTGAATGAGAATATCTCCGGCAGAGTGAAGTTTGGTGATAACTCCTACATCGAGATAAAAGGGAAGGGTTCGATAATCATTGAAGGGAAAACGGGTGAGCAACGGTTGATCACTGGAGTCTATTACCTACCCGAGCTAAAAAGCAACATAATTAGTCTTGGGCAAGCTACCGAAGGCGGATGTGACATTCGTATGAAAGGTAATCTTCTTACTATGCGTGACTCAGATGGCAAGCTTCTGATGAAGGTTCCTAGAACAAGTAATAGACTTTACAAAATAAAGCTCCAAGTTGGAAGTCCGGTGTGTCTCAAAGCAAAGATGGAAGATGATGCTTGGTTATGGCATGCTAGGATGGGTCACATTAATTTCGAGACGATGGAATTAATGGCAAGGAAGGGCATGGTTGAAAATTTGCCAATAATTCATCAAGAGAACAAGTTGTGTGAATCTTGCTTGGTAGGAAAACAAACCAAGAAGGCGTTTCCTAAAGCAGCAAAATTTAAGGCAACACATTCTCTTCAACTCATTCATGCCGACCTATGTGGACCAATTTCTCCACCATCCATAGCAGGAAACAGGTACATATTTGTTCTTATTGATGACTTCTCACGGTTTATGTGGACTTTTACCTTGAAGGAAAAAGGAGAGGCATTTGAATACTTCAAAAAGTTCAAAGCTTTGGTTGAGAAGAAGTCGGGAAAGAAGATTATAACCCTAAGGACCGATAGAGGAGGTGAATTCACTTCAAAAGAATTTACCAACTTTTGTGAAAACGAGGGTATAACAAGACATCTAACCGCTCCCTACACACCGCAACAAAATGGAGTCGTGGAAAGGCGAAACCGTACTCTTATGGGAATGACTAGAAGCATCTTGAAAGCACGAGACGTACCAAACTATATGTGGGCTGAAGGAGTTAGACACGCCACATTTTTTATTAATAGAATTTCAACTCGAGCTCTAGTTAATCAAACTCCATACGAGGCTTTCAAAGGAAAAAAGCCTAACTTGGAGGGTTTGAGGGTATTTGGATGTGTGGCTTATGCAACGGGAACAAGGCCATATTTACATAAGTTAGACGACAGGTCAACACGACTCATTTATATCGGAAACGAGCCAGGTACAAAAGGTTTTCGATTGTTCAATCCAAGACTAAAGAAGATAGTGGTATGTCGTGATGCGGAGTTTAATGAGGAACTTGGCTGGAAGTATGTTGCTGGAAGCGAAACACACGAGCTAAACCCAGGTATGTTTGTCATAGAATGGCACAGTTCTATTGATACGGGTTGTGGATTTGTTAACCCAGGTGTGACCGATGAAGTAGAGGCTGAAAATCAAGAGGCTGAAAATCAGCATGATGCTGATGATAATCAACTGGTCAATACCGAACAAGAAGACCAAATCGAGGCTGGTAATGACCCTGATCCTGTTCCTGTGACAGAAACTCAATCACTTTTGAGGCGTTCTTCGAGGGTTTCAACTAAGCCAACTAGATTTAATGACTTTATTATGGGGTCTAGTTCAAGGACCTCAGTTGTTAATGAAGATCAAAATCTGCTTTTGATTGAAGATGATGAACCAAGAACGTTCCAAGAAGCAAAAGTTTCAAGCAAGTGGATGTTTGCTATGAATCAAGAGATTGAGTCTATCGAGAAGAATGATTCATGGGAATTAGTTGAAGCTCCGGTTAACGTCAATCCCATTGGATTAAAGTGGGTGTTCAAAATTAAGAGAAATCCGGATGGTTCAATTAATAAGTTTAAAGCTCGTTTAGTAGCAAAGGGTTATGCTCAAAAAGAAGGAATTTACTATGACGAGGTATTTGCGCCCGTAGCACGGATTGAAATGGTGCGTTTATTGATCTCATTGGCCGCAAAAGAAGCATGGGAGCTACATCATCTGGATGTAAAGTCAGCTTTTTTACATGGAGAACTAAAAGAGCAAGTGTTTGTTACACAACCGGAGGGGTTCGTGAAGAAAGGAGAAGAAAGGAAAATCTACAAGTTGAAAAAGGCGCTTTATGGACTTAAACAAGCCCCAAGGGCGTGGAATACAAAACTTGATAGAGAACTCAAGCAAATGTCTTTCAAGCGATGCCAACACGAACAAGCGGTGTATGTGAAGAAGACAAACAAGTCAATCTTGATTATTGCGGTCTATGTAGATGATCTCTTAGTAACCGGTTCGAAGCTTGGCGAAATTGGTGAATTCAAGAAACAAATGCAAGAAAGGTTCGATATGAGTGATTTGGGAAGATTGAGCTATTATCTTGGCATTGAAGTAAAGCAAGAGGATTCGAGTATCTCAATAAGTCAAGTAGGCTATGCAAAGAAGATCTTAAAAGATGCTGGAATGCATGAAGCGAATCCTACTCAATGTCCATTAGAACCTGGAATGAAGTTAAGCATGGACAAGGAAGGAAAACCAGTTGATGCAACTCTGTATAGACGACGAGTTGGTTGTCTAAGGTATTTGCTACACACACGACCTGATTTATCTTACTCGGTTGGTTTGGTTAGTCGTTACATGCAAGAACCAAAAGAATCACATATGGCGGCTGTGAAACAAATACTACGGTATATCCAAGGTAGTTTGAATTTTGGAGTGCGATATAACCAAGAGAAAACCAAGGAGTTGGTGGGGTTTAGTGATAGTAGTTATGCTATGGATCAAGATGATGGTCGAAGCACAACTGGGCACGTATTTTATCTAGGTAAATCACCTATCACGTGGTGCTCACAAAAGCAAAACACGGTGTCTCAATCGTCTTGTGAAGCCGAGTTCATGGCTGCAACTTCAGCCGCGTGTCAAGGGATATGGTTACGTGGATTGTTGGGTGAAATAACCGGAATGGAAGAGAGAGTGGTGGTCTTATTTGTTGACAACAAATCGGCTATTGCACTTATGAAAAATCCAGTCTTTCACGGGAGAAGCAAGCATATAAACACACGTTATCATTTTATCCGAGAGTGTGTTGAAAGAGGCCAAGTACAAGTTGAGTTTGTAAGAGGTGATTTGCAGCGTGCTGATATTCTGACAAAAGCTCTCGCAAGGATTAAGTTCAAGGAGATGCAAGAGCTACTCGGAGTTGAAGATCTCCCTATCTCGAGTCAGGAATTAGGGGGGTGAATGTTGGGCTAATACTCTGTCTCGAGCCAATGAGCAGATGAAGAGTCACCAAGCAAGTGGGACAATTACAAGTATAGTCTAATTAGGATTCTTTATTTTTAGCTTTAAGATAAGGATTATCTTATTTAATTAGACTTGTAGTAGGATTAGGAAAGCTCGTTCTATTCCCTATATAAACCAGCCGAGCACATGGTTGGATGATGTACTTGATATCAGTTTTTTTGAGCAAATATTTTCTGATTATTGGAAAGCTTGTTCCAGTCGTGCGTGTTTGTTTGTTTGTTCCAGCTTTATTGTTTCTGTCGAATCAGATTTACTAGTCATTAACAGTAGTACAAGCTCCTTTGAAAGCCGCATCGTACAAAGTGGCAAAACACGAGAAAGTGTGCATTGAAAATCAACATGTTTTTATTCCTTTCGCATTTCATTCTTTTGATTTCCTTGTATCTGAGGCTATGGAGCTCCTCAATATAGTCCAATGAGTTATGCATAGCAATGTTATGACACCCAGATCTACAAACGTAGTTTTTAAAAGAATTGGCTTTGCAATTATAAAAGGGCTAGTGGCGCAGCTCGTTGCTCGTTTGCCTTACGCCTCTATGTAAATCGGAAAAATTAGTCTTCTTCTATCTAATCAGAAAATGATTGATAATGATGATCATAATACTCAAGTTTACAACTTTTTATAAATTTTTAATAATAATTGATTGATTGATTAAAGTGTTGTTAGCGTATGAAATTGTGTTTGTTTGTTTGTTTTGATGAAGTAAAAATGAAAGTTGGTTATTACACCAAAAGATAGATCGGGACGTGCTCGTTCCGGAAGTACAAGCCGATTTAATCAAAACCACCCCGAACCCCTCCAAACACCACTAGCCGCCGCCCCTTGCACCACCATCAACACCACCACGAGCCACCACCTCCCTCCTCCTCTTTTTCTTTTTCTTTTCTTGCTCGGTAAAACATCCAAACGCACCCTATTTGTTATAAAATTGTTACATTTTTATTTATTTTATTTATATATACCGAAAATATATATTTTATAAGGGTGTATATATATAAAAATAAATAAATAAATAAAAAATAAATAAAACCGGTTAAAACCGGTTATTTTTAAAAACCGGGTAAAACCGGGTATATAACCGGTAAAAAACCGGTCGGAGGGAAAAAACCATAACCGGTCTAACCGGTTCGGTTAAAAAAAACCGGTTAAAAAAAACCCGGGTTCGGTTAAACCATCGGTTAAAAAAAAAACCGGTTACAAACTTGCACCTCTATTTCCGCGTCAAATTTCAATTTTATGAGTACAAGTAAACGTTGGTTTATCATTGATGTTATGTTACGATTCCAAAGGTCTGCTTCACAACAAATGAATAGAAAGAACGTTGTAATTTTTATTTATTTATTTTTTATTTTTTTAGAACGGCTTTTTAGTTGTTAGTGGTTCAGGTGGCAGTAACATCCAATTGGGTAGTATGCTGACCCTGAACTCTGCCTGTACTTTCTCCTATTTTGCCTGAAGGGGTAAAAGTCTCGGGTGACACTCGAACTTGATACCTCCCATAGCCAAACCTTCCCTCCCCAAGCTCCTAAGGAATCTTGATGGTCAACTGAGCTAGCCCAGTTGGTTAGAAAGAACGTTGTAATAAAATAAATGAAGTTATCCTTTACAATTATAATCATGTTTGGTTGGTATGATAAAACGAAATGATTTCGATAATCAAAAGACAAAAATAATCTTTCATGATAGGTATTTTTTGTTTAATGGTAGTTAAAAAAAGGATTTTATGGAATTTTGTAAAGGTGGCAACATACTTGGCCCGGGCCTAAGTGAAAGTGAAGTACTGGTGAGTGGGTCGGGTCGGGTTTGGGTTACGGGTCTATATACGGGTTTGGGTCTAGACGATTCTTCTAGAAACATGGGTCTAAATGGGTCCGGATCGAGATGGGTCTTGGTCCGGTTAACAATTTTTTTTTCTTAAGCAAAAGATGAAAAACGGGAAAATAATATTTTTTTTTTACCCGTAGACCGGTCGGGTAATTATTATATAATTGCAAATTCTATTAAATACTCAATTAGACTCTTCTATAATACTTAAAGATGTCCAACTAGACTCATCTCCTGCTAGATATTTACCCAATTATACTCATGTTTAATCAATGAGTCTCAAATTGTCACCTCTAATATTTTGATTTCATTCCAAGATGTCATGAAAAAAAAAAAAAAATCTAATGAATAAAAACACTGGTTTTTGAAGTGATAGGTCATTCTGTTTAATAAGTCATTACATTCCATAATATTAAACAAACATTTTATTGTTTCATTCCATTATAATGATCTTTTTCATTCCATTTTCATTACGACGTACCAAACTGATGAGACAAAAAGTGTTGCTTTTAAGGGGTCATTTAAACCTTAAATCGTAATTATATTATCAAATATTGCATTAAATCGTTCCTTTTGTCATTTTAGGTACTTTTGAGAGGAAATATGGAAAATGAAGCATTTTGAACGTTTTTGGAGCAAAAAAATGAAGAATACGCCAAAGTCTCAAATTATTCTGGACAGAAAGGAATTTTGAAGTTTAAACATGACGGCGTCACGTTATAATTCACCAAGTACGTCACGTGTTACTACAAAGAGAGACGGCCCAGAACCTTATTCAACCTGACGGCGTCAAGAGTGGATTTAGGCAATCAAGGAACCCTAAATACGGCGAGGTGACGGCGTCACATCCCATAAGGTGACGCCGTCAAGTTGTGAAATCTATATATACTTTTCTAATTTTCATTCATTATACGTGAAACTTTGGAGAGAAACATAGGGTACGAACCCTAGTCGACTTTTGCAGCTATTTTGAGGTTTCCAAACCTTTTTTCTTCCATGATTAATTGAAGATAAGTAATCTATCAATCATTCAATATGCATATGTGTTGTTTGATTCTATCTTACGCTTGTCTTTCTTTTAACATGCCAGGCTAGGTTTGTTTGTTTTTTGCTTAGATGTAACGAAACCTAGTTATTGATTATTGATTGATGATTTTGTGAAAAACTAGAAGGGGGTTGAATAGTTTTACCGGTTTTTTGTTTAATTATCTTTTGAAACTTTTCGTTTAATCAAAGATATGAACACAAAGACAATATATAACATGCAAGTATAAAGAAAGAAACGATCAAACCATAACACGAGTATTTATCGTGGTTCGGCTACAAGGACTCTTTTTCCTTGCCCTACGTCCACGCCCCGAGTATCCAACTCGAGAGTTTCTTTCACTAGTCAACAAGCTCCTTTCACCGGCGGAGAAAACCTTACACGTCGCTTACACGATTACCGACACTAAGCTAGATATCGAGTTCTTTTACAAGGGTATAACCACTCCCGTTAGTTCTTTTACATGGGTACAACAACTCTTGTCACACTATGTATTTTAAGGCCTAAAATACTAACCGATCACAACTGAAAACACACAATCAAATGAAGTGTAAACTACACAAAGTCTACACGATGCTAAGCTAACAAGTCTTGCAACGTTGTGTTGAATACTTGTAACTTTATATGAATTTGTGAACTTCTTTGCTACAAAAGAAACTTCACATCAAAATGAAATGTTAAAGGGTTAGATGAATGATATGAATATATATGTGTGAAATGTAATGAGAAGTGATGAAACCAAAATTCAAACAAATGGCTTGGTATTTATAGTAAAACCTTCAGCAGGTCTGGCGGATACGACGGAACCCTCAGATGGGTTCCGCCGGTGTACCTCCAGGGTTCCGCCAGGCTAACAAAAGGTTTTGCAATAAATCTTTCCAAACCAACCAAAGTCACATCAACTAAATTCTAGTCAAACACACATTGAAATCAAAGTAGAATGCTTCCAAAAATGTGTAAGAGTTTATGGTAAGTCAAACACACAAAGGTACCATAAATGTATGATGTGATGTTAACATTTTTCTATTTTAAGAAATATAAAAAGTGTTGTGTTTTATATGAAATGTAAATATAGCAAATGTCTAATTATGCAAGTCTTTAAACTAAAATTATGTTTTACTAGAAACTAAAGTTTACACTTTGTCGTTAACAAAACTTAGCAAAGATCGTAAAATATAAATAACGTTTTTAGGCGATATTTGTATTAACAATCTCCCCCTTTTTGTTGATGACAAAACATAAACTTTGTTTTTAAGTAACTCACAAATTTTAGTGTTAAGACTTAAAAAATATGTTATATTAAACTTGTTTTACTTAAGTGATGAAAATCATTTTAAGTTTATAAGTTAATATATGTTTCTCCCCCTTTTTGTCGAAACAAAAAGAAGAGTAGCGAAGCGGAACTATGCACTTGCTCCCCCTTGGTCGATACTCCCCCCTAAAAGGAGTGCCAAGATGGGAAACATGGATTTTGAACCTACAAAAAAATGGTTAGTTGGTGATAATGACACATAATCTAGGTTGTAGTTACCACACTATATGACAATATAATCAACCACAATCACAAGTCATATATGATCAACCAACAATGCAAATAAGAAAGTAGTAAAAGATGTCATTTCAAGTAAAATTTGACTTTTAAAAAGTCAAATACAAGAAATGAAAAATATCCTCTTACTTCTGAAAATAAAAATAAAAGATAAAAAATAACCAAGAAACAAAAGAAAAAGAAAATCCTACTTCTATAAGTAGAAGGCTTTGAACACATATCCTAAATGGGGCAAAAGGCCTCCAAAGTTGGTCTAGGATTGGTTTGGGTGGGAAAGAGCATCCAAACGCTCGATGATGTGTTGTATGGTAAAGCGGGTTTCATTTTGAAATTGGTGAAGCAACATCTTGATGCTTTCACCTTGTTTGAGCATTTGCTCACATTGTGAGCAAACATGGTGATGAGTGGGTGGAAACGGGTCGTTTGATGATGGTGGTGGTGGTAGGTTGGTGTTGGTTTCTTGAGTGGAGGATGGGTTTGGTATGGAGTCAAGCAAGATTGTTTGAAATTCCATTGCTTGATGGAGGTGATTTTCAATCATGTTTTGAATTTCCTCATAAGAAGGAAAGAAAGACTCAAAGGATTGGGATTGAGAATGTGGTGGAATTAGGTGATGATGGTTTTCAAAGTTAGGTTCTCCATATAGAGGACCATGGATGTCATTGAAGATAGGGTGAAACAACAATGGTTTTGGGTGGTGGTACTCTTGTTGTGGTGGTTGGTTGTGGACAAGGCTCATTTTTGATGGGTGAGGAGAATTCATCCGAGGATGAGGAACTCAAGTTGATTGTGTGGTTGAACCAAAGTGGTTTGACACTTATGCGTGCAGTTCTCCGAACAGGTCGAGATGGTTGAGAGGTTATTGTTGACTTTGTCATTGTAAAAATGGTTGATTAGAGGTTTAGGATCAGAGATTGTGATGGCGATGGTGTGATTTGAGGGTGCTCTAAGATGGTTAAATTTATAGAGGTAAAAAAGTATGGGAAGGAGTGTTTGGATTTGACATTTAGCCATACAAAAATGGAGGTTGCTAATGATTTTGAAGATTAATGAGGGTTGTCAAATCATTGGAAGTCAATCCAATGAAAATGGTGAAGGAAGAAGACAAAGATTTGCACTAAATGCTTAGTGGTTTTGGCAAATTGGTTGAAGGTATATGTTTCACGGTTTGCAAGGAACCTTTGGAAAGGTTCCTTCCTTTATGGGTGAAGGTTCCTTGAGGTAGTTATAGCTAAGTTTGAAATTTGGCGGGAAATGGGTTTCTATGAGTTCTAGAGGATGAGAAAGACCCTAATGTGCTTAGCAAATAGTAGGGAATGGGTTTCTATCAAAAAATGATTTGTTGTTGAGTGGAAGTTGAAATGTCGAAAAAAAAAATTGCAGGTGCACTGGCGGAACCCTGAGACTACACAGGCGGAACCCATCTGAGGGTTCCGTCTGATCCGTTGGGCCATTTCTGGAATTCCAGAAAAATACACTGGCGGAACCCATTTTAGGGTGCCGCCAGATCTGCCAGGCCTGAAAAAGTTGGCAGTCCACGTTTTTGACCCGCGAGACAATTTTCAAATTTTTCGAAAACTCCTAAAAACAAAAATATAATTCATATATGGTTAGGAAATGCAAAAATTGGACATGTAAACACGCATACCATTGGACTTTGACAGGGGCCAGCGAATTTCACTATACTTAGTGAAATTTTCATAAACTTGAAAATTTGACAACATGCCAAATGTTGTCGTCCTGCATCATAGTTAGTTAATACATGTTCCAAATTGTACCAAATATTCTACCAACACACAAATTCATGACAAACATTGTTTAAACGGCCAAATTGTTCAAATAGCACCTTGTGCCAAACACTCCTACACACCCGCTCTCATTGACGGTCAATCTTCTCTTGAGCTTTCCAAGGAATCTCCAAATATTCTTGAACATCCCCTTTGTTTGCTTGAACTCCGCCGACTCATTTGGAATATCCGGAAGTTGGGAAAGGTATTCTAGAGGTGAGAGCCTAGAGTTGGGCAAAGTCTCATCTTCACTCATTGAGGATGATGATGAGGAGGTAGGAGGATGAGGATGTTTTCCATGGTCTTTGTAGACTCTCTTATCACTTAGTGGGACAAAGGTGTGTGGAATGAGAGGGTAGTCTAGGCAAAGACCTCTAGGAGTTAGTGGAATTGGAGAAATGAACCTAAAGAGACGGGTCAAGAGCATTCCATACGGCATAGCCGTTGTGCCTTGCACGGAAATGTCGGCCATTCTCTTGGCCATGTAGTAGGCAAGGTTGAAGGGTTGCCTAACGGACAAAGAGTAGAGCATGTAGCAAAGGAAAACATTGATATGATCCCAGTTTCCAATGGTGCTAATGACATTGGCTCTAAGGAGTTCTTCCCATTTCTTGAATTGGGGCTTGAGTTCATTGAGTTCCATACCATATGGGTCCTTGTTGACCTCATTTCCTGTACGGGTTCTCCTAGTGTTGGTGGTCCTAATGAAGAGGTGGTCACGAAGTTCATCCTTGGACACAAGAGGGGTATCATAAGGTTGGATGCGGTCAATGAGTGTGTCAAGAGTTGAGAGGGAATGCTTGTCGGAGTAGATGCAAGTACCACGCTTTGGGACACCTAGGATTTGAGCAAATTCATCTAGAGTGAAGAAGTATTGACGACCACTAGCCAAGAAATTAATAGACATGCTACCATACTCATCCGTGGAGAGAGTGACGGATGCATAGAACTCTAAAATAAACCTAGGACAAATAGGCTCATTGATTTCTAGAAGACAATCAAAGTTGATGGTTGCAAGTTCATTACGTAGGTTTGTACCTTCTATGAAGAATGGGTCAATGTTTCAACCTTCGTGGACATAACGCTTTTCTAGGGCTTTGAAAACATCGATTTGAGTTGGAGTAAGACCTTTGGTTTTATGGCTACTTAATGGTGTCCTTGTGGTCGTAATGGGTTAGAGGAGGCATGATGATTCCTAGAAAAACAAAATTTCACATTTTAGTCTAAGTAAATGACTATTGTAATGTGGATGTTCTAGTGTGTGCCTATATGAAAACAATGTGGAGGTGCGGTTATCTTGACTCATTTTGATGCTCAAAACGTTTTAGAATGCAAGTTTAGTTATACAACAAAAGATAACCCAAGCGCTCCTAGTTTAATGTAGCTTCGTTTGAATGTACCCGAAAATACATATTGGTTATGTATTCCCTTTAGCATTCAAGAGACATTATGCAAATGATGTTTTTGAACATAACGTTTTGATTTTGTATTTACAATGTGAGACAAAAAAAAATATTTGTCCTATTTGTGAGAAATTTTTGCAAGAATTTGACATGGGGTGTTTTAGTAAATGTGGACGTATGGTCCTGACTGGGCTAGGAATGGGTCAGGCCCGGCAGACAGCGGCCCACTCTACGCCTAAACCCTAATTCCATGCCTTATAAATATAGGGCTGGGATTCTCTTCTTAATATACATAACAGGTTACCCTAAACCTAACTCTCGTAGGTTATATCGCATCGATACTAACTTGACCGTCGGAGGTGGATCCCGGGGCTACGGCCTCGGGTCCACTCCTAACGGGTTCTCTTTGTTGACAGGTCTACTCATGGCTCGAGAAGACGACGAACGGCCCAGGGAGAGTCGTCAAATCCAGCCCGCGCCAGATTATGTATCAACAAGTTGGCGCCATCCATAGGACCACGACAAGTTTTGTGCTCTCCCATCACCGGAAAGCAACCATCGAGTTCAAAAGCCGGTAACTTTAAAATATATTTTTTGATAAGATACTTTGATCTTTTTAATAAGATACTACCACATGCTACGACATACATATTTAAAATATCGCATGGGCTACGGGCACCACGATGCGGTACAATATTAATCTAGAATACCCATATATATGCGGTATATATTTTTTAAAATCTTGGTAAACACGATTTTACCTATAGCCGCACTAAGTCCGCACGATCGGACCGAATTTTTCTTTTAGCCGCGAATTAATTCGTGCACATAATATTTTTACGGTTGGTATGCCTGTTCGCGCTTGTTTGCACGTTCGAACAACGCAGTCACGATAAATCTACCCGCGTTAGGCCGGGCGTTCGGACATCTTCGCAGATTAGCGCCATGAGCGCACTGTCACGTACATGCACCATGATGCTAGTCAATCGCCATGAGCGCACTGGACAAAAGCCGTGGTCACGTTATGTTCATCTGCGATCATCCACAAACGTTCGAGTCGATGCGGTCATGATACATCCATATGCGTCTATGCGCGCGATTGAAACTAATAGTCGCGGTTACGGTGCGTCCCTTCGGGTTATTGTTTTTTTTATGTAAAAAAAATATATTATTTATATAGTTTGTAAAACCTCACGATAGGTGTAATTCACACTACTACTTCTCTTATGTGTTAATTTAACATGCTATGTGCTAAATATTGCTTAGCGCTAATCTTTTACTTCATTAGTTATTTATATGTTGCGATTCGCAGCATATACTTTTAATATTTGCATTAAGTGTTTTTTCAGGATTTGAATAACTAAGTTTAATGCTCCTACACGAGTAGCACCATCAAACTTGGGGGGCTACCAGGGTATATAATACCACTGTTTCCGTACAAGTTTTGGAAGCAGATCGTACGTAAGTGGTATTGCAAGTCCAGTACAAAGACGGATTTAAATATTCGCACCATCTTGCCGCAGGGGAGACGTCCTCTGTTGGTTGTAAAGATGAATGTAATGTTCGCGCACAGCGCGCACCTCTGTCGTGACCAGCGCGCATCCTTGTCACGTACAACGAGCATCCTTGTCGCGCACAGCGCGCACTTCTGCCACAGAAGCACGTCTTCTGTCGCACCATGGTGCATCGCTACTGGTACAAAAGGTACGCCCTCACCCAGGATGCAACATACAAGATCCACTTTCACCATTGTGAGACAATCACAATCGCAATCCCAGTGCGCACTGTCGCATGTGGGTTGCGCAGTATGGTCCGTCCCATGTACACACAAGTTGCGCACACATGGGCCATGCCGTCATGGTTGATTGGGCCTACGCGGCCACGAACAGGACTTAAGTCTAGCATAACATAGCCACGCACTATGTCAAACTAAACTTGGGGGGCTTGTGGACATATGGTCCGGACTGGGTCAGGAATGGGTCAGGCCTGGCAGACAGCGGTCCACTCTATGCCTAAACCCTAATTCCATGCCTTATAAATATAGGGCTGGGATTCTCTTCTTAATATACATAACAGGTTACCCTAAACCTAACTCTCGTAGGTTATATCACATCGATACTAACTTGACCGTCGGAGGTGGATCCCGGGGCTACGGCCTCGGGTCCACTCCTAACGGGTTCTCTTTATTGACAGGTCTACTCAGGACTCGAGAAGACGACGAAGGGCCCAGGGAGAGTCGTCAAATCCAGCCCGCGCCAGATTATGTATCAACAGTAAACATGTTAATAACTTATAATAATGCAATTCCTAACTATGGGAAACATGATTAGTTTTGTTAAACACCTAATTTCATGCATGGGTTTCTCAAGTTAATGCATAACCCCAAGTTTTTGTTTTTGTGCAAAAATAGAATTCCTAGACTCAGATCAGGAGTGTAATCATGTTTAGAATACTTACAATGATGATTGATGAGCAATGTGAATGAAGGAAGGATCAAAAATTCGTAGTTGTGGATGAATGGTGAAGTGAATAGTAGTAGTTTGGAAGTGGTGGTATGAGATAATGGGTGTTTAGTTTAATATAAACTAAGAAAAAGGTTCTGCAGGTCGGCGGATACGGCGGAACCAAAAAGAGGGTTCCGCCCGTTATGGCTGAGGGTTCCGCCGACTCTGCTGAGAAAAAGACTTATTGATTTGTTTTGATTTTTGTGATTTTTGTCTAATGTCTAGAACTATAATGTGGGTTCCATGAGTCGTAAGCCTAGCCTAAGAAGGTTAAAAGGTTCTCGTTTAAGAGGTTTTGTGAGAATGTCGGCTATGTTGTCTTCGGAAGAAACTTTCTCAATTGAGATGTTTCCTTTTTGAACGTTATCACGAAGGAAATGATGACGGATTTCAATATGTTTGGTACGAGCATGTTGAACTGGATTTTTGCTAAGATCAATGGCTCCTTTGTTGTCACAAAGAATGGTGATGTCGTTAAGTTGAATTCCGTAGTCGACAAGAGCTTGCTTCATCCAAAGAGCTTGTTGACATGCCTTTCCGGCCAAAACGTATTCGGCTTCTGTTGTTGAGATAGCGAGAGCCGTTTGCTTCTTAGAGAACCATGAGGTGAGACAATGTCCAACAAAAGTACAAGTACCACTTGTGATTTTTCTATCAACATAGTCACCGGCATGATCCGAGCTGGCATACACTATGGTGTCTATTCCCGTTCTTTTGGGATACCATAAACCTAAATGTGTAGTGCCCTTAATATATCTAAAAATCCTTTTAACGGCTTTGAGATGAGTTGTCTTAGGATTTTCTTGAAAACGAGCACATAGACAAACACTAAACATAATGTCGGGTCTACTAGCCGTTAGGTAAAGTAGACTTCCAATCATACCTCTATATTTAGTGCTATTGACGGATTCACTTTCCTCATCCTTGGTGAGTTTTGTTTCCGTGGACATGGGAGTTTTGATTGGTTTCGAATCCTCTAATCCAATTTCTTAAGCATGTCCTTAATATATTTAGATTGGTTAAAGAAGATACCATCTTCTAGTTGTTTAATTTGGAGTCCTAGGAAAAAGTTGAGTTCTCCCATCATACTCATTTCAAACTCGTCATGCATGATTTTTGAGAAATCAATGCATAATTCTTGACAAGTTGATCCGAATATAATGTCATCAACATAGATTTGGACTATGATAATATGTGAATCTTTCTTCTTAGTGAAGAGAGTATTATCAACTAAGCCCATGGTATACTTATGGTCAACTAGGAAGGTTTTAAGTTGATCATACCATGCTTTTGGAGCTTGCTTAAGTCCGTAAAGAGCCTTTCTAAGTTTGTAAACATGATTAGGTTTTTCAAAATCGATGAAGCCCGGTGGTTGAGCAACACACACTTCTTCATTTATAACCCCGTTTAAGAATGCACTTTTGACGTCCATTTGAAAGAGTTTAAAATTGTGTGCACATGCATATGCAAGTAGGATTCTAATTGACTCGAGCCTAGAAACCGGAGCAAAAGTTTCATCGTAGTCAATGCCTTCTTGTTGATTATATACTTGTGCTACTAGCCTAGCTTTGTTTCTAGACATAATTCCATTTTCATCCATTTTATTACGAAAAACCCATTTTGTTCCAATTATTGTTTGACTCCTTGGTTGAGGAACTAATGTCCATACATCATTCCTAACAAATTGGTTTAACTCTTCTTGCATGGCTATTACCCAAGACTCATCATTTATGGCTTCGTTAATGTTTTTCGGTTCAATGGTTGACACGAAACAAAAGTCGTTACTTTCATTTTGGGCTTTGGATCTTAGTGTTCTCTTATTAATTTTTCCTATGACATTATCTAATGGATGACTTTTGGATTGTTTAACATTAGCAATTTCTTTGCTTAATGGTTCATCTTCCTTGTCATTTTCTAAGATCACTTGATTTTCAATAGCTTGACTTTCAACTAAGTCATCATCTACCAAAGGTGATGTCTTAGAGGGAGGTGGACTCTCGTCGAATGTTACGTTCAACGATTCCTCGACTCTTAAGGTTTCATTGTTTAAAACAATGTAAGCTTTACTATTTTGTGAATATCCAAGAAATACACCTTCATAAGACTTTGGGTCAAATTTGATGAGATAGTCCTTGGTGTTAAGAATAAAGCATTTACTCTCAAACACTCTAAAGTATCATAATGTAGGCTTTTTACCTTTATATAGTTCATAAGGAGTTTTATTCAAAAATGGTCTAATTAAGACTCGATTTAAAATATACGTTGATGTGTCAATGACGTTACACTAAAACTTTTGTGGAATGTTTTGTTCTTTAAGCATTGTTCTACTCATCTCTTGCAAAGCCCGGTTTTTACGTTCTACTACACCATTAGATTGAGGAGTACGTGGAGCCGAAAAGTTATGAGTAATACCATTTTTATCACAAAAGTTTCCAAATTGAAATTCATTATCAAATTCACGACCGTGATCCGTTCTAATAGACACAATACTAGACCCTACTTGATTTTGAATTTTCTTACTTAGAATCTCAAATTTATCAAAAGCTTCATTTTTACTTTTCAAAAATTTTGTCCAAGTATATCTTGAATAATCATCTACTATGACCAAAGCATAGAAGTTACCTCCATAGCTTTGTATAGCGGATGGATCGAACAAATCCGTATACAAAAGTTCTAGACACCTAGATGTAGAAACCAAGTTTTTAGCCTTATGGCTACTATGGACTTGTTTACCAACTTTGCAAGCGTCACAAAAGTGTTGTTCATATTTCAACTTAGGTAGGTTTCGAACTAGGTCTTTGGAGGATACGTTTTGTATAAGTCTCATGTTAGCGTGTCCTAAACGTCTATGCCATAAAGTTGAAGATTCATCTAATGTAGTAAGACAAAGTTTGTCTCTAGATGTTTGATCCATCTTCATGGCATACACGTTGTTCTTAAGGACACCCTTGGCTATGGTTATGCCATCTTTAAGTATTTTACTTCCATTTTCACTAAAAAGAACGTTATACTTATTACGGAAAAGTTGACTAATACTAAGGAGATTAAAACCTAAGTTATCAACATGAGCTACATCATCTAGAAAAAGGGAGTCATGAGAGATTGTACCTTTTCCGATGATTTTGCTCTTAGCTTTACTACCAAATGTAACGTTACCTCCATTACATTTGTGATAAGTTGAGAAGAGGCTTTTGTTACCCGTCATGTGCCTTGAACAACCACTATCTTTAATCCATTCATCCAGTTCCAAACATACTTTGAGGCACACCTATTTTACGAAAAACACTCAAATATTTTGTCCCCAATTTCTCATGGGTCCATTTTGGTTAAGCATACCATTAACTTGATCCAAGTATGAAAATAGAACATAAGGGTTCCATGACATGTAATTTGGAGTTTGGTAATGTCCAGGAGTGTTTTGGTTCCAAACATGTTGGTAGTTTGGTCGTGTGTTGTAGTTACTCTTTGGAAAGGGGCGTTTGGGAATTGGAGTCTTAGGTCTCGGTTGAGTAGTTCTAGTTCTAAATTCGTTTTTACTAAGTCCTACTCCAGTTTTAATAGCAGGTTTTGTTTAATTTTTATATGTGACTTTAACAAATTTTGAACGATCTGACGTGGAAGTTGTCACTGCTGCTGCAAACCTGGCGGAACCTTTGGGTTCAACGGGCGGAACCCTATTTTGGGTTTCGTCTGTTCCACGGGCTGCTGTAGCATTTTTGTTAGTTTCTTGTGCTTTCTTTTCTTGTTTCGTTTGACTCTTCGAAGTTTCTAGTTTCATGAAACCTAATCCTGTTTTATCAAATGGTGACTTTTGAAGTTTCATAATTTCATCCGCATAAGAAATACTTTTATCGAACTTCTTAAACTTTGTGGTTTGTTTTATTAGATCATCTTGAGTAATTCTAAGTTTCTCAATTTCGATTTTAAGCTCTTCACATGATTTGCACGATGTGTCAATACCTTTACTCTTTTCTAATCTCTTAGCTTTTCTTTTAACTCATAAACTTCATTTTCTAAAAACTCCTTTTTAGTTTTCAAAATTTTATTTTTGTTTATGGTTTTTAAGCTTAATTCACAAAGTTTGTTATATTCTTTTTGTAAGGTGTCATCATCAATAGAAGAGTAAGATGAGTCGGAGAGTACCTCATTTGGGTCATGAGCCATGAGAGCAATTTCAACATTATTCGGCTCATCGTCATCTTCTTCACAGTCACTCCAAGCACCGCCCACAAAATCTTGTTGAGACTTGCTTTTGGGTGGTTTTGGACATTCTCCTATGAGATGACTTATGTCTCCACACCTAAAGCATTTCCTTTCAACCTTTCCTTTCCTATCATCACGATCTTTTAGGAAGATTTTCTTGTCATCTTTAGGTTGCCTTACAAACTTCCCAAGTCAACGAAAGAACTTCTTGAAGTCTCTAACGGCCATGGCATATTCTTCATTATCACTATCCGAACTAGATTCTTCATCATCACTTGATTGAACTCTAGCTTTCAAGGCAATGGACTTAACCTTTTCTTTCTTGCCTTTAACTATTTCCGAATCTTTTTCCATTACCATTTCATGAACTTTGAGGTTTCCAATTAGCTCGTCAAGTGACATGCTTGAAAGATCCTTGGATTCTTTAATTGCCGTCACTTTTGCTCTCCACTTCGGATGGAGTGCTCTAAGGAATTTCCTGACAAAATTCTTGCTTCAAAAAGATTCATCAAGTGCTTTAAGTGAAGTAATAATAGTGTTAAACCTAGCAAATGCACTATCGATAGTTTCATCTTCGGGAATAGCAAATTGTTCATATTGTTGAACAAGAAGATCAATTTTGTTATCCTTAACTTGTAAGTTTCCTTGATGAGTGACTATTAAAGATTGCCAAATTTCTTTGGCGGTTTTACACATAAAGACTCTTTCATATTCTTTATTAGGCAAAGCATTGTAAAGCATCATTTTATCTTTATTATTTTTAGCAATTAATTTCTTTTGATCTTCATCTTTACTATTCGTAACTATATTATCACCATCAATGATTATATACCATAAATCTATATCTTTAGATTTCACGTAAGTTTCAAATCGGTTTTTCCAATATATAAAACCATTTGCTTCAAAAAGTGGTGGTCTTTGCATAGATTGCCCTTCTTTGTAATTTTCAAAATCCATGGATCGTTTCAAGTTTTAAAACACAATATATTTTAAAAGCTTGAGTTACGTAGCTCTTGATACCAATTGTGGAAAACTAGAAGGGGGTTGAATAGTTTTACCGGTTTTTCGTTTAATTATCTTTTGAAACTTTCCGTTTAATCAAAGATATGAACACAAAGACAATATATAACATGCAAGTATAAAGAAAGAAACTATCAAACCACAACACGAGTATTTATCGTGGTTCGGCTACAAGGACTCTTTTTACTTGCCCTACGTCCACGCCCCGAGTATCCAACTCGAGAGTTTCTTTCACTAGTCAACAAGCTCCTTTCACCGGCAGAGAAAACCTTACACGTCGCTTACACGATTACCGACACTAAGCTAGATGTCGAGTTCTTTTACAAGGGTACAACCACTCCCGTTAGTTCTTTTACAAGGGTACAACAACTCCCGTCACACTATGTATTTTACGGCCTAAAAGACTAACCGATCACAACTGAAAACACACAATCAAATGAAGTGTAAACTACACAAAGTCTACACGATGCTAAGCTAAAAAGTCTTGCAACGTTGTGTTGAATACTTGTAACTTTATATGAATTTGTGAACTTCTTTGCTACAAAAGAAACTTCACATCAAAATGAAATGTTAAGGGGTTAGATGAATGATATGAATGTATATGTGTGAAATGTAATGAAAAGTGATGAAACCAAAATTCAAACAAATGGCTTGGTATTTATAGCAAAACCTTCAGCAGGTCTGGCGGATACGGCGGAACCCTCAGATGGGTTCCGCCGGTGTACCTCCAGGGTTCCGCCAGGCTAACATAAGGTTTTGCAATAAATCTTTCCAAACCAACCAAAGTCACATCAACTAAATTCTAGTCAAACACACATTGAAATCAAAGTAGAATGCTTCCAAAAATGTGTAAGAGTTTATGGTAAGTCAAACACACAAAGGTACCATAAATGTATGATGTGATGTTAACATTTTTCTATTTTAAGAAATATAAAAAGTGTTGTGTTTTATATGAAATGTAAATGTAGCAAATGTCTAATTATGCAAGTCTTTAAAGTAAAATTATGTTTTACTAGAAACTAAAGTTTACACTTTGTCGTTAACAAAACTTAGCAAAGATCGTAAAATATAAATAACGTTTTTAGGCGATATTTGTATTAACAGATTTGTTATTAATTTTTGTTGGATGAATGATATCAATGTTAGGTTTAAGAAAACTGGCTAACTTCCTATTGGTAACTTGCTTGATGTTTTAAGAAACATAAATCGGATGTGTACTACGATTAATTGGTTGTGTTTAATGCATAAGAGACTATTAATGAGGCCATGATAGGATACTAAATGTGTCGTCATAGAAAGAGATAGGATCTTATAGAGTTGGGGAAGGACGTACACGCCCCCACGAATGGCATTAAGGAATACAACCCGCCATCCATGCAATTGTAACAAACTAATCAATCAATGAAAGATAGCTAGGGAGTAGTGAAACCTAAGTAAACACGTTTGTCTCCATATTAGAAGTTTCACATATTTATTTTCTGTTATTTTATTTTTATTTGCATTTGTAGTATTTGGGTTATTTGACTAGCAACTAATTCCGCCCACTCTTCCAAAACCCGAGAATTTTACTTGCTTTTCAAAAAAATATAAAATTACAAAAAGAATCATCCCTCACCTCTAGACCTAGTTTAGATCATTTTCAATCCTAACGAACACTATTCCTTGTGGAAAACGATCAATCCTCTGGTACTTACCACTACACTATACTACATCGGTCAGGTACACTTGCCTGGCGGGGATTGTAAGCTTCTCAAGATCCCTTGAGAAGTAAAACTTTTGTGTGACAATCCAAATCGCATCAAAGTTTTTGGTGCCGCCGCCGGGAAATATTTATTATTTAGGTTGAAATTTATTTTTATTAGGTCTACTCATTAGATTCATATCAAGTGAGATTTTTATTTTCTTTTTATTAGCTTTCTTGTAGTCTATTGATACGTGGGAATTGCGCCCTCGCAACAGGTTTTACCTCTCAGGGGATCTTGAGAAGCTTACAACCCCCACCAGGCAGTGTACCTGATCGTTGTAGTATAGTATAGTGACAAGTACCGGGGGATTGATCGTTCAACTCAGGAATAGTGTCGCTAGGATTAGAAAGCCTACTAAACTAGGTCTAGAGGTGAGGGATGATTCCTTTTGTATTTTCATATTTTATAGAAAGCAAGTAAAATCTCGGGTTTTGAAGGAGTGGGCGGAATTAGTTGCTAGCCAACTAACCCAATTAACTACTAATGCAATCAAAATAAAATAAAAGAAATAAAAATTAAACTAATATGCTAATGTGGTGGAGACAATAATGAGGAAAGTTGTGTTTACTTAGATTTCATTACTCACTAGATATCTTTTACAGGTTGATTAGCTTGTTACAATTGCATGGACGACGGGTTATATTTTCCTTAATACTAGTCGTAGGCCGTGTACAATATTCCCTAACTCTATAAGATCCTACTTCACTCCTATGTCGAGCCGTTAGAAACTCCTAACATAGGATCATTAGAATTCTCTTACGCATTAAATATAACCAAAAATCGTAGTACACCTCTGATCATATTTCTTAAGACGTTCAAGCAAGTTACCAATGGAAGTCTGCCAGTTTTCTTAAGCCTAACATCGAATACAATCATTTGTAACAATTATAAACAAACAATCAACCCATAATCAACATCTAGGTTTCACTACATCTAAGCAAACACAATAAAGATCTAGCCTAGCATGTTAAAGAGAAGACAAGCGTAAGATATAATCACACAACACATAGACATATTGAATGATTTGAATAAGTACTTATCTTCAATTGAAAATGGAAGAATCAATGGGTTGAAACCCTTGAAAAAGCTGTAAAATTAGTCTTAGGGTTTATGCCCTAATATCCCACACAAAGTTTCATACATTACAATAAAAAATTGGAAAAATATACATATACTATGCATCCTGACGGCGTCATGTGTTAACCTCTGACGCCGTCAACTCACCGCCATGATGAAATTCGTATTGCCAAGATCCATTTCTGACGCCGTCATGTGTAAATGAGCTCTGGGCCGTCACGTGTATTTGGACCCTGATGGCCTAGGTGACGCCGTCAGGCCAATATGACTAAAAACTTTCTAGATCGTCACGTTATAATTTCCACATCCACCTCTTTTGTCACTCTTGACGGCGTCACATGTAAACTCTTGACGTCGTCAGGTACTGTTCCAGCAAGGAAATTGAGACTTTGCCGTTTTCTTCACTTTTATGCTCCTCCAAAATGCTTCCTTTTTCCAGATTTCTCTCCAAAAGTACCTAAAATGACAAAAGGAAAGATTTAGGGAAATATTTGATCAAATAATCTCGAATTCGGGCTTAAATGACCTCTTAAAAGCGGTACACTTTTCACCTCATCAAATACCCTTACACTTGAGATTTGCTTGTCCTCAAGCAAATGCGCTTTTATTCTAATCAAAATATAAGTTAGGTGTCATTTAACACTAATATAAAAGTAGTTACAACAAATAATCTTTCCACTAAAAACAAAAAACAAGCACGGAGGTCATACACTAGCACCCCACAAATAGTGTTTAGATACTCACATCTCACGGGTGTAATAAAGTATATATCACAATATGGAAATAGAAAACATCTCTCACTACCTGTCATAACAAATAGATTACCATTGGCTTGGGAAAGGATCAAACCTCCACCACTTGACGTAAGCACCTAGGATAAACTATCAAAGAGGTCTTTTAAACATGTAATCAATTAGATAATTAACTAAGGGTTTAAACATGTAATAATGATGCACTAAAGATGAGTGCATACACGGAAGGCTAAGGCGATTTGGTTGCACATTTGGGTGGGTTGTAACAAATTCTTCCTTTAAGTAAAGTGCTTAAAGTTAGAAACGAAAAGATAGGCTCGGAGGGGTGTACTAGGTCTTTCGTGTACTAAAAATAAGTACAACGCTAAGGTGTGGGAGAAATTAATTGACTTTACTAGTCAAGTAATATGACTTAAATGGTCAAGTAATTATGATACGGGTGTAAACACAAGGGTGGTCCTAATGCCTCTTATCATGTAGTATATCCTACTACACGAATGTAGTCTTACTAGCGGTCTCGGGATGCATCACTAACGCAAGTTCTAGAATCTAAATGCTACCGGTACACTCATAAGCACTAATAATGAATGTTTTTTCTATCAAATCTAAAGGCGAACCTCACATATTTGGGTGGAAAATTTTTCTGAATGGTACGGTTTTGTGCTAGTCATACAACTCCTATCCATGAAACGCTTGTTAAGGCTAGAGTTTCACTCCTAAATGTTGTAAAAAAATTTAAATTTGACGCTAAAATTACACTAACAAGTATTTCTTTTAGTTTTATTACACACCTACCATCGAACAAACAAACTCAAGTGCAATTGTATTCTATAAGGTATCATCATTTACCCTCCCCTTACACTCAGGATGAACATTGTCCCCAATGTTCAATTAAAGAATGTAAAAGTAAAATAGGTAAAAGAATGAAAACAAATACTCCCCTGATTCGTTCGGTGTGGATAGTGTGTTAACAAGGTTAGATCTTCCTCCAAGAAAATGAACGTTCAAGGCTTCCCTTCCAGAAATATAAATCATCTTCTTGTCATATATAACCTGTTAAACTTGAGAAAATAATCAAGGCAACCTCACGTAAAATCGGCGGCAATCTATATATACTAACAAATCCTATAAAGCAATTTAAGATATAATTCTTGTGGAATGAATGTTTGCAGATTTCCTGGAGTTTATAAAACTAAAGAATCAACAAAAAACTTTTAAGACTCTGTTAGAAAAACAAAACTCGCAAAATTTCCAGAATTTTACACGTGACGTCGTCAGGTGTTAAACCATGACGTCGTCAGAAGTGACCTGCAGAAATCTTTATGTTAAGTTTCCGGAAAATTTCTGGAAAAACTTATGTCCTATTTCCTGGAAAATCCTGCAAAATATCATTATAACTCGATACAAGCATTTGACTCTAACAATTACTAATATACATGTTCATTTAATTTTGTGGTGAATCAAGATCATTTTCGTTCTTAGAAACAAATTTGGGGTTTCCCCTTACACTTAGCTTTTGAGAAATACCTTTAAATGAAGTTAAGACGAAGTTAAACAACAAACTAAAGCATTTTCACAATTTATTTTGAAACATGATCTACCAGCAATAAAAACAAAACATGTATACAGAAGCAAATAACATCAAACAAATAAAAACACACAAAACATGGGTTGCCTTCCAAGAAGCGCTTTTTTTTATTTACGAGTCTTGTAGCTAGACTCAAGGTCATGGGCTATCGTGTGTCGCTTATGCTCACATACCCAAGTGTGAGCCATCTAATAGTCGCCTCATCTTTCTTATAGTTATCACTTAGCTCTAAACATCCGCGATAATACCTTTTATTCTTTTCATGTGGATATTTAAGCCCTTTCCTTTTATCATTCTCACTTAACATTTCAAGGGGTGGATACCTATTGCATTTTTCCATAGAAAAGCCCTTGAACCTAGGGTGTGCACGGGGCATTTGGTATACAAAATCTTCATCCCCATCCAAAAATGTAATTAACCCTTCCATAAGTTTTTCGTCAAACGACTTGGGTTAACTTACTATCGATAAATTCTCCTAGATTCTCTATAACCATAAACTCAACCAGATTAGCAAAGCTTCCTACAAACACATGCAATGTCATTGCCCTAGCAACAATATTATCTCCTTTTTATTCTAATTCATCTACCATAATTTTATTGTATTCACTACGCGAGATTATATTCATTGGTAGAGATGAGTTAAGGTAGGCACCAAAGCTCCTAAATCCAATTTTACGAGGAAATTGCATATTAAATGAGCTATCATTCTCAATCATTGTTCTAGGGTCGACATACCTAAGAGGGTCCACTTCATCTTACATCCTATCCTCATTAATTACGTCACCATCATCTAGGTCCTCATCGGAGTCCGAATAGTAAAAATGACTAGCCCTATGGTCATTATCATGGTCAGACTCCTCCATCTCATAATTATTGTCAAAGTGTGTAACACCCCCAAATTTGTAAGTAAGTAGCGGAAGACTAATTGGGGTATTACTTCTCGGATCGTAGTCATAACCATAGAAAACGACTCAAAAGAGGCGTTTTTATAAAAGTTCAGTTATCATTTCATAAATTTAACATAACATGACACAAGGAAGTTTTACGATAAATTCAAAGTTACAAATAAAACGGTTTCTGATAAAAACAAATGATAACATTATTAAACATGGTCCATAAAGAGGGGTCATTTGCCAATCTCCGTGCCCGTTTTGTCAGCGTCAGTTACCTGAGATAATCATGCTAAAAAGGTCAACATGAATGTTGAGTGAATCCATAGTGTTTAAGTTGTAATAATTGAACACAAGCCAACAGTAGTAAAAATAGTAGCATCGCAGTGTAATATATATATATATATATATATATATATATATATATATATATATATATATATATATATATATATATATATTGCCCTAAGCCTCATGACACGCAAACCTTAAAATCGGGTGTAATATAATAAATCCCATACCATGAAATGGTGTAGGTGATAATGCCCTCGTGTAATAGGAGTTTGTCAGGCTCCTTAGTTAATTCGAATAAAGTGCATTTGGTTACTTACCCAGCAACTCAAATGGGGCGTCAACTGCCAATAGATCTATTCACCGAATTCGCGTTCACTCGCAAGTGATTAATGGTTCATGATATGAGGGACTTTTTGACAAGTGGTAACTTAGGCAATATAAATCAGGATAGCATACAAAAAAAATACTTGTGTTCAGTTTAGTAGCATGTATCTCCCCACGGGATTTGAAAACATAGTAAAAGTGGGACTATGAACTCACCTTAGTAGTACAGTGGTAGTGATAAAGATTTCAGTTACGGTCAAGGAACGGCTCCAACACACAACCTAGATAGTACGATAAGTTTTAGTGTTGTGATAGTCTAAATGTGATTGTTGCGAAGAGTTTTAAAAGAATAAAAGGGTTTATTGGTGTAATGATAACAAACCACGTAATTTAAATGATATGCATGAAATTTAGTAATGATGTATATATATGTATAAGTATAATTGTATATGTGTATATATATGATTATGAAATTACAATAAGGACTCCGAGATGCAATGAAATGAATATGAAAGGCGGGAACTTAAATATTAGATTTTTAGATATAGTCCTTGGTCCAAGTCCTTCGTCAGTTTTCACTAACGGCGTTAGCGTTGCACCGTTGGTCCTCGTTGTATAATATTTTCTTTGACGGTCCTCTACTTGCCCAAACATACGATATGAGCTCGAAATTTACTACTTTATCATTTTTGGTCCTATAGTTTCTGTTTTTACAGTTTTGACCCATGTTTTCACAGTTTTACATCTTTTAGTCCCTATAAGTGACGACGCGTTACATTTTTAGTCCTTTTTCACAAAAATCGTTAGAATTTCTATAAAAACCTTTCCGAGCTTATTTTTAATCTTGGAAAACTTATTTGCACAGCTTATACGATTAGAATGGCTTATTTTCACTTAATGGGCTTATAAGCCCACTCGACTTATTTTTAAACCTTGTCATTGTCGAGTTTTTGCAAAATACTTTGGCCAAATTAGGGTGTCGAGGAGTTGTTATTTTTGAAAAGTTTAAACACAAAATTGATAGCTCGTTGGGTGGTCTATGGGGTGGTGTAATAATATGACCTGCTCGTTAGTTTAGATTTCAAGATAACGTGGTGTTTTCTAGCTAGTTTGGTCGACTATTTCACATAAAATAACAAGGTTTTATCTTTTTCATTTTCGAATCTGGTCGTGTGCATGAGTTAGAGCAACGATTAAGGATGAGTCCAATGATGCATGAAATGTAAAATAGATACGTGACAATGCGAACGTGACCCCTAGGCCTTCCATAAAGGTGGCGTGTCTCGTCACAACCTATACGTATTATGCATGCATAACAAGGTTTTCATGATAGTCTACATGTAGAGTGGAATTGATGGTTAACGTTAAGACTTATGATGCATGTGACGTAAATTAAACATGTACTAACGCATAACGTGACTCCTATGCCTTCCATAGAGGTGGCTTGTCACGCTATGTATCTATGTATATATCGTATGTATGAAATAAAAATGGAACGTGACTTGGTATGCATGCATGAAGAATGAGGGTTTGAGGAGGCTTACTACACCTTAAAGGTGGTGAGACGTCGAGTAAAGAAGGAGGGAAATACGACAGTTCCTTAGTTTAGTTTGAACCCAAGTCGCGGTTGAAGTGAGGATGAGTCTCGACACAACTTCAAACACCTTCCACGGGGATTTGTTTCTGGTCGAGTAGCAGTAGGTTTTGAAGAGTGAGGGAAATGGCTTTCGAATTGTAAATGGTATGCATGGAAATGAGGAGAGGTGTCATGTTTATATAATAATAAAACTAGAGTTATCTCCCCAACATTTTACTGTGACAGCAGGGAGTACACTTTGTCTTGGCTCTATTTTCTTCAAGTTATGGTCTTCTCGTCAGCTCAAATCAAGGAGACATGTTTTATGGAGTAACTTATTCGTACATGGGTAAAAATAAATATAGGGGGGGGGGGGTTCGGTTTTTAATTTGCTCGTATGTTATTCAAAGGTTAGTGATTTTTAAGTTAGTCTAGTCGTGATTTAAAACTGCGTGCGAATGTCCGAAGTCACATTTAATCGAAAAGAGCTGGTAGAACTGGAATTTTGAGCGTGTTGATTTCTATTGTATCGAGTGGTTCATACACGCTTAGCTTTAGGGAGTTTTAGTGTAGCATCCGTACGAGATAAAAAGAAATAACCATTGTTAGTGATTCCTGGGTGCGAGGTAAATCAAAGTGCGTAATAACATGGACATGTTGTTTGCGAGATATCGAAATGTTAGGGTCGTTTTGGTTGCTCGCTGCTCTTCGGTTTCAACTAGAAGGGAAGAAAGGGAAGTCTAAAACAAAAGTTCGGGCCAGGTTGGATAAGCAGGCCGAGGGAGTTGGGTTAAGCCCATTGGCTTGTTGAGTGGGTTTCGGTGGTGGGCTGAGGTAAGGGGTTAAGGCCCGTTTAGGTTAGTTTAATTATGTTTAGTAATTTTTGATTGCATATTAACGTGAGTTATTTTCGAGAGTTCGGGAGTTGGTCGAGTATGAAAATAATGTCACGTGTTATTTTGAATGAAAAACATTTAATATATCGCGATTTGGACCATCGTGGCAAGTGTGTGTGAGCATCGTTCCAAGTATATAGGTGAATAACAATTTATGTCGTGATCATTCGTAATATAGTATATTCGTTGAATCAAGCGTTCATTGTTGTCACGAGTGTTATAAAATATTGAAATGATATAATGGACTTTGATTAGTACATAATACTCGTAAGGAAAATAGTGGGAGGTTACAGTATCAACCCCTTATTTTGAATTCCGTCCCGGAATTCTAGTCTAAGATAGTCGTTAAGGACGATTATGGGAATAGATGTGGATATTTAGTGCGAATCTGGTCTTCACGCTCCCAAGTGTACTCTGGTCCTCGCTTGGAGTTCCACCTGACTTTGACAATGGGGATACGGCTTTGTTTCAAATGTTTGACGTCTCGGTCCATGATCTCTACTGGTTCCTCAACGAAGTTAAGCTTGTCGTCGACCCGAATTTCTTTTAACGGAATGACAAGAGATTCGTCTGATAAACATTTCTTCAGGTTTGATACGTGAAAGGTATCGTGTACTCTACTGAGTTCTTCCGGAAGTTCAAGTTTGTACGCCACGGGGCCAATCCTTTCTAGGATTTTGAATGGCCCAACGTATCTGGGATTTAGTTTCCCACGTTTCCCAAATCGAACCTTACCTCTCCAAGGAGATACTTTCAACATAACTCTATCTCCAACTTGGAATTCCATGGGTTTTCGCCTCACGTCGGCATAACTCTTTTGCCTGTCTCGGGCTGCTTGTAAGCGCTGTTTGATTTGCACGATTTTATCAGTAGTTTCTTGAATGATGTCGGGTCCCGTGATTTGTGCATCTCCGACTTCTGCCCAACAAACTGGTGATCGGCATTTCCGGCCATAAAGGGCTTCAAATGGAGCTGCCTTGATGCTAGCGTGATAGCTGTTGTTATACGAGAACTCTGCTAAGGGTAAGTGTCTATCCCAACCCTTACCGAAATCGATCACACATGCTCGGAGCATGTCCTCCAAGGTTTGAATAGTTCTCTCACTCTGACCGTCGGTCTGTGGATGATATGTAGTGCTCATATCCAAGCGTGTACCCAATGCCTTCTGTAACGCCTGCCAAAAGTTTGACGTGAAACGGCTATCTCGATCCGAGATAATGGAAATTGGCACTCCGTGTCGTGAGACTATTTCTTTCAAATATAATTGCGCGAGGGTGTTCATCTCGTCGGTTTCTTTTATTGGCAGAAAATGCGCGGATTTGGTAAGGCGATCAATGATAACCCAAATGGTATCAAACCCTCTTGGTGTCTTAGGTAATTTTGTGATGAAATCCATTGTAATCCTTTCCCACTTCCACATTAGAAGCTCGGGTTGTATCAACAAACCGGATGGCTTTTGACACTCAGCCTTTACCCGTGAACACGTCAAACATTTTCCGACATACTCGGCGATGTCAGCTTTCATGTTTGGCCACCAGTAAAGTTTCTTGAGATCCTGATACATCTTATCAGACCCTGGGTGAATGGAATATTTAGACTTGTGAGATTCATGCATGATGAGATCTCGTATTCCCCCATAGAGTGGAATCCAACTTCGGTCTTTGAAACACAACCTTCCGTCTGATTTCTTTACAAAGCCATTCTCGCTTTCTGGCATACCGTAGATCTTCTCTTTTGGTCTGTTCTCTTCTTTGAGAGCTTCTGTCTGGGCCTCAAGGATTTTCGATGGAAGTGGTGATATAATTGTCATTCCTAGAGATCTGACTCGAAGAGGTGTAATTCGCTCCTTTCTACTCAAGGCATCTGCCACAACATTTGCCTTCCCAGGGTGATAGCAAATCTCGCAATCGTAGTCACTGAGTAATTCCAACCATCGGCGTTGTCTCATGTTCAACTCCTTCTGGTCTAGAATGTGTTGTAGGCTTTTGTGATCTGTAAACACCGTGCACTTGGTGCCATACAGGTAGTGTCTCCACAGTTTAAGAGCAAATACTACTGCTCCTAATTCGAGATCATGGGTGGTATAGTCTTCTCGTGGGTTTTGAGTTGTCGAGAAGCATATGCGATAACTTTGCTCCTTTGCATCAATACCGCGCCTAAACCTTGGCATGATGCATCACAATACACCACGAAGTCTTCGCTACCCACTGGTAGTGCCAAGATCGGAGCTTCACAAAGCTTCTGTTTTAAAAGTTGGAATGACGATTCTTGTTCTCCTCCCCAGTCAAACTTTTTCTTCTTTTGCGTCAATTCCGTCAAGGGTTTGGCGATTTTTGAGAAACCTTCGATGAATCTACGATAATATCCTGCAAGACCTAAAAATTGACGTATCTCCGTGGGGTTTGTAGGAGATGCCCAATTTTTGATCGCTTCGATCTTTGCGGGGTCCACGTGAATACCCTTGCTATCAATCACGTGTCCAAGAAATTGTACTTTCTCTATCCAAAAGTCACACTTGGAAAATTTGGCGTACAATTTCTCCTTTTTGAGTAGTTCCAAGATACTTGTTAAATGCTCTGCATGCTCTTCCTTATTTCGGGAATAAATAAGGATGTCGTCGATGAACACGATTACGAACTTGTCCAAATAAGGCTTGCACACTCGGTTCATTAGGTCCATAAACACAGCTGGTGCGTTAGTTAGGCCGAATGGCATTACTTGGAATTCGTAGTGGCCGTATCGTGTCCTGAAAGCCGTTTTAGGGATGTCTTCTTCCCTGACTCTTAGTTGGTGATAGCCCGATCTAAGATCTATCTTAGAGTAAACACTCGATCCTTGAAGCTGATCGAAAAGGTCATCGATTCTGGGTAGTGGGTATCGATTCTTTATTGTAAGTTTGTTCAACTCACGATAGTCAATACACATTCTGAAGGATCCGTCCTTCTTTTTGACAAATAGCACCGGAGCTCCCCAAGGTGAGGAACTAGGTCGAATGAACCCTTTGTCTAATAATTCTTGCAATTGTTCGGATAATTCTTTCATCTCGGACGGCGCCAACCTATAGGGTGCTCGCGCCACTGGTGCTGCTCCTGGCACCAAGTCGATCTGGAATTCCACCTGGCGGACGGGTGGAAGGCCGGGCAACTCATCGGGAAATACTTCGGGGAAGTTCTTTACTACAGGCACATCTTCAGGTCGCTTCTCCTCCAACTTCTTTTCTGTCATCTGTGCCAAAAAGGCGTGACACCCTCTATCGATGTACTTCACCGTTTTGACGTACGATATGATGCTGAGGCGGGTCTTACCTCGTTCCCCACGGATGATTAGGGTTCCACCTTGAAAAGGGATGTGGACGACTTTCTCGTCGCAGATGATTCTAGCGTGGTTCTTGGATAGCCAATCCATGCCAATGACCACGTCGAAGCTGCCAAGCTTGATTGGCATGAGATCGATATCGAAAGGTTCGTCGAGTAATAGTAGGGTGCAACCTTGGATTACGGTATTTGTGCTTACTAGTTCTCCATTGGCTAGTTCAATTTCATAGGTGGTGTGTAGTTCGGTCGGGTGGATGTTAAGTAAAGAAGCAAACAAGGTAGATACAAAACTTCTATCGGCCCCAGAATCAAATAAAACTTTAGCAGGATGATTGTTAAGTAAAAACGTACCGGTGACTACGTCTGGGTCTTCCTGCGCATTTCCTCTTTCCATCACAAATGCTCTCCCCCGAGCGTTATTGTTCTGGTTGGCAGTTTGGTTTGGGCACCGGTTCTTGTAATGCCCCTTCTCGCCACATCCATGACACACTACAGTCACGGGTTGCAAGTTGGCGCCAGTGGCTTTGCAGTCTTGAGTTTTGTGGCCGGTCCTTTGGCATTTCCCACACTTAGCGAAACAGGGCCCATTGTGGTGCAGCTTGCAGCGATTACACATAGGAGCGGGTCCAGCATAACCCCCAGTTCCAGCGGGTGCAGCAATGTAAGCCCTGGCGGCTTCCTGTTGACGGTTCTGCCGATTGTGGTGGTGGTTACGGTTCTGTTGGTAGTTCTGATTGTTATTGGGGTTGTAGTTGCGGTTGTTGTTGTGGACATTGTTGTTATTGTGAGAGTTGTTGTGGTTGTTGCTCCTGCGGTCATCAAACTTCCGTTTGTTGTCATTACCTCCTTGGCCCTGTCCGCGTTTTATCTCTCGCTCAATCAACCTCTGAGAAATTGACATAGCCTCCTCTAGGGTTTTGAGGCTTAGACGCGGTGACATTACCCTCAATGTTTCGAGGCAACCCCTCGAGGTACCTCTCTAGCAATTTCTCGAGGTCTGACGCCTTAGCGGGGCATAGTAAGGCAAGCTCTTGGAACCTGCGATCGTAAGTCCTAAAATCATACCCTTTCATCGTCAACCGATCAAACTCATCTTCCAACTTCCTGATCTCAGTACGAGGACATTACTTCTTCAACATCTTTTGTTTGAATTCGGCCCATGAAATTTGATAGGCTTCCTCTATACCCATGTTCTGGGCAGTAGAGTTCCACCAGGACAAGGCATCGTCCAAAAGGGTTCCTGTAGCGAATGAGACCTTGCAATCGTCAGCACAACCGATTCTCATAAAAACTGTCTCAGAACACTCGAACCATCGGGCGAGCTCAGTCACTCCTTCAGTTCCTTTGAAGTAGGTGGGCTTGCAAGCCATGAAATCCTTGTAGGTGCATTTGCGAACTACGGCCACTTCGTTTTCTCCGGTTGGCCTATTCGTGCTGCTTGCACGAGCCATTGCAGCTGCCTGAGTCTCTAGTGCTGCAGCCACACTATCAGCAATTAATTTCTGAATTTCGGCGGGAGTCATGGGTGTTGTTGGTGTTGCGGCGGTTGTTTTCCCACGAGGCATATTTCTATTAATAACACAAGAGAAGCACATGTTTAGAATTCGCATAATGACCGAGTCCTGTTGAAATGCCTTAATAACAAGGTAATATCGTAATGGTAGCGCCATAGTACGGAAATCACAACAGGCTGGGTTCATAAATTTCTCGGTATGTCCAGATACTATCATATTACACATGGATTTTATGAAAATAACCAAAGCAACATAAATTAACGTCAATTTATAGCAATCATAATCAACAACAGTGCCTTATTAACTTGTTTAATTGTTTACAAAACAATTTATTACAAGGTCTTTTATTATCGCCACATGCGGCAATTTAAGATGTTCAAGCCATAAATAATACACCGATAATCTATGAGTCGCTTGGCGTGCCTCCCAGTTTGCGTTGAAGATCTCGAACTATCCCGGTCAGCTCTTCAATTTTCTGGTCCCTGACTCTTTCCCTGGTATGGGATTCTTCCGCCATACGCTCAAGTGTCAACACGCGGGTATTGGTTGTAACGAGTTCATCCGCCTGTCGCTCATTTATGTCCTGCATTATTGAGGCAATGTCTCTCAGGTCTCGTACCTCCTGTCTCTCGTTCTCAAGTTTTCCTTCCAACTCGGAAATAACTTCGAGAGTTCCCTGCAGCTGAGTACCCATTAGGTTAAAGACCTCGTCCATAGCTATTCGTCCCATCACTAGATTTCCTACTTCTCCTTCAATGCTCTTGATACGCTCAAGGGAAATCTCGTTATTAAAATCCGTGATCTCATTGATGTGATCTTCGTGCCTTCCGCGGGTTATGGCCCGAGCATCCTCGGCCGTACTCTCAATGTGAGAATCTGATAGTGAGGGGGTTGAGAAATGTGCTCCATCGCTGAGTGGTAACGGATTACTGCGGGCACGTAATGGTCGAGTGGGAGGTGATAATGGGACCGTGGTGGTCTGGTGGTAGAAGACAGTGGGCGGTGGTAAGGGACGTCTAGGTGATAGGAGTGATGATTGCGACATTATCTGTAGAGGTGATATAGGGGACGTAGGTGACGACGGTGGTGCTGGTGGTGGGTGGATGGGAGCTGGGGGTGCTCGTACCCGCCTTCGAGTATAGTAGATCGTAGCGGAGCCTCGTCGTTCAACTGGTGCAGGTTGAGGTGGCGGTGGTAATTGCGAGAAAAAGTTGGAAGATTCTGAGTCAGATGAGTCATTATCTGTTTCCAGGTCTGAAGCACGAAGGGGGGTCGGAATGGCTGGTGAAATCACTGGAGTGGCGGCGACTTCATCCTCCTCGAATGGTTCAGTCTCTTCAGACACAGCCATTGGCGAATTAGGAGTCGGGGTCATTAGTGATGCTAGTATGGTAGCGGGGGATGTGACCTCCTCGATTTGTGAGTCAAATTGTGGGATGGTGGGGTAGGAATCTGAAGACATGATACTGTAATAATCCCGAATATAATAACATAAGTATAAGTCATTGATATAATAATCATTCACCATGACGTCTAATAGTTATGCGTCATCTGTTAAGTAGAATTCAATGGGAAAAATGTTGGCAAGGTATTGGCACGGAGGGCATTAGGTATCAAAGTTTAAATGGTCCATTTTTAGAGTACTATTATAGTCCAGTGTTTTGAAAATACACTCGGTTCTCTATAAAAACCTGGCTCTGATACCAATCTGTAACACCCCCAAATTTGTAAGTAAGCAGCGGAAGACTAATTGGGGTATTACTTCTCGGATCGTAGTCATAACCATAGAAAACGACTCAAAAGAGGCGTTTTTATAAAAGTTCAGTTATCATTTCATAAATTTAACATAACATGACACAAGGAAGTTTTACGATAAATTCAAAGTTACAAATAAAATGGTTTCTGATAAAAACAAATGATAACATTATTAAACATGGTCCATAAAGAGGGGTCATTTGCCAATCTCCGTGCCCGTTTTGTCAGCGTCAGTTACCTGAGATAATCATGCTAAAAAGGTCAACATGAATATTGAGTGAATCCATAGTGTTTAAGTTGTAATAATTGAACACAAGCCAATAGTAGTAAAAATAGTAGCATCGCAGTGTAATATATATATATATTGCCCTAAGCCTCATGACACGCAAACCTTAACATCGGGTGTAATATAATAAATCCCACACCATGAAATGGTGTAGGTGATAATGCCCTCGTGTAATAGGAGTTTGTCAGGCTCCTTAGTTAATTCGAATAAAGTGCATTTGGTTACTTACCCAGCAACTCAAATGGGGCGTCAACTGCCAATAGATCTATTCACCGAATTCGCGTTCACTCGCAAGTGATTAATGGTTCATGATATGAGGGACTTTTTGACAAGTGGTAACTTAGGCAATATAAATCAGGATAGCATACAAAAAAAATACTTGTGTTCAGTTTAGTAGCATGTATCTCCCCACGGGATTTGAAAACATAGTAAAAGTGGGACTATGAACTCACCTTAGTAGTACAGTGGTAGTGATAAAGATTTCAGTTACGGTCAAGGAACGGCTCCAACACACAACCTAGATAGTACGATAAGTCTTAGTGTTGTGATAGTCTAAATGTGATTGTCGCGAAGAGTTTTAAAAGAATAAAAGGGTTTATTGGTGTAATGATAACAAACCACGTAATTTAAATAATATGCATGAAATTTAGTAATGATGTATATATATGTATAAGTATAATTGTATATGTGTATATATATGATTATGAAATTACAATAAGGACTCCGAGATGCAATGAAATGAATATGAAAGGCGGGAACTTAAATATTAGATTTTTAGATATAGTCCTTGGTCCAAGTCCTTCGTCAGTTTTCACTAACGGCGTTAGCGTTGCACCGTTGGTCCTCGTTGTATAATATTTTCTTTGACGGTCCTCTACTTGCCCAAACATACGATATGAGCTCGAAATTTACTACTTTATCATTTTTGGTCCTATAGTTTCTGTTTTTACAGTTTTGACCCATGTTTTCACAGTTTTACATCTTTTAGTCCCTATAAGTGACGACGCGTTACATTTTTAGTCCTTTTTCACAAAAATCGTTAGAATTTCTATAAAAACCTTTCCGAGCTTATTTTTAATCTTGGAAAACTTATTTGCACAGCTTATACGATCAGAATGGCTTATTTTCACTTAATGGGCTTATAAGCCCACTCGACTTATTTTTAAACCTTGTCATTGTCGAGTTTTTGCAAAATACTTTGGCCAAATTAGGGTGTCGAGGAGTTGTTATTTTTGAAAAGTTTAAACACAAAATTGATAGCTCGTTGGGTGGTCTACGGGGTGGTGTAATAATATGACCTGCTCGTTAGTTTAGATTTCAAGATAGCGTGGTGTTTTCTAGCTAGTTTGGTCAACTATTTCACATAAAATAACAAGGTTTTATCTTTTTCATTTTCGAATCTGGTCGTGTGCATGAGTTAGAGCAACGATTAAGGATGAGTCCAATGATGCATGAAATGTAAAATAGATACGTGACAATGCGAACGTGACCCCTAGGCCTTCCATAAAGGTGGCGTGTCTCGTCACAACCTATACGTATTATGCATGCATAACAAGGTTTTCGTGATAGTCTACATGTAGAGTGGAATTGATGGTTAACGTTAAGACTTATGATGCATGTGACGTAAATTAAACATGTACTAACGCATAACGTGACTCCTATGCCTTCCATAGAGGTGGCTTGTCACGCTATGTATCTATGTATATATCGTATGTATGAAATAAAAATGGAACGTGACTTGGTATGCATGCATAAAGAATGAGGGTTTGAGGAGGCTTACTACACCTTAAAGGTGGTGAGACGTCGAGTAAAGAAGGAGGGAAATACGACAGTTCCTTAGTTTAGTTTGAACCCAAGTCGCGGTTGAAGTGAGGAGGAGTCTCGACACAACTTCAAACACCTTCCACGGGGATTTGTTTCTGGTCGAGTAGCAGTAGGTTTTGAAGAGTGAGGGAAATGGCTTTCGAATTGTAAATGGTATGCATGGAAATGAGGAGAGGTGTCATGTTTATATAATAATAAAACTAGAGTTATCTCCCCAACATTTTACTGTGACAGCAGGGAGTACACTTTGTCTTGGCTCTATTTTCTTCAAGTTATGGTCTTCTCGTCAGCTCAAATCAAGGAGACATGTTTTATGGAGTAACTTATTCGTACATGGGTAAAAATAAATATAGGGGGGTTCGGTTTTTAATTTGCTCGTATGTTATTCAAAGGTTAGTGATTTTTAAGTTAGTCTAGTCGTGATTTAAAACTGCGTGCGAATGTCCGAAGTCACATTTAATCGAAAAGAGCTGGTAGAACTGGAATTTTGAGCGTGTTGACTTCTATTGTATCGAGTGGTTCATACACGCTTAGCTTTAGGGAGTTTTAGTGTAGCATCCGTACGAGATAAAAAGAAATAACCATTGTTAGTGATTCCTGGGTGCGAGGTAAATCAAAGTGCGTAATAACATGGACATGTTGTTTGCGAGATATCGAAATGTTAGGGTCGTTTTGGTTGCTCGCTGCTCGTCGGTTTCAACTAGAAGGGAAGAAAGGGAAGTCTAAAACAAAAGTTCGGGCCAGGTTGGATAAGCAGGCCGAGGGAGTTGGGTTAAGCCCATTGGCTTGTTGAGTGGGTTTCGGTGGTGGGCTGAGGTAAGGGGTTAAGGCCCGTTTAGGTTAGTTTAATTATGTTTAGTAATTTTTGATTGCATATTAACGTGAGTTATTTTCGAGAGTTCGGGAGTTGGTCGAGTATGAAAATAATGTCACGTGTTATTTTGAATGAAAAACATTTAATATATCGCGATTTGGACCATCGTGGCAAGTGTGTGTGAGCATTGTTCCAAGTATATAGGTGAATAACAATTTATGTCGTGATCATTCGTAATATAGTATATTCGTTGAATCAAGCGTTCGTTGTTGTCACGAGTGTTATAAAATATTGAAATGATATAATGGACTTTGATTAGTACATAATACTCGTAAGGAAAATAGTGGGAGGTTACAGTATCAACCCCTTATTTTGAATTCCGTCCCGGAATTCTAGTCTAAGATAGTCGTTAAGGACGATTATGGGAATAGATGTGGATATTTAGTGCGAATCTGGTCTTCACGCTCCCAAGTGTACTCTGGTCCTCGCTTGGAGTTCCACCTGACTTTGACAATGGGGATACGGCTTTGTTTCAAATGTTTGACGTCTCGGTCCATGATCTCTACTGGTTCCTCAACGAAGTTAAGCTTGTCGTCGACCCGAATTTCTTTTAACGGAATGACAAGAGATTCGTCTGATAAACATTTCTTCAGGTTTGATACGTGAAAGGTATCGTGTACTCTACTGAGTTCTTCCGGAAGTTCAAGTTTGTACGCCACGGGGCCAATCCTTTCTAGGATTTTGAATGGCCCAACGTATCTGGGATTTAGTTTCCCACGTTTCCCAAATCGAACCATTCCTCTCCAAGGAGATACTTTCAACATAACTCTATCTCCAACTTGGAATTCCATGGGTTTTCGCCTCACGTCGGCATAACTCTTTTGCCTGTCTCGGGCTGCTTGTAAGCGCTGTTTGATTTGCACGATTTTATCAGTAGTTTCTTGAATGATGTCGGGTCCCGTGATTTGTGCATCTCCGACTTCTGCCCAACAAACTGGTGATCGGCATTTCCGGCCATAAAGGGCTTCAAATGGAGCTGCCTTGATGCTAGCGTGATAGCTGTTGTTATACGAGAACTCTGCTAAGGGTAAGTGTCTATCCCAACCCTTACCGAAATCGATCACACATGCTCGGAGCATGTCCTCCAAGGTTTGAATAGTTCTCTCACTCTGACCGTCGGTCTGTGGATGATATGTAGTGCTCATATCCAAGCGTGTACCCAATGCCTTCTGTAACGCCTGCCAAAAGTTTGACGTGAAACGGCTATCTCGATCCGAGATAATGGAAATTGGCACTCCGTGTCGTGAGACTATTTCTTTCAAATATAATTGCGCGAGGGTGTTCATCTCGTCGGTTTCTTTTATTGGCAGAAAATGCGCGGATTTGGTAAGGCGATCAATGATAACCTAAATGCTATCAAACCCTCTTGGTGTCTTAGGTAATTTTGTGATGAAATCCATTGTAATCCTTTCCCACTTCCACATCGGAAGCTCGGGTTGTATCAACAAACCGGATGGCTTTTGACACTCAGCCTTTACCCGTGAACACGTCAAACATTTTCCGACATACTCGGCGATGTCAGCTTTCATGTTTGGCCACCAGTAAAGTTTCTTGAGATCCTGATACATCTTATCAGACCCTGGGTGAATGGAATATTTAGACTTGTGAGATTCATGCATGATGAGATCTCGTATTCCCCCATAGAGTGGAATCCAACTTCGGTCTTTGAAACACAACCTTCCGTCTGATTTCTTTACAAAGCCATTCTCGCTTTCTGGCATACCGTAGATCTTCTCTTTTGGTCTGTTCTCTTCTTTGAGAGCTTCTGTCTGGGCCTCAAGGATTTTCGATGGAAGTGGTGATATAATTGTCATTCCTAGAGATCTGACTCGAAGAGGTGTAATTCGCTCCTTTCTACTCAAGGCATCTGCCACAACATTTGCCTTCCTAGGGTGATAGCGAATCTCGCAATCGTAGTCACTGAGTAATTCCAACCATCGGCGTTGTCTCATGTTCAACTCCTTCTGGTCTAGAATGTGTTGTAGGCTTTTGTGATCTGTAAACACCGTGCACTTGGTGCCATACAGGTAGTGTCTCCACAGTTTAAGAGCAAATACTACTGCTCCTAATTCGAGATCATGGGTGGTATAGTTCTTCTCGTGGGTTTTGAGTTGTCGAGAAGCATATGCGATAACTTTGCTCCTTTGCATCAATACCGCGCCTAAACCTTGGCATGATGCATCACAATACACCACGAAGTCTTCGCTACCCACTGGTAGTGCCAAGATCGGAGCTTCACAAAGCTTCTGTTTTAAAAGTTGGAATGACGATTCTTGTTCTCCTCCCCAGTCAAACTTTTTCTTCTTTTGCGTCAATTCCGTCAAGGGTTTGGCGATTTTTGAGAAACCTTCGATGAATCTACGATAATATCCTGCAAGACCTAAAAATTGACGTATCTCCGTGGGGTTTGTAGGAGATGCCCAATTTTTGATCGCTTCGATCTTTGCGGGGTCCACGTGAATACCCTTGCTATCAATCACGTGTCCAAGAAATTGTACTTTCTCTATCCAAAAGTCACACTTGGAAAATTTGGCGTACAATTTCTCCTTTTTGAGTAGTTCCAAGATACTTGTTAAATGCTCTGCATGCTCTTCCTTATTTCGGGAATAAATAAGGATGTCGTCGATGAACACGATTACGAACTTGTCCAAATAAGGCTTGCACACTCGGTTCATTAGGTCCATAAACACAGCTGGTGCGTTAGTTAGGCCGAATGGCATTACTTGGAATTCGTAGTGGCCGTATCATGTCCTGAAAGCCGTTTTAGGGATGTCTTCTTCCCTGACTCTTAGTTGGTGATAGCCCGATCTAAGATCTATCTTAGAGTAAACACTCGATCCTTGAAGCTGATCGAAAAGGTCATCGATTCTGGGTAGTGGGTATCGATTCTTTATTGTAAGTTTGTTCAACTCACGATAGTCAATACACATTCTGAAGGATCCGTCCTTCTTTTTGACAAATAGCACCGGAGCTCCCCAAGGTGAGGAACTAGGTCGAATGAACCCTTTGTCTAATAATTCTTGCAATTGTTCGGATAATTCTTTCATCTCGGACGGCGCCAACCTATAGGGTGCTCGCGCCACTGGTGCTGCTCCTGGCACCAAGTCGATCTGGAATTCCACCTGGCGGACGGGTGGAAGGCCGGGCAACTCATCGGGAAATACTTCGGGGAAGTTCTTTACTACAGGCACATCTTCAGGTCGCTTCTCCTCCAACTTCTTTTCTGTCACCTGTGCCAAAAAGGCGTGACACCCTCTATCGATGTACTTCACCGTTTTGACGTACGATATGATGCTGAGGCGGGTCTTACCTCGTTCCCCACGGATGATTAGGGTTCCACCTTGAAAAGGGATGTGGACGACTTTCTCGTCGCAGATGATTCTAGCGCGGTTCTTGGATAGCCAATCCATGCCGATGACCACGTCGAAGCTGCCAAGCTTGATTGGCATGAGATCGATATCGAAAGGTTCGTCGAGTAATAGTAGGGTGCAACCTTGGATTACGGTATTTGTGCTTACTAGTTCTCCATTGGCTAGTTCAATTTCATAGGTGGTGTGTAGTTCGGTCGGGTGGATGTTAAGTAAAGAAGCAAACAAGGTAGATACAAAACTTCTATCGGCCCCAGAATCAAATAAAACTTTAGCAGGATGATTGTTAAGTAAAAACGTACCGGTGACTACGTCTGGGCCTTCCTGCGCATTTCCTCTTTCCATCACAAATGCTCTCCCCCGAGCGTTATTGTTCTGGTTGGCAGTTTGGTTCGGGCACCGGTTCTTGTAATGCCCCTTCTCGCCACATCCATGACACACTACAGTCACGGGTTGCAAGTTGGCACCAGTGGCCTTGCAGTCTTGAGTTTTGTGGCCGGTCCTTTGGCATTTCCCACACTTAGCGAAACAGGGCCCATTGTGGTGCAGCTTGCAGCGATTACACATAGGAGCGGGTCCAGCATAACCCCCAGTTCCAGCGGGTGCAGCAATGTAAGCCCTGGCGGCTTCCTGTTGACGGTTCTGCCGATTGTGGTGGTGGTTACGGTTCTGTTGGTAGTTCTGATTGTTATTGGGGTTGTAGTTGCGGTTGTTGTTGTGGACATTGTTGTTATTGTGAGAGTTGTTGTGGTTGTTGCTCCTGCGGTCATCAAACTTCCGTTTGTTGTCATTACCTCCTTGGCCCTGTCCGCGTTTTATCTCTCGCTCAATCAACCTCTGAGAAATTGACATAGCCTCCTCTAGGGTTTGAGGCTTAGACGCGGTGACATTACCCTCAATGTTTCGAGGCAACCCCTCGAGGTACCTCTCTAGCAATTTCTCGAGGTCTGACGCCTTAGCGGGGCATAGTAAGGCAAGCTCTTGGAACCTGCGATCGTAAGTCCTAAAATCATACCCTTTCATCGTCAACCGATCAAACTCATCTTCCAACTTCCTGATCTCAGTACGAGGACAATACTTCTTCAACATCTTTTGTTTGAATTCGGCCCATGAAATTTGATAGGCTTCCTCTATACCCATGTTCTGGGCAGTAGAGTTCCACCAGGACAAGGCATCGTCCAAAAGGGTTCCTGTAGCGAATGAGACCTTGCAATCGTCAGCACAACCGCTTCTCATAAAAACTGTCTCAGAACACTCGAACCATCGGGCGAGCTCAGTCACTCCTTCAGTTCCTTTGAAGTAGGTGGGCTTGCAAGCCATGAAATCCTTGTAGGTGCATTTGCGAACTACGGCCACTTCGTTTTCTCCGGTTGGCCTATTCGTGCTGCTTGCACGAGCCATTGCAGCTGCCTGAGTCTCTAGTGCTGCAGCCACACTATCAGCAATTAATTTCTGAATTTCGGCGGGAGTCATGGGTGTTGTTGGTGTTGCGGCGGTTGTTTTCCCACGAGGCATATTTCTATTAATAACACAAGAGAAGCACATGTTTAGAATTCGCATAATGACCGAGTCCTGTTGAAATGCCTTAATAACAAGGTAATATCGTAATGGTAGCGCCATAGTACGGAAATCACAACAGGCTGGGTTCATAAATTTCTCGGTATGTCCAGATACTATCATATTACACATGGATTTTATGAAAATAACCAAAGCAACATAAATTAACGTCAATTTATAGCAATCATAATCAACAACAGTGCCTTAATAACTTGTTTAATTGTTTACAAAGCAATTTATTACAAGGTCTTTTATTATCGCCACATGCGGCAATTTAAGATGTTCAAGCCATAAATAATACACCGATAATCTATGAGTCGCTTGGCGTGCCTCCCAGTTTGCGTTGAAGATCTCGAACTATCCCGGTCAGCTCTTCAATTTTCTGGTCCCTGACTCTTTCCCTGGTATGGGATTCTTCCGCCATACGCTCAAGTGTCAACACGCGGGTATTGGTTGTAACGAGTTCATCCGCCTGTCGCTCATTTATGTCCTGCATTATTGAGGCAATGTCTCTCAGGTCTCGTACCTCCTGTCTCTCGTTCTCAAGTTTTCCTTCCAACTCGGAAATAACTTCGAGAGTTCCCTGCAGCTGAGTACCCATTAGGTTAAAGACCTCGTCCATAGCTATTCGTCCCATCACTAGATTTCCTACTTCTCCTTCAATGCTCTTGATACGCTCAAGGGAAATCTCGTTATTAAAATCCGTGATCTCATTGATGTGATCTTCGTGCCTTCCGCGGGTTATGGCCCGAGCATCCTCGGCCGTACTCTCAATGTGAGAATCTGATAGTGAGGGGGTTGAGAAATGTGCTCCATCGCTGAGTGGTAACGGATTACTGCGGGCACGTAATGGTCGAGTGGGAGGTGATAATGGGACCGTGGTGGTCTGGTGGTAGAAGACAGTGGGCGGTGGTAAGGGACGTCTAGGTGATAGGAGTGATGATTGCGACATTATCTGTAGAGGTGATATAGGGGACGTAGGTGACGACGGTGGTGCTGGTGGTGGGTGGATGGGAGCTGGGGGTGCTCGTACCCGCCTTCGAGTATAGTAGATCGTAGCGGAGCCTCGTCGTTCAACTGGTGCAGGTTGAGGTGGCGGTGGTAATTGCGAGAAAAAGTTGGAAGATTCTGAGTCAGATGAGTCATTATCTGTTTCCAGGTCTGAAGCACGAAGGGGGGTCGGAATGGCTGGTGAAATCACTGGAGTGGCGGCGACTTCATCCTCCTCGAATGGTTCAGTCTCTTCAGACACAGCCATTGGCGAATTAGGAGTCGGGGTCATTAGTGATGCTAGTATGGTAGCGGGGGATGTGACCTCCTCGATTTGTGAGTCAAATTGTGGGATGGTGGGGTAGGAATCTGAAGACATGATACTGTAATAATCCCGAATATAATAACATAAGTATAAGTCATTGATATAATAATCATTCACCATGACGTCTAATAGTTATGCGTCATCTGTTAAGTAGAATTCAATGGGAAAAATGTTGGCAAGGTATTGGCACGGAGGGCATTAGGTATCAAAGTTTAAATGGTCCATTTTTAGAGTACTATTATAGTCCAGTGTTTTGAAAATACACTCGGTTCTCTATAAAAACCTGGCTCTGATACCAATCTGTAACACCCCCAAATTTGTAAGTAAGCAGCGGAAGACTAATTGGGGTATTACTTCTCGGATCGTAGTCATAACCATAGAAAACGACTCAAAAGAGGCGTTTTTATAAAAGTTCAGTTATCATTTCATAAATTTAACATAACATGACACAAGGAAGTTTTACGATAAATTCAAAGTTACAAATAAAATGGTTTCTGATAAAAACAAATGATAACATTATTAAACATGGTCCATAAAGAGGGGTCATTTGCCAATCTCCGTGCCCGTTTTGTCAGCGTCAGTTACCTGAGATAATCATGCTAAAAAGGTCAACATGAATATTGAGTGAATCCATAGTGTTTAAGTTGTAATAATTGAACACAAGCCAATAGTAGTAAAAATAGTAGCATCGCAGTGTAATATATATATATATTGCCCTAAGCCTCATGACACGCAAACCTTAACATCGGGTGTAATATAATAAATCCCACACCATGAAATGGTGTAGGTGATAATGCCCTCGTGTAATAGGAGTTTGTCAGGCTCCTTAGTTAATTCGAATAAAGTGCATTTGGTTACTTACCCAGCAACTCAAATGGGGCGTCAACTGCCAATAGATCTATTCACCGAATTCGCGTTCACTCGCAAGTGATTAATGGTTCATGATATGAGGGACTTTTTGACAAGTGGTAACTTAGGCAATATAAATCAGGATAGCATACAAAAAAAATACTTGTGTTCAGTTTAGTAGCATGTATCTCCCCACGGGATTTGAAAACATAGTAAAAGTGGGACTATGAACTCACCTTAGTAGTACAGTGGTAGTGATAAAGATTTCAGTTACGGTCAAGGAACGGCTCCAACACACAACCTAGATAGTACGATAAGTCTTAGTGTTGTGATAGTCTAAATGTGATTGTCGCGAAGAGTTTTAAAAGAATAAAAGGGTTTATTGGTGTAATGATAACAAACCACGTAATTTAAATAATATGCATGAAATTTAGTAATGATGTATATATATGTATAAGTATAATTGTATATGTGTATATATATGATTATGAAATTACAATAAGGACTCCGAGATGCAATGAAATGAATATGAAAGGCGGGAACTTAAATATTAGATTTTTAGATATAGTCCTTGGTCCAAGTCCTTCGTCAGTTTTCACTAACGGCGTTAGCGTTGCACCGTTGGTCCTCGTTGTATAATATTTTCTTTGACGGTCCTCTACTTGCCCAAACATACGATATGAGCTCGAAATTTACTACTTTATCATTTTTGGTCCTATAGTTTCTGTTTTTACAGTTTTGACCCATGTTTTCACAGTTTTACATCTTTTAGTCCCTATAAGTGACGACGCGTTACATTTTTAGTCCTTTTTCACAAAAATCGTTAGAATTTCTATAAAAACCTTTCCGAGCTTATTTTTAATCTTGGAAAACTTATTTGCACAGCTTATACGATCAGAATGGCTTATTTTCACTTAATGGGCTTATAAGCCCACTCGACTTATTTTTAAACCTTGTCATTGTCGAGTTTTTGCAAAATACTTTGGCCAAATTAGGGTGTCGAGGAGTTGTTATTTTTGAAAAGTTTAAACACAAAATTGATAGCTCGTTGGGTGGTCTACGGGGTGGTGTAATAATATGACCTGCTCGTTAGTTTAGATTTCAAGATAGCGTGGTGTTTTCTAGCTAGTTTGGTCAACTATTTCACATAAAATAACAAGGTTTTATCTTTTTCATTTTCGAATCTGGTCGTGTGCATGAGTTAGAGCAACGATTAAGGATGAGTCCAATGATGCATGAAATGTAAAATAGATACGTGACAATGCGAACGTGACCCCTAGGCCTTCCATAAAGGTGGCGTGTCTCGTCACAACCTATACGTATTATGCATGCATAACAAGGTTTTCGTGATAGTCTACATGTAGAGTGGAATTGATGGTTAACGTTAAGACTTATGATGCATGTGACGTAAATTAAACATGTACTAACGCATAACGTGACTCCTATGCCTTCCATAGAGGTGGCTTGTCACGCTATGTATCTATGTATATATCGTATGTATGAAATAAAAATGGAACGTGACTTGGTATGCATGCATAAAGAATGAGGGTTTGAGGAGGCTTACTACACCTTAAAGGTGGTGAGACGTCGAGTAAAGAAGGAGGGAAATACGACAGTTCCTTAGTTTAGTTTGAACCCAAGTCGCGGTTGAAGTGAGGAGGAGTCTCGACACAACTTCAAACACCTTCCACGGGGATTTGTTTCTGGTCGAGTAGCAGTAGGTTTTGAAGAGTGAGGGAAATGGCTTTCGAATTGTAAATGGTATGCATGGAAATGAGGAGAGGTGTCATGTTTATATAATAATAAAACTAGAGTTATCTCCCCAACATTTTACTGTGACAGCAGGGAGTACACTTTGTCTTGGCTCTATTTTCTTCAAGTTATGGTCTTCTCGTCAGCTCAAATCAAGGAGACATGTTTTATGGAGTAACTTATTCGTACATGGGTAAAAATAAATATAGGGGGGTTCGGTTTTTAATTTGCTCGTATGTTATTCAAAGGTTAGTGATTTTTAAGTTAGTCTAGTCGTGATTTAAAACTGCGTGCGAATGTCCGAAGTCACATTTAATCGAAAAGAGCTGGTAGAACTGGAATTTTGAGCGTGTTGACTTCTATTGTATCGAGTGGTTCATACACGCTTAGCTTTAGGGAGTTTTAGTGTAGCATCCGTACGAGATAAAAAGAAATAACCATTGTTAGTGATTCCTGGGTGCGAGGTAAATCAAAGTGCGTAATAACATGGACATGTTGTTTGCGAGATATCGAAATGTTAGGGTCGTTTTGGTTGCTCGCTGCTCGTCGGTTTCAACTAGAAGGGAAGAAAGGGAAGTCTAAAACAAAAGTTCGGGCCAGGTTGGATAAGCAGGCCGAGGGAGTTGGGTTAAGCCCATTGGCTTGTTGAGTGGGTTTCGGTGGTGGGCTGAGGTAAGGGGTTAAGGCCCGTTTAGGTTAGTTTAATTATGTTTAGTAATTTTTGATTGCATATTAACGTGAGTTATTTTCGAGAGTTCGGGAGTTGGTCGAGTATGAAAATAATGTCACGTGTTATTTTGAATGAAAAACATTTAATATATCGCGATTTGGACCATCGTGGCAAGTGTGTGTGAGCATTGTTCCAAGTATATAGGTGAATAACAATTTATGTCGTGATCATTCGTAATATAGTATATTCGTTGAATCAAGCGTTCGTTGTTGTCACGAGTGTTATAAAATATTGAAATGATATAATGGACTTTGATTAGTACATAATACTCGTAAGGAAAATAGTGGGAGGTTACAGTATCAACCCCTTATTTTGAATTCCGTCCCGGAATTCTAGTCTAAGATAGTCGTTAAGGACGATTATGGGAATAGATGTGGATATTTAGTGCGAATCTGGTCTTCACGCTCCCAAGTGTACTCTGGTCCTCGCTTGGAGTTCCACCTGACTTTGACAATGGGGATACGGCTTTGTTTCAAATGTTTGACGTCTCGGTCCATGATCTCTACTGGTTCCTCAACGAAGTTAAGCTTGTCGTCGACCCGAATTTCTTTTAACGGAATGACAAGAGATTCGTCTGATAAACATTTCTTCAGGTTTGATACGTGAAAGGTATCGTGTACTCTACTGAGTTCTTCCGGAAGTTCAAGTTTGTACGCCACGGGGCCAATCCTTTCTAGGATTTTGAATGGCCCAACGTATCTGGGATTTAGTTTCCCACGTTTCCCAAATCGAACCATTCCTCTCCAAGGAGATACTTTCAACATAACTCTATCTCCAACTTGGAATTCCATGGGTTTTCGCCTCACGTCGGCATAACTCTTTTGCCTGTCTCGGGCTGCTTGTAAGCGCTGTTTGATTTGCACGATTTTATCAGTAGTTTCTTGAATGATGTCGGGTCCCGTGATTTGTGCATCTCCGACTTCTGCCCAACAAACTGGTGATCGGCATTTCCGGCCATAAAGGGCTTCAAATGGAGCTGCCTTGATGCTAGCGTGATAGCTGTTGTTATACGAGAACTCTGCTAAGGGTAAGTGTCTATCCCAACCCTTACCGAAATCGATCACACATGCTCGGAGCATGTCCTCCAAGGTTTGAATAGTTCTCTCACTCTGACCGTCGGTCTGTGGATGATATGTAGTGCTCATATCCAAGCGTGTACCCAATGCCTTCTGTAACGCCTGCCAAAAGTTTGACGTGAAACGGCTATCTCGATCCGAGATAATGGAAATTGGCACTCCGTGTCGTGAGACTATTTCTTTCAAATATAATTGCGCGAGGGTGTTCATCTCGTCGGTTTCTTTTATTGGCAGAAAATGCGCGGATTTGGTAAGGCGATCAATGATAACCTAAATGGTATCAAACCCTCTTGGTGTCTTAGGTAATTTTGTGATGAAATCCATTGTAATCCTTTCCCACTTCCACATCGGAAGCTCGGGTTGTATCAACAAACCGGATGGCTTTTGACACTCAGCCTTTACCCGTGAACACGTCAAACATTTTACGACATACTCGGCGATGTCAGCTTTCATGTTTGGCCACCAGTAAAGTTTCTTGAGATCCTGATACATCTTATCAGACCCTGGGTGAATGGAATATTTAGACTTGTGAGATTCATGCATGATGAGATCTCGTATTCCCCCATAGAGTGGAATCCAACTTCGGTCTTTGAAACACAACCTTCCGTCTGATTTCTTTACAAAGCCATTCTCGCTTTCTGGCATACCGTAGATCTTCTCTTTTGGTCTGTTCTCTTCTTTGAGAGCTTCTGTCTGGGCCTCAAGGATTTTCGATGGAAGTGGTGATATAATTGTCATTCCTAGAGATCTGACTCGAAGAGGTGTAATTCGCTCCTTTCTACTCAAGGCATCTGCCACAACATTTGCCTTCCTAGGGTGATAGCGAATCTCGCAATCGTAGTCACTGAGTAATTCCAACCATCGGCGTTGTCTCATGTTCAACTCCTTCTGGTCTAGAATGTGTTGTAGGCTTTTGTGATCTGTAAACACCGTGCACTTGGTGCCATACAGGTAGTGTCTCCACAGTTTAAGAGCAAATACTACTGCTCCTAATTCGAGATCATGGGTGGTATAGTTCTTCTCGTGGGTTTTGAGTTGTCGAGAAGCATATGCGATAACTTTGCTCCTTTGCATCAATACCGCGCCTAAACCTTGGCATGATGCATCACAATACACCACGAAGTCTTCGCTACCCACTGGTAGTGCCAAGATCGGAGCTTCACAAAGCTTCTGTTTTAAAAGTTGGAATGACGATTCTTGTTCTCCTCCCCAGTCAAACTTTTTCTTCTTTTGCGTCAATTCCGTCAAGGGTTTGGCGATTTTTGAGAAACCTTCGATGAATCTACGATAATATCCTGCAAGACCTAAAAATTGACGTATCTCCGTGGGGTTTGTAGGAGATGCCCAATTTTTGATCGCTTCGATCTTTGCGGGGTCCACGTGAATACCCTTGCTATCAATCACGTGTCCAAGAAATTGTACTTTCTCTATCCAAAAGTCACACTTGGAAAATTTGGCGTACAATTTCTCCTTTTTGAGTAGTTCCAAGATACTTGTTAAATGCTCTGCATGCTCTTCCTTATTTCGGGAATAAATAAGGATGTCGTCGATGAACACGATTACGAACTTGTCCAAATAAGGCTTGCACACTCGGTTCATTAGGTCCATAAACACAGCTGGTGCGTTAGTTAGGCCGAATGGCATTACTTGGAATTCGTAGTGGCCGTATCATGTCCTGAAAGCCGTTTTAGGGATGTCTTCTTCCCTGACTCTTAGTTGGTGATAGCCCGATCTAAGATCTATCTTAGAGTAAACACTCGATCCTTGAAGCTGATCGAAAAGGTCATCGATTCTGGGTAGTGGGTATCGATTCTTTATTGTAAGTTTGTTCAACTCACGATAGTCAATACACATTCTGAAGGATCCGTCCTTCTTTTTGACAAATAGCACCGGAGCTCCCCAAGGTGAGGAACTAGGTCGAATGAACCCTTTGTCTAATAATTCTTGCAATTGTTCGGATAATTCTTTCATCTCGGACGGCGCCAACCTATAGGGTGCTCGCGCCACTGGTGCTGCTCCTGGCACCAAGTCGATCTGGAATTCCACCTGGCGGACGGGTGGAAGGCCGGGCAACTCATCGGGAAATACTTCGGGGAAGTTCTTTACTACAGGCACATCTTCAGGTCGCTTCTCCTCCAACTTCTTTTCTGTCACCTGTGCCAAAAAGGCGTGACACCCTCTATCGATGTACTTCACCGTTTTGACGTACGATATGATGCTGAGGCGGGTCTTACCTCGTTCCCCACGGATGATTAGGGTTCCACCTTGAAAAGGGATGTGGACGACTTTCTCGTCGCAGATGATTCTAGCGCGGTTCTTGGATAGCCAATCCATGCCGATGACCACGTCGAAGCTGCCAAGCTTGATTGGCATGAGATCGATATCGAAAGGTTCGTCGAGTAATAGTAGGGTGCAACCTTGGATTACGGTATTTGTGCTTACTAGTTCTCCATTGGCTAGTTCAATTTCATAGGTGGTGTGTAGTTCGGTCGGGTGGATGTTAAGTAAAGAAGCAAACAAGGTAGATACAAAACTTCTATCGGCCCCAGAATCAAATAAAACTTTAGCAGGATGATTGTTAAGTAAAAACGTACCGGTGACTACGTCTGGGCCTTCCTGCGCATTTCCTCTTTCCATCACAAATGCTCTCCCCCGAGCGTTATTGTTCTGGTTGGCAGTTTGGTTCGGGCACCGGTTCTTGTAATGCCCCTTCTCGCCACATCCATGACACACTACAGTCACGGGTTGCAAGTTGGCACCAGTGGCCTTGCAGTCTTGAGTTTTGTGGCCGGTCCTTTGGCATTTCCCACACTTAGCGAAACAGGGCCCATTGTGGTGCAGCTTGCAGCGATTACACATAGGAGCGGGTCCAGCATAACCCCCAGTTCCAGCGGGTGCAGCAATGTAAGCCCTGGCGGCTTCCTGTTGACGGTTCTGCCGATTGTGGTGGTGGTTACGGTTCTGTTGGTAGTTCTGATTGTTATTGGGGTTGTAGTTGCGGTTGTTGTTGTGGACATTGTTGTTATTGTGAGAGTTGTTGTGGTTGTTGCTCCTGCGGTCATCAAACTTCCGTTTGTTGTCATTACCTCCTTGGCCCTGTCCGCGTTTTATCTCTCGCTCAATCAACCTCTGAGAAATTGACATAGCCTCCTCTAGGGTTTGAGGCTTAGACGCGGTGACATTACCCTCAATGTTTCGAGGCAACCCCTCGAGGTACCTCTCTAGCAATTTCTCGAGGTCTGACGCCTTAGCGGGGCATAGTAAGGCAAGCTCTTGGAACCTGCGATCGTAAGTCCTAAAATCATACCCTTTCATCGTCAACCGATCAAACTCATCTTCCAACTTCCTGATCTCAGTACGAGGACAATACTTCTTCAACATCTTTTGTTTGAATTCGGCCCATGAAATTTGATAGGCTTCCTCTATACCCATGTTCTGGGCAGTAGAGTTCCACCAGGACAAGGCATCGTCCAAAAGGGTTCCTGTAGCGAATGAGACCTTGCAATCGTCAGCACAACCGCTTCTCATAAAAACTGTCTCAGAACACTCGAACCATCGGGCGAGCTCAGTCACTCCTTCAGTTCCTTTGAAGTAGGTGGGCTTGCAAGCCATGAAATCCTTGTAGGTGCATTTGCGAACTACGGCCACTTCGTTTTCTCCGGTTGGCCTATTCGTGCTGCTTGCACGAGCCATTGCAGCTGCCTGAGTCTCTAGTGCTGCAGCCACACTATCAGCAATTAATTTCTGAATTTCGGCGGGAGTCATGGGTGTTGTTGGTGTTGCGGCGGTTGTTTTCCCACGAGGCATATTTCTATTAATAACACAAGAGAAGCACATGTTTAGAATTCGCATAATGACCGAGTCCTGTTGAAATGCCTTAATAACAAGGTAATATCGTAATGGTAGCGCCATAGTACGGAAATCACAACAGGCTGGGTTCATAAATTTCTCGGTATGTCCAGATACTATCATATTACACATGGATTTTATGAAAATAACCAAAGCAACATAAATTAACGTCAATTTATAGCAATCATAATCAACAACAGTGCCTTAATAACTTGTTTAATTGTTTACAAAGCAATTTATTACAAGGTCTTTTATTATCGCCACATGCGGCAATTTAAGATGTTCAAGCCATAAATAATACACCGATAATCTATGAGTCGCTTGGCGTGCCTCCCAGTTTGCGTTGAAGATCTCGAACTATCCCGGTCAGCTCTTCAATTTTCTGGTCCCTGACTCTTTCCCTGGTATGGGATTCTTCCGCCATACGCTCAAGTGTCAACACGCGGGTATTGGTTGTAACGAGTTCATCCGCCTGTCGCTCATTTATGTCCTGCATTATTGAGGCAATGTCTCTCAGGTCTCGTACCTCCTGTCTCTCGTTCTCAAGTTTTCCTTCCAACTCGGAAATAACTTCGAGAGTTCCCTGCAGCTGAGTACCCATTAGGTTAAAGACCTCGTCCATAGCTATTCGTCCCATCACTAGATTTCCTACTTCTCCTTCAATGCTCTTGATACGCTCAAGGGAAATCTCGTTATTAAAATCCGTGATCTCATTGATGTGATCTTCGTGCCTTCCGCGGGTTATGGCCCGAGCATCCTCGGCCGTACTCTCAATGTGAGAATCTGATAGTGAGGGGGTTGAGAAATGTGCTCCATCGCTGAGTGGTAACGGATTACTGCGGGCACGTAATGGTCGAGTGGGAGGTGATAATGGGACCGTGGTGGTCTGGTGGTAGAAGACAGTGGGCGGTGGTAAGGGACGTCTAGGTGATAGGAGTGATGATTGCGACATTATCTGTAGAGGTGATATAGGGGACGTAGGTGACGACGGTGGTGCTGGTGGTGGGTGGATGGGAGCTGGGGGTGCTCGTACCCGCCTTCGAGTATAGTAGATCGTAGCGGAGCCTCGTCGTTCAACTGGTGCAGGTTGAGGTGGCGGTGGTAATTGCGAGAAAAAGTTGGAAGATTCTGAGTCAGATGAGTCATTATCTGTTTCCAGGTCTGAAGCACGAAGGGGGGTCGGAATGGCTGGTGAAATCACTGGAGTGGCGGCGACTTCATCCTCCTCGAATGGTTCAGTCTCTTCAGACACAGCCATTGGCGAATTAGGAGTCGGGGTCATTAGTGATGCTAGTATGGTAGCGGGGGATGTGACCTCCTCGATTTGTGAGTCAAATTGTGGGATGGTGGGGTAGGAATCTGAAGACATGATACTGTAATAATCCCGAATATAATAACATAAGTATAAGTCATTGATATAATAATCATTCACCATGACGTCTAATAGTTATGCGTCATCTGTTAAGTAGAATTCAATGGGAAAAATGTTGGCAAGGTATTGGCACGGAGGGCATTAGGTATCAAAGTTTAAATGGTCCATTTTTAGAGTACTATTATAGTCCAGTGTTTTGAAAATACACTCGGTTCTCTATAAAAACCTGGCTCTGATACCAATCTGTAACACCCCCAAATTTGTAAGTAAGCAGCGGAAGACTAATTGGGGTATTACTTCTCGGATCGTAGTCATAACCATAGAAAACGACTCAAAAGAGGCGTTTTTATAAAAGTTCAGTTATCATTTCATAAATTTAACATAACATGACACAAGGAAGTTTTACGATAAATTCAAAGTTACAAATAAAATGGTTTCTGATAAAAACAAATGATAACATTATTAAACATGGTCCATAAAGAGGGGTCATTTGCCAATCTCCGTGCCCGTTTTGTCAGCGTCAGTTACCTGAGATAATCATGCTAAAAAGGTCAACATGAATATTGAGTGAATCCATAGTGTTTAAGTTGTAATAATTGAACACAAGCCAATAGTAGTAAAAATAGTAGCATCGCAGTGTAATATATATATATATTGCCCTAAGCCTCATGACACGCAAACCTTAACATCGGGTGTAATATAATAAATCCCACACCATGAAATGGTGTAGGTGATAATGCCCTCGTGTAATAGGAGTTTGTCAGGCTCCTTAGTTAATTCGAATAAAGTGCATTTGGTTACTTACCCAGCAACTCAAATGGGGCGTCAACTGCCAATAGATCTATTCACCGAATTCGCATTCACTCGCAAGTGATTAATGGTTCATGATATGAGGGACTTTTTGACAAGTGGTAACTTAGGCAATATAAATCAGGATAGCATACAAAAAAAATACTTGTGTTCAGTTTAGTAGCATGTATCTCCCCATGGGATTTGAAAACATAGTAAAAGTGGGACTATGAACTCACCTTAGTAGTACAGTGGTAGTGATAAAGATTTCAGTTACGGTCAAGGAACGGCTCCAACACACAACCTAGATAGTACGATAAGTCTTAGTGTTGTGATAGTCTAAATGTGATTGTCGCGAAGAGTTTTAAAAGAATAAAAGGGTTTATTGGTGTAATGATAACAAACCACGTAATTTAAATGATATGCATGAAATTTAGTAATGATGTATATATATGTATAAGTATAATTGTATATGTGTATATATATGATTATGAAATTACAATAAGGACTCCGAGATGCAATGAAATGAATATGAAAGGCGGGAACTTAAATATTAGATTTTTAGATATAGTCCTTGGTCCAAGTCCTTCGTCAGTTTTCACTAACGGCGTTAGCGTTGCACCGTTGGTCCTCGTTGTATAATATTTTCTTTGACGGTCCTCTACTTGCCCAAACATACGATATGAGCTCGAAATTTACTACTTTATCATTTTTGGTCCTATAGTTTCTGTTTTTACAGTTTTGACCCATGTTTTCACAGTTTTACATCTTTTAGTCCCTATAAGTGACGACGCGTTACATTTTTAGTCCTTTTTCACAAAAATCGTTAGAATTTCTATAAAAACCTTTCCGAGCTTATTTTTAATCTTGGAAAACTTATTTGCACAGCTTATACGATCAGAATGGCTTATTTTCACTTAATGGGCTTATAAGCCCACTCGACTTATTTTTAAACCTTGTCATTGTCGAGTTTTTGCAAAATACTTTGGCCAAATTAGGGTGTCGAGGAGTTGTTATTTTTGAAAAGTTTAAACACAAAATTGATAGCTCGTTGGGTGGTCTACGGGGTGGTGTAATAATATGACCTGCTCGTTAGTTTAGATTTCAAGATAGCGTGGTGTTTTCTAGCTAGTTTGGTCAACTATTTCACATAAAATAACAAGGTTTTATCTTTTTCATTTTCGAATCTGGTCGTGTGCATGAGTTAGAGCAACGATTAAGGATGAGTCCAATGATGCATGAAATGTAAAATAGATACGTGACAATGCGAACGTGACCCCTAGGCCTTCCATAAAGGTGGCGTGTCTCGTCACAAGCTATACGTATTATGCATGCATAACAAGGTTTTCGTGATAGTCTACATGTAGAGTGGAATTGATGGTTAACGTTAAGACTTATGATGCATGTGACGTAAATTAAACATGTACTAACGCATAACGTGACTCCTATGCCTTCCATAGAGGTGGCTTGTCACGCTATGTATCTATGTATATATCGTATGTATGAAATAAAAATGGAACGTGACTTGGTATGCATGCATGAAGAATGAGGGTTTGAGGAGGCTTACTACACCTTAAAGGTGGTGAGACATCGAGTAAAGAAGGAGGGAAATACGACAGTTCCTTAGTTTAGTTTGAACCCAAGTCGTGGTTGAAGTGAGGAGGAGTCTCGACACAACTTCAAACACCTTCCACGGGGATTTGTTTCTGGTCGAGTAGCAGTAGGTTTTGAAGAGTGAGGGAAATGGCTTTCGAATTGTAAATGGTATGCATGGAAATGAGGAGAGGTGTCATGTTTATATAATAATAAAACTAGAGTTATCTCCCCAACATTTTACTGTGACAGCAGGGAGTACACTTTGTCTTGGCTCTATTTTCTTCAAGTTATGGTCTTCTCGTCAGCTCAAATCAAGGAGACATGTTTTATGGAGTAACTTATTCGTACATGGGTAAAAATAAATATAGGGGGGGGGGTTCGGTTTTTAATTTGCTCGTATGTTATTCAAAGGTTAGTGATTTTTAAGTTAGTCTAGTCGTGATTTAAAACTGCGTGCGAATGTCCGAAGTCACATTTAATCGAAAAGAGCTGGTAGAACTGGAATTTTGAGCGTGTTGATTTCTATTGTATCGAGTGGTTCATACACGCTTAGCTTTAGGGAGTTTTAGTGTAGCATCCGTACGAGATAAAAAGAAATAACCATTGTTAGTGATTCCTGGGTGCGAGGTAAATCAAAGTGCGTAATAACATGGACATGTTGTTTGCGAGATATCGAAATGTTAGGGTCGTTTTGGTTGCTCGCTGCTCGTCGGTTTCAACTAGAAGGGAAGAAAGGGAAGTCTAAAACAAAAGTTCGGGCCAGGTTGGATAAGCAGGCCGAGGGAGTTGGGTTAAGCCCATTGGCTTGTTGAGTGGGTTTCGGTGGTGGGCTGAGGTAAGGGGTTAAGGCCCGTTTAGGTTAGTTTAATTATGTTTAGTAATTTTTGATTGCATATTAACGTGAGTTATTTTCGAGAGTTCGGGAGTTGGTCGAGTATGAAAATAATGTCACGTGTTATTTTGAATGAAAAACATTTAATATATCGCGATTTGGACCATCGTGGCAAGTGTGTGTGAGCATCGTTCCAAGTATATAGGTGAATAACAATTTATGTCGTGATCATTCGTAATATAGTATATTCGTTGAATCAAGCGTTCGTTGTTGTCACGAGTGTTATAAAATATTGAAATGATATAATGGACTTTGATTAGTACATAATACTCGTAAGGAAAATAGTGGGAGGTTACAAAGTGATGGTTAGGTGAGAGGTTAGGTGGGTTTTCATCTTCCACTAAAGGGATTGGGGCGGGCATTTGGAAGTTCCTACGACGAAAAGCACGAATAACAGGAATCAAACGATCAATGCTGTTGTTATTCATCGAGATACTTTACGAACAAAGGAAACAAAGAAATAAGATAGACTAAAGAAAACCTAAAAATAAAAATAAAACCTTACTAGAAAGGAATCTAGCAAGCAGACCTAATAAAAAGAAATCCTAACCTAGACAATAACTATTCCCCGGGCTGCTGCAACAAAAACTTGATACGTGGGAATTGCGCCCTCACAACAGGTTTTACCTCTCAAGGGATCTTGAGAAGCTTACAACCCCCACCAGGCAGTATACCTGATCGTTGTAGTATAGTATAGTGACAAGTACCGGGGGATTGATCGTTCAACTCAGGAATAGTGTCGCTAGGATTAGAAAGCCTACTAAACTAGGTCTAGAGGTGAGGGATGATTCTTTTTGTATTTTTATATTTTATAGAAAACAAGTAAAATCTCGGGTTTTGAAGGAGTGGGCGGAATTAGTTGCTAGCCAACTAACCTAATTAACTACTAATGCAATCAAAATAAAATAAAATAAATGAAAATTAAACTAATATGCTAATGTGGTGGAGACAATAATGAGGAAAGTTGTGTTTACTTAGATTTCATTACTCCCTAGATATCTTTTACAGGTTGATTAGCTTGTTACAATTGCATGGATGACGGGTTATATTCCTTAATACTTGTTGTAGGGCCGTGTACAATATTCCCTAACTCTATAAGATCCTACTTCACTCCTATGTCGAGCCGTTAGAAGCTCCTAACATGGGATCATTAGAATTCTCTTACGCATTAAATATAACCAAAAATCGTAGTACACCTCCGATCATGTTTCTTAAGATGTTCAAGCAAGTTACCAATGGAAGTTTGCCAGTTTTCTTAAGCCTAACATTGAATACAATCATCCGTAACAATTATAAACAAACAATCAACCCATAATCAACATCTAGGTTTCACTACATCTAAGCAAACACAATAAAGATCTAGCCTAGCATGTTAAAGAGAAGACAAGCGTAAGATATAATCACACAACACATAGACATATTGAATGACTTGAATAAGTACTTATCTTCAATTGAACATGGAAGAATCAAGGGGTTGAAACCCTTGAAAATGCTATAAAATTCATCTTAGGGTTTATACCCTAATATCCCACACAAAGTTCCACACATTGTAATGAAAAATTGGAAAAATATATATAGACTATGCATCCTGACGGCGTCATGTGTTAACCTCTGACGCCGTCAACTTGCCGCCATGATGAAATTCGTATTGCCTAGATCCATTTTTGACGCCGTCATGTGTAAATGAGCTCTGGGCCGTCACTTGTATTTGGACCCTGACGGCCTAGGTGACGCCGTCAGGCCAATATGCCTAAAAACTTTCTGGATCGTCACGTTATAATTTCCACGTCCACCTCTTTTGTCACTCTTGACGCCGTCACATGTAAACTCTTGACGTCGTCAGGTACTGTTCCAGCAAGGAAATTGAGACTTTGCCGTTTTCTTCACTTTTATGCTCCAAAAACGTCCAAAATGCTTCCTTTTCCAGATTTCTCTCCAAAAGTACCTAAAATGACAAAAGGAACGATTTAGGGCAATATTTGATCAAATAATCTCGAATTCGGGCTTAAATGACCCCTTAAAAGCGGTACAGTTTTCGCCTCATCATCTATCTTTTTTCTTTGTGCCCTTTGTTTGTAAAACCATTTTCACTTGTCACTATGGCGGATGAAATTCCATTTAGATCATTGACAATAGAGAAACAATTATATTTCACTAATAGATTTGCTTCCTATCATTTCAATGAATTTTTGTGTGATCTTATTGACATCCAAGAGGAGTTGGGAGTAAAGTTAGATGGGTTTGATAAATTCTATGCATGTGTGATTTCTATTAGACGATAATTATCAGGATCAATTCCTTTTAGTGAGACCCGTTGGATGAATTTTGAGGAAAGCTTCCTAACCATGACCCATAAGTTCAACGAATTGGTGGATTCATATGAGCAAGATGACCTAGTTTCTAAGAACATGAACTTAGAATCAAACCAAGATTTTGAGATGGTTAGTGTTGAACTACCTAGTTGCATGAGCGGGATAGATTTCACCAAAACATACAATACACATGAGGGTGGAGTTGAGTCACTTAAGTGCATGTCATGGTTAGGTACTACCATAATACAAGATGAACATATAGGTGATCTTGATACGAGGAATGATGAGGAAAATAACGCAAGCCCACTAAGTACTCCACAAGTCCCACCATCATTTGAGGCATACACACCGCCCGTGAATTACCCGAAAAAAGTAGAAGAGACTATAGGAACCCCAATAGAGGTAGAGCCATTAGACCAAGCACCACTTGAGGATATATGTTTGAATACTTGTAATGATAACCTTACTCCTAGTTCTAGGGAATTTCCTAGTGTTGATGAACCAGAACCTCAATCTTTACACACATTTCCATCCTTAGATTTACATCTACGAGACAAAAGAGGAACCGACCCACCCATCAACCAATATTATACGGGTAGTTTTAGGATGAAGGAAGCCATTCACTCACCCCCTTCACCTCACGTGGCATATTTCCACCCTAAGGGTGTGTATCGCTACTTTCACCCGCATTTAATCCTAAATGTAGGAAAAAGCTCCCCTATTTTTGTTAAATAAGGGTAGAGTCAGGCTCGTGACTCGAACAAAAATAAGTGCTTATTGGGAGGCAACCAATGTTTTTAATTGTTTGATGTTTTTACTTTATTTGTTTGTTTGTGTCATATATGCTTAATCATAATTGTTAAATTTTCATGTTTCGAATAATTTGTGAAAATGCTTTATTTTGTTTTTAACCTCGTCTTAATTGCATATAAAGATAAGTGTAGGGAAATTTATATTTTGTTAAAAAGAACGAAAATTCGAACATGAAAAAATTCACAATTCATGATTAGCATATATTCTATCTTGTTTGTGTGTCAATACTTGTGGAAATTTTTTATGAGTTCCTATTTGTAATTCATTCCACAAGTATCATATCCTTTAATTGTTTTGTTTTTATTTCTAAGTCTGGAATTACATCTAGTTGCGATTTTTGTTCGGTTTGATGCTTTGGTTTTTGTGTTTGTTGATTACAGGTTATATTGGACAAGAAGATGATTATATTTCTAGAATGGAGCTTATCATGTTCAATCTCTAGGAGGACGATTTAACCATGTTACCGCATCATCCACACCGAACGAATCAGGGGAGTATTTGTTTCATTCTTTCATTTTCTTTACTTTGACATCTTTTATGTTGATTGATTGAGGGAAAAGCAGTCAACTAAATTCAACCACGGATGTGGTCAAACAAGTCAAACTCCTAAGGCTCAATGCTCCGCGGAAGTATAGTGTTTCCCCGGGTCGTTATGTCCCGACGAGGTGTGAATGGCTAACAAACGGTTATGTGATCGGATGAATCTGGACAGGAAGGGGTATAAGTGAGTTGTGATGATTACACTACTGGAATATAAGAGAAAATAGCTTAAATACACTATATTAACAAGACTGGAAAGTCAGAAAAACCAGAAACGTTTATAACTTAAAACGCTTACGTTCACGCTTAAATAAAACGTAAACATACAAAATAAAAAGTGAAAACGGAAATCTGAAAACACCCAGGGGGTGAAAATGACTTTTTTACAAACTACAAGGTAAAAGAAAATTTTTAGAAAAAGAAAATAAATTTTTACACTAATTAATTATTTATTATTAATTAAATACTAGTTAAAACTAATTATTAATATTTAAATAACTTAAATGCAATATAATAGTAATTTAATACTAGAAAAATGAAAATAAAATTTCTAAAATTATAAAATAACTAAAAACAAGTTTTAAAATTAAAAATAAGTATTTTTGTCTTTTTGTGGATTTTCTATTAATTAATTACTATTTACCTAATTAAACTACTTTAAATTAAGAAAAATACTAAATGAACAGTAAAAATTCTAATAAAATTTCTAAAATTATTTTATAACATATAAAAGCTATAAAAAATATAAAAACTAGGTTTTACTTAATAAAAACTAATTATGCTATTTAAAACTAATTATTAATTAATTATTAATAAAATTAAGATTAATTCTAATAAATACTAAATGTTAAAATAAAAATCTGATAAAATTACTAAAATTACTTTAATATAATAGGTAATTAATAAAAATATAAAAATGACAAGTACTTAATTAAAATCTAAAAATGAAAAATAAAATTTAAATAAAATTAAATAGAAACTATCACTTAAAAATAAATTTGTTTTTCTTGGATTTTCTTTTGGAAACTTATTTTACAACTAAAAATGAAAAAATTTTGTAAAAACAAACTTTTTATAACTTAAAAATAAGCACAAATGAAAGCAAAAAGCCAACAGTTGACTTTTGTTGACCAAAGAGAGAAATAGGCTAAAATTGCATTAAGTGGGACCCACAATGGATGATTTTGGTTTAAACTAGTTAAGGGAACATGTATGAACCAGAAAAAGCAATTGAGACCCACAGATTAAGCTATAAGCCAACAAATAAGCACTTGGCCACTTATGAGAACAATGAAAATGGGACAAGGTTTTTGGCCTGATTCAGGTGGGACCCAGGGGTTCCCAGGTCAAAGCTATGGTCAAAACCCCAAGCCTGGTAGGAGGGGGGTTGGGAGGAACCAATGAGAAGGCCTGAGGACCACTGTGGAGGTCAGAAACCACCACCAAAGTGGTGGTGGTGGCTTACTGATCTGCTGGTGCAGGGCACACAGCTCCCATACAACCTACTTTGGGGGGCTGTGGGGCCCAGAAAAAAAATACTAAAAATATAAAATTTGTGGGATCTTGAAGATGAGCTAATATACTTTAACTGGAAACACGTTTCAAGTCTTGAGAGCAAACACAAAATTCAAATTAATTCCTTGACTTTTTGTAAAAATATGAAATGTGCACATTGACTTTTTTGTGAAAAACTTGATTTTTGACTTATGTGAGATTACACAGGCCCTAATTGCTTGAAATTGATGTTATATGTTATATTTAAACTGAATTATGCATCTAAAACAAATAATAAACTAGTTTTGATGATCTTGGATCCTATAAACTCTAACAGATAACTGTTATGGCATGATTAGTGGTGAGTTTGACTTTTTGCTATTCAACACTTGGATTTGAAACTTGTTTTAACCTAATATAACCTAATATAGTGAAACTACACCAAAACAACATTAAAACAACAACAAGAATATATCAAGCAAGCTTTAGCCAAACACCCCTTTAAAACCTAGATTACACTACAAATCTGAATGTTAGACTTATACCAACTGATGTGATGATTGAAACTTAGTACCCTACCATTATTAGAGCTATAGGAACAAAAATATAACACAAAAAACACCTAGAACATACAAATGCAGTTTACACTAAAAACAAGCAGTAGAAATGGAAATGTAAGCTAGAGCATATAACATCTAAACATAAATACTCAAATAACTATAATAAACAGTAACAAATGGTAATAAGCTAAAAATTACAAGATACAAGCTGATATGAGCAAAATGCAAAATATTGAATGAAAAACTCACTTTAAGATAGAACAATGGCAGTGGAACTGAGCTAGAGTGTGAGATGAGCTCAAAGAAGTTATCAATAAGCTTTCTGAGCTTATCAGGAGGTGGTTTGAGCTCTCAAAAGCTTGTAACCTCAGCTTACAACTATTTTTTTTTATTTTTTAACTATTTATTTATATTTTTATGATTTTCCTAGATTTTGAAACAAATCTGTTTAAAAGGGTTTGAAAACTTTAGAAAGCCTAAGATTAAGCTTAAATGAGTTCAAACAAACATCAAACAACAATTTTTTACCTACATTAAGTGAAATAGAGATTTTTGAGCAAAAAGTGCATAAACTGAATAGGTAAGAAAAACTTGGAATTAATATATGAAATAGGTCTTAACTACCTTAAATTTATGAAATACAACACATTTAAGCTAAAAATTACAACAAGAGATAAAAAGTACATTACTTTGATATTTCAAACTAAACTATATTTTCTACTACTCTAACTAACTGCCCTTCCTTCAACTTTTCTTCACTTAAATAGGTCTTGGGGCAATTCTCTTTCTTTCCCACCTCCAATTATGGTCGTTGGATGATGCAAACCAATCCAGGCCTTTGATTTCTGTTTTGGCGGGAAAAACACATTGGCAGGCTTTGAGTGGTTTAGGTGAGGTGTAGGTAGGAGCATTAATGAGGAGGGGACATGAGAGGGTGAGGTTGAGTGTTTGGTGGAAAAGTGGAGGAGGGGGTGGACAAAATTACAGGTAATTAGGGTGTTAATGGAGGAGGGAAAAGGGAGGTTAGGGACGGGGTTTGACTGTTTGTTGACCCTGGTTTGCCTCGTTGACCAGGGTTGGGTGGTATTAAAAAGTGGGATTGGGCGGGGTAGATTGGGCTTGGTGGAGTTTGGTTTTGTTGTTAGATAATTAAAACAAAGGGTCCGTTTGTTCATTTGTACCACAAGGACCAAAGTGTAATTATTTTGAAATTTAGGGACTGAAAATGTACAAAATCCAAAGTGCTCACAAGTACCAATCTTTCCATATTCCAATAATATAAGGACCATGAATTTATTTTTTTCATTTTAAAACACCAGGGACCAAAATTGACAAGTTTGCAAAGTACAGGGACCAACAATGTAATTTCCACAAAACTTTCACCCAGGGACCCATTTTGATAACTTTTGATTTCCCAAGGTCCAAGAATGATTTTTCTTTCAAAAATATCCCACCAGGGACTAAATCTGCCACAATCTGAAACTCCAGGGACCAAACTGTAAATTTTCAAAACTTTTCCAATTTTTCACCAAAGGACTAAATATGACAACTTATGATTTCAAAAGGACCTTTGGTGATAATTCCCCATATTTTGAATATCCAGGGACTAGTTTTGTAATTTTATGAAAGTTGGGGGACTGAAACTGCCAATTTTGCAAACTTTGTACGTTTTTCATCTGTTTTTGCTCATTTTGCATCTAAAACATATAAAACACAATTTTGAAATATTTTTAGTATTTTGATGCATTTCTGAGTGTTTTTGTATGTTTTGCAGTTCAGATTAGACCCAAAAATGATGAGTGTTTGAGCACTCATCATTGATATAAATAATGTTGAAAAACGTTATTAATATTTCTTAATAACCCTATGTTTTGATAATCACAAAATGTAAACTGAATTAAGTCAAGATTATGACGTAAACAAGTATTTAGTAACAAATATTTACTTCTACAATTTATATCACTTAAGGTATGCATAAACTAAGCAACTTATGCATTACATGATCAAAGGAAATTTTTCTAATCACTAGAACTCTTATAAAATGTCTTAAACATTTTGTATCTTTTACAAAATTATTTTTGGAATTAAAAGAATATGTTTAAATCATTATTAATATATGATTTCAAATTTCTAACCAAAAATGGAAAATTTTATCCAGAAAAACCTTCCTCACAAGAGGACAAAATACTCCAACGTTCTGGAGGGGGCGGCCCCCTTAATCATTAAGGGGACCGGCCACGCTCCAGAACAGTATTTTGGTCCCCTTTAAATACTGATTCATTTCACAAATTTTCCTCACCTTTTTGCACTCAAAACCTTCTGATCTCATCTTCATTTCTATCTCAAAAATCCTTTGATCCTATAATTCACAAGTCTTTGTTTCCAAGTGATCCAAAGCTTCATCCACTCAAGTGCAAAAAGAAGAACACTCCTCTACATCCATAAAATTGTAGTAGTGTGATTAGTTAGTTTCATCTTGTAGTAGTGCTAGATACTTGTAAAGTGTTGTGTGAATTAGTTGATTGTAGATACTAGGTGTGTTGTAAAGTAGTGTAGTTGTTGTGATTTAGTTGCGCATAGAAGAAGGTGTGAAGTAGACAAGAAGAAAAGGTGTGAAGCTATCTTGAAGAAGTTGTGAAGGTGTGAAGGAGGTGTGAAGTCTTGAAGAAGTTGTGAGATTGGTTCTAGCTATGATTAGAACTCGACATTTAGCTTAGTGTCGTTAATAGGTGTAAGGCAAGGTGTGTAAGGTTTCTCCGCCATAAGGAGTTTGTTGACATAGTGAAGAAAACTCTCGAGTGTGGTACTCGGGGAGTGGAGTAGGGCAAGGAAGGTGTCCTTGTAGCCGAACCACTATAAATTCGCGTGTTGTGGTTTGATGTTTCTAACTCTATCTTTTCTTTACTTTATTTCTATATTTACACTATTAGATTAGAATTGCTTGTATTTGTTGACACTTTAATTCACGTAAGATCGAATCAAAAGTTTTTATAAGCTACAAAAGATTTTGAATATAAATTTAAAAAGACGTAAAACTATTCAACCCCCTTTCTAGTTTTCCACAATTGGTATCAGGAGCCAGGTCTTGCAAGATCTTTAAAATATATTGTATTTTAAAACTTGTAACGATCTATGGAATCTGAAAAATATTTAGAAGGGCAATCTATGCAAAGACCACCACTATTTGAAAGTGATGGATTTTTATATTGGAAAAATCGATTCGAAACTTATGTGAAATCAAAAGATCTAGATCTTTGGAATGTTATTACTAATGGTGATTTTTACCTATTCAAAATAACCCCGAAACAAAGAAAGATGAAATCGTACCTTTTGAAAAACAAAATGATGATTTAAAAAGTAAACTTGTTAAAAATGATGAAGCAAAAATGGTTATTTATAATGCGTTACCACGTAAAGAGTACGAAAGGATCTTTATGTGTGAAACCACAAAAGAAATTTGGAACTCTTTATTAATAACTCACCAAGGTAATAGTCAAGTTAAAGATAACAAAATAGATCTACTTGTTCAACAATATGAGCAATTCATGATTCCGGAAGAGGAATCAATTGATAATGCTTTTGCGAGGTTTAACACTATCACCACAAGTTTAAAAGCACTTGATGAGAATTTTTCTAGTAAGAATTTTGTTAGGAAGTTTCTTAGGGCTCTTCACCCAAAATGGCGAGCCAAAGTAACGGCCATTGAAGAATCGAAGAATTTGTCAACTTTACAACTTGATGAATTAATTGGGAACCTAAAAGTCTACGAAGTAATAATAAAGAAAGATTCCGAAATGGTCAAAGGAAAACGAGAGCAAAGCAAGTCAATCGCCTTGAAAGCTAGAAAGGAATCCAATAACGAAGATAGCTCATCTTCCGAAAGTGATGACGAAGAATATGCCATGGCCGTAAGAGATTTCTAGAAATTCTTCAAAAGACGAGAAAGATTCGTTAGACAACCACATGATGAAAGGAAAGTATCTCAAAAGAATAAAGATGACAAGAATAGTGATATGTGTCTAAATACACATATATTTTACATTGTTAAACCCACAAAAATGACCAAAAGCACACAAATAAACCATATAATGTTACAAATATCTTTGAAATGTGTTTTTGGGTATTTCAGATGCAAAAGGATTGAAAATAAATGAAAAACGAACAAAGTTTGATAAAATGATAGTTCAGTCCTTGAACTTCCAAAGATTGTCAGAAATGGTCCCTGGATAAAATATTTTGAAGAAAAGTCAACAATAGTCCCCCAGGAATCATGAAATAACAGATTTTACCTTTGGAGTTCATGTTTGCATAATTGGCAAAACTAGTCCCCCGAGTTTCAAAATTGACATAAAACACCCCTGGATATTTAGAAATTGGAAAATTAACATTCAGGGTTCTTTGGTAAATGAAACTTGGCAAACTAAACCCTTTTTGGAAACTTTGGAATATTTACAATTCCAGTCCCTCAAAATCCAAAATTTACATATTTGGTCCCCGGTGTTTTAAAAAATGTAAAATTTTCATCTTTGATACTTGGGTTATTGGTATTTGGCAATTTTGATCCTTATAATATATTTTGGGAAAGTACATTACAGGTCCCTCAATTTTGGGAAGTTTTCACTTTTGATCCTTGTTATTATCATAAACCAAATGGACCCTTTTGATATTAAAAACCAAACAAATGCACCCCAAACCAATCCCTGATCCACCAGGCCCAAGCTAAAAGCCCATCTCCCAGGGTCAAACTGACCAGTCAAACCTCACCACCATCTCCTTCCGCCCACCATTCCCGCCCCATGTTTTCCTCCATATCCCCCCTCCTCTCTACAATTCCCTCACCAACCTCACCTCTCCTAATTAATACTCTCACCAAGACTCCCTCCCCCTCATTAATACCTCACTTAAACCACTCAATCTGCCACTTTTCCTATTTCCCGCCAAAACTCATTTTGAAGGGCTCAGATGATGACGTAAACAAGTATTTAGTAACAAATATTTACTTCTACAACTTATATCACTTAAGGTATGCATAAACTAAGCAACTTATACATTACATGATCAAAGGAATTTTTTTTAATCACTAGAACTCTTATAAAATGTCTTAAACATTTTATATCTTTTACAAAATTATTTTTGGAATTAAAAGAATAGGTTTAAATCATTATTAATATATGATTTCAAATTTCTAACCAAAAATGAAAAATTTTATCCAGAAAAACCTTCCCCATAAGAGGACAAAATACTCCAACGTTTTGGAGGGGGCGCCCCCTTAATTCATAAGGCAACCCCCTTAATCATTAAGGGGACCGGCCACGCTCCAGAACAGTATTTTGGTCCCCTTTAAATACTGATTCATTTCACAAATTTTCCTCACCTTTTGCACTCAAAACCTTCTGATCTCATCTTCATTTCTATCTAAAAAATCCTTTGATCCTATAATTCATAAGTCTTTGTTTCCAAGTGATCCAAAGCTTCATCCACTCAAGTGCAAAAAGAAGAACACTCCTCTACATCCATAAAATTGTAGTAGTGTTGTGATTAGTTAGTTTCATCTTGTAGTAGTACTAGATACTTGTAAAGTGTTGTGTGAATTAGTTGATTGTAGATACTAGGTGTGTTGTAAAGTAGTGTAGTTGTTGTGATTTAGTTGCGCATAGAAGAAGGTGTGAAGTAGACAAGAAGAAAAGGTGTGAAGCTATCTTGAAGAAGTTGTGAAGGTGTGAAGGAGGTGTGAAGTCTTGAAGAAGTTGTGAGATTGGTTCTAGCTACGATTCGAACTCGACATTTAGCTTAGTGTCGTTAATAGGTGTAAGCCAAGGTGTGTAAGGTTTCTCCGCCATAAGGAGTTTGTTGACATAGTGAAGAAAACTCTCGAGTGTGGTACTCGGGGAGTGGAGTAGGGCAAGGAAGGTGTCCTTGTAGCCGAACCACAATAAATTCGCGTGTTGTGGTTTGATCTTTCTAACTCTATCTTTTCTTTACTTTATTTCTATATTTACATTATTAGATTAGAATTGCTTGTATTTGTTGAAACTTGAATTCACGTAAGATCGAATCAAAAGTTTTTATAAGCTACAAAAGATTTTGAATATAAATTTAAAAAGACGTAAAACTATTCAACCCCCCTTCTAGTTTTCCACATTTTAATTGAACATTAGGGACAATGTTCATCTTAAGTGTAAAGGGGGGTAAATGAAGATACCTTAGAGAATACCATGACACTTGATTTTTGTTTGTTTAATAGTAGATATGTAATAAAACTGAGAGAAATATTTGTTATGACAATTTTAGCACCAAATTAAATTTTTTTTTTGCAACATATAAGAGTGAAACTTTAGTTTTAATAAGCGTCTCATGGATAGGGGTTATATGACTAGCACAAAAACCGTACCACTCAAAAAAAATTATGAATAAGGCAGTGACCATCCGAGTATTAAATTAATTGACTAACGTGCCAGCGATCTAGTGTATGACTTGGTGACCATCCGTTATGTAAATAACGCGCCAGCAATCCAAGAAGTGCACTAGTGACCATCCGTTAGCTGAAGCGTCCAAGACTCGTGCCAGCGATCTTCTAAATTTATACAGGTGAGGTTTGCCCCAAGACTTGTTAGGAAAAGCCTTAGTACTTATGAGTGTACCGGTAACACATAAATTCTATAACTTGCGTCAGTGATTCATTCCGAGACCACAAGTGAGACTACATTCGTGTAGTTAGATTTACTACATGATAAGAGGCATTAAGATAACCCTTATTTTAAGCCTGTAATATAATTATATTGAATTTATTGGTCAAGTAATTCTCCCACACCTTTGCGTTGTACTCATTTTTAGTACACGATACCCCTAGTACACCTCTCAGAGCCTATCTTTTTCGTTTCTAACTTTAAGCATTTTACTTAAAGATAGAATTTGTTTACAATTCACCCCAAATGTACACCCAAATTGCCTTAACCTTCATTGTATGCACTCATCTTTAGTGCATTATTGTTATTTGTTTAAACCCTTAGTTAATTGTCTAATTGATTACATGGTTGCTAAGTCGAGTCATATCTTGTATATATTGTTTTGGGACGATTGGGACTCATGGGTAAAGTACTAATTATGGAGTAATGGGGAAGAACATCAATTATTACCCCCATATGTGCAAAAAGTTTTAAAGTACTCCAAGTGTTTTGATTATCTTAATTCGAGTCATTAGATTAGTTACATGTAAAGTACGTAAAAGTTCAAGTGTAAGGGGAGAACAGAGGCCCCTATGATGTATTATTTTGGATGGTAGGGCAAGAGTGTATGCAAAAAAAAAATATATAGAAAAAGAAAAGAGAAAAACATACGGACTACCATCCTGTTTCTTTCATTTATGTTTATGTTTATGGTTTTGATTAGCTTAAGTCGAGTCGAGTCTTGGCTTAGCAACGCCGTATTGTACATGTAGTTGACCTAGATGATTAACTTGCCACCAGCAAAATATTCTTTTTCCAACAAACCGTGTTTTCTATATCCCACACCTAACATTATAACCCTTGAAAAGCCCTCTTTGATAGTTTATCTTAGGTGCTTACGCCTAGTGGAGGAGATTTTTGGTCCTTTTCCAAGCCTATGGTAACCTATTTGCTATGACAGGTAGTGAGTGATATTTTTCTATTTCCATTAGTTATATAGGTTTATAACACCTGAGAGATGGGAGTATCCAAACACTATTTGTGAGGTGCTAGTGTATGATTTCCGTGCTTATTTTGATTAAGGTAGAACGATTATTTGTTGTAATTACTTTTATATTAATGTTAAATGACCCCTAACTTGTATTTTGATTAGAATAAAAGTATCCAAACACTATAAGTTATATAGGTTTATAACACTTGAAAAAATACATAAAAATATAAGTATCAAATTTATGAAAATAAAAACTTAAAGAAAAGGAAGATTAATAAAACTTTGGTGTTTGAATTTTAAATAAATTATATAGAACTAAGAGTAAAATTACAAGTTTTCATGTTTTTTAATAACTTTAGAAAAAGAATAAATAACCTCTTACACTTCATACCCTCTATACTTTATAATATTAACTTTGTTTAAAATTACATGATTATCAGTATTAGCTTTTAGACTTTCATCATTACAAGATTTGGTAAATATGCGAATTAGTTTTAATACACGTTAAATATATTTTAAACTAATGTAAGTTTTAGACTTTTCTAGAATATATTTTTAAATAAGGAGTCATGTTATTTTATTTAAAAGTTTAATTTATGCGTACACGAGTTTGAATATTAAATACGGCTAAATTATTAGTAACGGGAATATAAATATCAAATGGAAAACACGAGTTAGTGTGATATGAAAATAAATATACACGATTCAACTTATAACAACGACTTATGAAATTCACATGGGTTAGATAGTCATTGTTTAATAAAGGTGTTCTCTTTAAATTATAAAAAAATGCACGCATCACAATCCTTATTTTATAACAATCACCTCCTAAATCAGAAAAAGAAAAACTACGTGGGTGATAACTTAACTTTATTCATTGACGATTTGACGTGATGTTTCATCAAAAAAAAAAAAAAAAAAAAAAAAAAAAAAAAAAAAACCGTAATACTTGGCTTTTGTAAAGGAATTAAAAGTATGTACATGAGAATTATTAAGCAAGTATATATAGTTTTTAATCAGGTTATTATGTTACTATACTGCAATAATGTTATTGAGTTGGTAATCTCGGATGTGAGATACAACCATTCTTCTATACTTATGATTTATGTCTTAACCTCTTTTTGCTTCTGAATAGAATCCGAAAGAGACATCAACAGAACTTTGACTTATGCCTTATCTAGCTGATAGTTTTTAGTAACTTTTTTTATGGTTTAATTTTTATATATACACACCAACTTTTACTAACTTTTTTTTTAATGTTTTATTGAAAACTTCTACACCTAATATTTGTACTTTTACTATAAAAACTAAGCAATGATAGAATTAGTTGTGAGTTCAGGGGTTTTTTTATTAAGCTTTTCAAAAAAGCTTAAAGCTTTATCATAAACTTATTGTTTTATAGTAATTGAATAAGCCAATAAGTACCTTCAATAAGCATAACCAAACACCCTGATTAGTGCTCAAACACTCATCATTTTTACCTATTCTGAGATGCCAAAACGTCTAAAAACACTCAAAAATGCATCATAATACTGAAAATATCCTAGGAATGTGTTTTATATGTCTCAGATGCAAAATAATCAAAAACAGATGAAAAATGAACATAGTTTGCATAATTGGCAGTTTTAGTCCCTCATCTTTTAAAAGTTGTCAAATCTAGTCCCTGGTTATTCTAAAAACTTGAAAAAGTCACCAAAGGTTCTTTTAAATCACAAAGTTACATATTTAGTCCTTTGGTACAAAGTTTCACAAAATTGCAAGTTTAGTCCCTCAACTTTGAAAATTGACAAAAATGGTCCCTGAGATATTAAAACTTTGAGAAAAATAAATTTTGTCCTTGTACTTCTCATATATGGCAGGAATGGTCCTTGGTTGGAAATTTTGGTGAAATTACAAAACAGGTCCCTCAAGTTTGGTGATTTAGCAGAATTGGTCCCTGAGGTTTCATAAGGGTAAAAATCAACAAAGGGTTCATGTACTATTGAAGATTGGTAAGTTTTATCCCTTATGAAATACTTTGGAATAATGCCACATCAGGCCCCTCATCTTTGCAGTATTTACACATTTGGTCCTTGTGGTATTTATATAGCAAAACCAAACCGGACCCTTAATAATAATAAATCCCAAACACCAAGTCCAATCCAACACAAAAGCTCACCCACTCCCTTTTTCTTAGCCCAACATACAAAAGCCCACCCTGGTAAATAATACCGGGGTCAAATCCCAGTCAAACCACCCCTTCCCTTTCCCTCCTCACCCAATACCACTCCACAATACCACCCTGGTTTTCTTCCCCCACCACCCCACTTGCACGTCAATTCTCCACCGCCCAACCCACCATATATACCTAACAGACACAACAATTAATGCCCCCTCCCACACACGCAAACAAAAGCAAATTGCAAAATCTATTTTGGCACCAAAACACGTGGCAGCTTGTGGAAGAGTCTCAGTGATCCAATGGCTATAATTCTTGATGGGAAATGATCAGAAGTGTCCAAGAACCCTAACTCAGGGCTATAAATAGAAGAAGGAAGCAAGGAAATAAAGAGTAGTCAATTTTAGTTTAATTGTAATAGTTTAAGTTGTAGTTTGTTATTTTAGTTAAATCTTAAGCTTTTAAGCATTGTTTTCATCAATTCAAGTGTAACCTCAACTTTTCTAAGTAATATATTCCAAGTTTTAGTTGATCATTTAGTTTATGATTTTTTTTTGCTTTTTCAAAAATCATTATTAAGCTCTGTTATTGTTTCTATGTAATGCTATGGACTCTTAGGCTCATATAAGCTCCCAGAAAGTTTAATCAAGCTTTTAGAAACATTAAAACACTGCTTATCTATAAAAAACTCAAAAACACAAAAAAGTCAACAAAAGTCAAAGGTTGCAGGTTTCATGGTGATAGCAATTGGAGCACAGTAAATCTTGGATGGCTGTGGGTTAGTACTCCATGGGGAGTGTTAGGATTGGTTCTATGGTCCTTGGTTCATGGTATTAGCAGGAATGCACATTGTAAGGTCTTAAACTCATTTCTGTGTACTCTACTGTAGCATTACTTATTTCATTGCTCATTTAGCTTTTCTGTGTTTGTTTAGTGATAAGTAGTGATATTATTGCTTAAAATCAGTATCTTGTTTATTAGAAATATTAGTTGCTTTGATTTCATAGTTGACAGTCAAATTTGTATAATTTGTAATCCTGATCATTTGTTGTTGTTATAAGTGTTTTTAAGTTCGTTCAAGCTTATTAGGTCATATTATGTCAACCTAGATCAGTTTCATAAGTTCTAATAATCATTTGCTTCACAAATCAATAATCGGTCAAGTTTTAAGTAGTGTTTGGATTAGTGTGATCCTGGATGTTCTAGTGCTTATTTGTTGTTGTTCTTGGTTCATACAAGTCACTTAGGATCATATTAGCTCAGAATAACCACAACAGTTAGGTCTTGTTTGAGGAAAAGTCAAAATCACATACTAATTGGCCTAATTAACCCTCTGTGTTGGATTTAGTGAGGCTTATGCCCCATTTCCATTCACTTGTGAGTGGTATAGTTTATTTTAGTCTTAACTTAGCTTAATTAACCAGTATCAATCATAAAACCAAGATCAAAGTTCATTAGAGTCAATCTAAGTTGGTAATTTCAAAAAGTCAAAAGTGACGTTGTTTTAGAAATCCAAAACTTGGAAGAATTTTTGTGATTTTTGTGATTAGCCTTAGGCCTTGATCTTTTTAGAAGTTAAAGTTTGTCAGCTAGACTACAAGTTTTCATCAACAGCTTATTTTTAAGATTTTTGCATAAGCTTTTGCAAGAGCTTAATTTGACCTGCAGGGCAAGCATATGCCCTGTGTACAGGTTTTTCATCAATTTTCAAAGTTGTTTTGTGATCACCCTAGTGGACCCCACACCCTGTAACTTGGCTTTTTGGAAAGCCAATAAGCCCATTGATAAGGTTCAGTGCTTATTTTGTGATTGTGAGCTTATTTGATAGGGCTGCTTGCCCCATTTAGTTTGACCGTCCCCTGAGTGTACACTGAGTCACTCAGTGTGTGACCCCAACTTCCAAGCATCACCCAGTGCTTATTAATAAGCTATAAGCTCAGCTTATTGGCTTATTTTGTATCCCTACAATCCCTTTTTAATTTTCAAGTCTTGTTTTGGACTTCACTTGGCTTCTGTGGACCCCACAGAGGTCCAAAATCTTTGGGTTTGGCCTGTTTTGGCCTTGTAGTTACTTAAGTGCTTATTTGTTCATAATAGCTTTTCCAGAGTGCTTATCTGTTCCATTTCGGCTTATTTCAAGTTTATGATCATCTGTGTGTACTTAGTTTATCGTTTAATAGCTTTTTCACACAATCACAAGTCCTAATAAGCTATTGTTTTCAATTGTTAAGCACAAGGTGGTGCACATAGCTTATTTTTAAGCTATAACAAAAGTGTCTTTGTAAAAGTTTCTTGTTTTTAGCTTATTTTCATCTGTCAAAAAGAAAAACCAACAAAAACCCAAATTTAAAATTAGTGATAACTTCTATTTAATAGATTTTATCTTTTTAAATTTTCTTTTTAGCTTATTAATAATCAATTCATCATTTTTATAATTTTCTTAATTTCCTGTCACCTTAAGGTATTTTCAATAATTTTCTTAGATTTTTCTCTTTTAGTTTAATAATTATTAGAATTAAAAATATTTTAATTAATTAATTAGGTAATATTAGTAATTAAATAGTTTTCTTAATTTTTAATTAACAACAGTAAGTTTTTATATTTTTCCTAGGTTTCATAAATCATTTAAGATTTTTAGAAAATAGTTTCTTAAATTCTACTATTCATTTTCTAATTTTCTTATTTAATTTAGTTAAATTAGGTTTTAATTAATTAATAAGTAAATAATTAGTAAAATAGTCTAAATATAATTTTTAGAAACTTTTTATAATTTTTTAGGATTCCTGTGATGGTTAATTAGTTTTATAAATTTTTCTATAATTTTCTAAGTCATTTTAGTATTATTAGTAATTTAAAAATAGTTTAAATAGTTTAATTAATTTAATTAGTAATTAATTAATAGAAAATCCACAAAAAGACAAAAACATTTTTTTTAATTTTTATACTTTCTTCAAGTTCATTTAGAGGTTTAGAAAATAGTTTTGCAAGTTTTTTGTTTAATTTGTAGCCTTTGTCATTTTTAATTTGATTTAAATTAGATTTAAATTACTTTTTAAATAGTTTTAATTAATTAATTAGTATTTAAATATTAAAATAATCAAGTAAATAATTTCATTTTCATTTTAAATTTTCTTTTTATTTTAAGTTTGAAAAAGTTTCACTTGTACCCCCTGTAGTTGTAAATTGTTAAATCTCACTTTTCTCTGTCTGTGATCTGATTTCCCATTTGTGTATCTGTGATTATATCTGTATATCTGTTATTGTTAATATTGTTCAAATACCAAACAATCAGTAGCATAATCACTTCTCAATCATCTTTGGCTACTGTCCTCAGTGCCACTCATTCCTAAAACCGTTTTCAAAGCACCATTGCAATCTCGCTGGGACATAACGACCCGGGGAAACACTATACTATCCACGAAGAATTGGACTGAGCTGTCTTTGACTTATTTGACCTTGGTCAATAATATCTGACGGTTTAGCACCAATCAAAATTTGGTGCCGCTGCCGGGGAGGTTGTTGCGTGTTTTAAAATCGTTTTAAGTTTAGTGGTTTTCAAAACCCTCCCTGTACAAGTTTCACCACTTTTGTAAAAATATCAATCATATCAAAAAAATTCATTAACATTTTTCCTGAAGTGTTAACAACACCAAAAAAATCAAAAACAACAAAACAAACTGTGAAGTTAAATTACTTCGTTATCTTTAAGATTACAACCTGAAACAGTTGGTATACGAAAGTTCTGACATTAAATTGCGAACTGAAGAGAGATTCATTCTTCTCTCCCGCCAGCCTGCGAGTAATCTTAAAGGAACGATTTCGGTTAACGAATCAGTTCCAAAAATATTTCCCAAAGTTTTTTGCACACACACCCAAAAGCCCAAAAACAATTTTTCTGTTAATAAATACATAAAATCTTACCACCGCAAACCAAGGCAGAACACCTACCAACTGGGGGTGTGGACATAATAAGTTCCCAAACTAAAGATTAAAACTTTCCATTATATCCCTGTGAGTGGTGTACCTTTTTCAAAGAAGCCATTCACTTGTGATTATTGGTTTAAGTTCCCTGTTGTTTTGCCTCGAATTTGTTTTGAAAAAATTGTTTTTAGTGCATGCGCACTCGTTCACAAACAAAGCGTAAAAATCAGAAAAACGTACCCGAGCTACGTACTGTTATTGAAGAACCTAAAACAGAAATGGACGACGGGCCACCACCACCCCCTGACCCTCCCAAGGATGAGCCAGCTCCCGATCTCCGAACGACGGAGGAGTTGTGCCAGCCTACCAAGCAAGGGAGGGGCGGACCTATTGCACCACTCACTATTGAGGCTACGGACTTTGGCCTCAAGCACCACATGATCCAACAAGTCCAAAATTCGTGTCAATTTCACGGATTACCGGGTGATGATGCTAACAAGCATCTTGATAAATACCTTACCGTCACCTAAAGCATGAAACAGCACGGTGTCACCGATGATGCCCTCCGGCTGTATCTCTTCCCCTATTCTCTCACCCATCATGCCACTGCATGGTTTGACTGACTCCCCAAGAATTCTATTAGTACCCTTGATGAAATGGTAACCAAGTTTTTAGCAAAATATTTTCCACCTTCCATGGTTACCAAGTTACGAAATGATATCAGCAACTTCCGGCAGCATCCCGATGAGTCTCTATTTGAGGCTTGGGAACGTTATAAGCTAGCAATTGATCGGTGCCCTAACCACAATATGTTACAAGTTACCATCATAGATACCTTCTATAATGGTCAAACATTGAGGCACCGGGATATTCTCAATGCTGCTGCTGGTGGGACCTTCATGAAAAGACGTCCCGAAGAATGCTATGATCTGATTGAGAACATGACTGCCCACCATAACTTTTGGGATTCCTCTGTGGAGAGGGATGAGCCATGTAAATCAGTCATTCCTTTATCATCATCCCCTGAAATAGTGGCTCTCACTAAAAAGATGGATGATATCTCTACGGCTGTGTTGAGAATGAACCAAACTATGCAAAATCAACAAGTTCAAAATCAACAAGTGAAAGCCGTGGCACGAAATTGTGAAACTTGTGGAGGCCCACATCTGTATTCCGAGTGTCTAGCTACTGCTGGTTATCCTCAAGAGAACGTTTATGCTGCTCAAGGTTCCTACAATATAGGAGGAATTCTTACCAACCACAAGGGGACCGTAATCTCTTAAACTATCGTTCCAACAATTTTCTCAGACCTCCCGGTTTTAATCAAAATCAAAACCGTAACTTGAATCAAAATCAGAATCGAGGAGATTTTAACCAAGGTCAAAACCCAAATTTCCAAAACCCGAACCCAAATCCAGGTCATTTTAATCAAAACAATTTTCAAAATGGCAATCAAAATCAAGGTTTTCAAGGAAATTTTCAAAGAAACCAAGGTCAAGGGAATTACAATCAGGGTAATTTCAATCAGAGAAATAATTTTCAGGGTAATAACAACCAAAATCAAGGAAATTTTCAAAACAACCGTGTTCAAAATTTTCCTAACCAAAATCAAAACGTTGTTCAACCCTCGTCTTCCTCCGATGAAGTGCTAAAACAATTCATGAAAGCACAAGAAGAAATGAATCGGTTACTGGTCAGCAAGATCTATGAGCTTCAGAAGTCTTTAAATGATCGACCCTCGAGCCCGGGTACACTACCGAGCAACACGATCGCTAACCCGAGGGGCGATGTCAAAGCGATCACTACCCGAAGTGGAGTATCATACAATGGACCCACGGCTCCCTCTACCTCTTCTTCTCCTCCTACCAAGGTAGCGGAATGTGAGCCTGAGGTTACCACGGACACGGTACTTCCTACTAATAATGGAGGTACCAACAACGTCCACCCTCAAGTTAGCCCGGTCTCGACTCGCAAGTCAAAAGTTGTATTTGATCCTCCAGAAATTCCTGATGATATTCCAAAGATCAATCCCAAGCCTTCAATTCCATATCCTTCATGTTTGAATGATCAAAAGAACCGCGAAGAAGCTAATCATCAGATGGAAAAATTTTACCAAATTTTCCAAGAGTTACATTTCGATATTAGCTTCGCGGATGCTCTTCTTCTAATGCCTAAATTTGCTTCAACAATCAAAAATCTGATAAGCAACAAAGAAAAACTCTATGAGATGGCTAAAACTCCACTGAACGAGCATTGCTCAGCAGTGCTCTTGAAAAAGCTTTCCGAAAAGCTTGGAGATCCCGGGAAATTTCTCATTCCTTGCATTTTCCCGGGAATGGTTGAATGCTTTGCCTTGGCCGATCTTGGTGCAAGCATTAACCTTATGCCTCACTCAGTCTGGAAGAGACTCTCTCTTCCTGCTCTCACTCCTACCTGCATGACTCTTGAGCTTGCAGACCGTACTATATCCCGTCCTCTCGGCATTGCCGAAGATATTTTCGTGAAAGTAGGAAAGTTCCATTTTCCGGCAGATTTCGTGATTGTTGATTTCGATGCTGACCCTAGAGTTCCTCTCATTCTCGGGAGGGGATTCTTAAGAACGGGTCGTGCTCTAATCGATGTTTTCGAGGAAGAAATCACTCTACGTGTTGGTGGTGAAGCCATCACATTCAATCTTGATCAGACTTCAAGATACTCCTCCAACTATGATGCTGAAATGGTAAACCGAATCGATATCATCGATGTTGCGTCAGAAGAGTATTCCTAAGAGGTCCTCGGTTTCTCAGCAAGTGGCAGTACCACTCTTTCTTCTGGGCATATCATATCCGATTCTTCCCCTTCTCTCACTCAGTTTGAGGGAAGTGACTTCCTTCTGGAAGAGGTCGAGGCTTTTCTTGCTCAGGATAGCTCAATCCCAAAAGAGATTGATGAAAACTATCTTGACCCGGAAGGGGATATTCTTCTTCTTGAAAGATTGTTAAATGACGATCCTTCACCCTCTCCGTCTCCAAAACTACTTCATAAAGCGGAAATTAAATCTATTGAAAAATCTGAAGAATTTCCCGATGTCGAGTTCAAGGACTTGCCTCCTCATCTAGAATATGCATTTTTGGAGGGCGATGATAAATTACTCGTCATTATTGCTAAAGACTTGAAAGATGAGGAAAAGGCTGCACTCCTAAAGGTTCTTAAGTCACACAAGCAAGCAATTGCTTGGAAACTCTCCGACATTAAGGGTGTTAGCCCGAACTTTTGTACACACAAAATCTTAATGGAGGATGACTTTAAGCCAGCAGTGCAACAACAGAGAAGGGTAAATCCCAAAATCCACGAAGTTATCAAACAAGAGATTCTAAAACTTCTTGATGCGGGATTGATTTATCCTATATATGACAGTCCTTGGGTTAGCCCAATTCATTGCGTTCCTAAAAAGGGTGGCATAACCGTTGTCACCAATGAGGAAAACGAGTTGATTCCAACTCGTTTGGTCACGGGTTGGCGAGTATGCATTGACTATCGTAAGTTGAATGAAGCCACCCGTAAAGACCATTTTCCTCTGCCTTTTATGGACCAGATGCTCGAAAGACTAGCGGGGAATGAATACTACTGTTTCCTCGATGGTTTCTCGGGTTACTTCCAAATCCCCATTGATCCACATGATCAAGAGAAAACTACCTTCACATGCCCCTACGGAACTTTTGCTTACAGACGTATGCCTTTCGGCTTATGTAATGCACCAGGCACGTTCCAAAGGTGCATGATGTCAATCTTTTCCGACATGATCGGGAAAACCATGGAGGTATTTATGGATGACTTTTCAGTCATCGGGGATTCATTCCAGTCGTGTCTCTCCCACTTAGAAAAAATGCTAAAACGTTGTAAAGAAACGAACTTGAGTCTCAACTGGGAGAAGAGCCATTTTATGGTTAAAGAGGGCATTGTCCTCGACCATAAAATTTCAAAAAACGGGATTAAGGTTGACAAAGCCAAAATTGATGTCATCGCTAAATTACCTCATCCCACTACCGTTAAAGGTGTTAGGAGCTTTTTGGGTCATGCCGGCTTCTATCGTAGGTTTATCCACGATTTCTCTAAAATCGCCTGGCCTATGACCCATCTCCTCGAGAAGGATGCTCCTTTTATCTTCTCTCCTGAGTGCATCGAAGCTTTTGAAACCTTAAAGAAAAAGCTTACTGAGGCACCGATTCTTGTTGCCCCTGATTTGGACCTACCTTTTGAGCTTATGTGCGATGCTAGTGATTTTGCCATCGGTGCGGTCTTGGGGCAACGAAAAGCAAAATACTTTCAGCATATACACTACGCAAGCAAAACTATGACAGAGGCTTAGAGTCATTACACCACCACTGAAAAAGAACTATTGGCTGTGGTGTATGCCTTTGAAAAATTCCGGCCATACTTAATACTGACCAAATGCGTAGTGTACACGGATCACTCGGCTTTGAAGTACCTATTTGCAAAACAAGATGCAAAGCCGAGGCTACTCCGTTGGGTTCTCCTCCTCCAAGAATTTGATATCATTATCCGTGATAAAAAAGGAGCTGAGAACCTTGCTGCTGATCATCTCTCACGATTAGAAAACCCTCACCAGGATGTGTCCGAGAAACAGGAAATAAATGAAACATTTCCTCTCGAGACACTCAATGCGGTTTCTTTTCGTGGTGACTCTACTACCCCATGGTTTGCCGACTTTGCAAATTACCATGAGGGTAACTTCATCGTGAAGGGGATGACATCCCAACAGAAAAACAAATTCTTCAAAGACGTTAAACATTACTTCTGGGACGACCCCTATTTGTTCAAAATCTGTGCCGATCAAGTCATCAGGCGATGTGTTTATGGACAGGAAGCCACTGATATTCTCAAGGCTTGCCATGCTGGACCCACCAGGGGCCACCATAGTCCTAACTACACCTCCAAAAAGGTGTTTGACTCCGGTTTCTATTGGCCCACAATTTATAAGGATGCCCACGAGTTAGTCAAAGCTTGTGACGCTTGTCAGCGTCACGGGAATATTTCACAAAAGAACGAAATGCCACAAAACGCCATTCAAGTTTGTGAAATCTTTGACGTCTGGGGCATTGATTTTATGGGGCCATTCCCATCTTCTCGTGGAAACAAATACATTCTCGTGGCTGTTGACTACTTGTCAAAATGGGTTGAGGCAAAAGCCTTACCCACCAACGATGCCCGAGTTGTTGTGAAATTCTTGAAATCCCTCTTTGCTCGTTTTGGAACTCCCCGTGCCATCATTAGTGATCGCGATACACACTTTTGCAATGACCAATTCGCAAAAGTCATGCTTAAGTACGGTGTTACTCACCGTCTTTCTACTGCGTATCACCCACAAACAAGTGGGCAGGTGGAGGTTTCAAACCATGGTATTAAACGGATTCTTAAGAGGACCGTAGGTGAAAACCGTGATTCCTGGTCGGACAAACTAGATGATGCACTCTGGGCCTTCCATACAGCTTACAAAACACCCATCGGGTGTACTCCTTACAAGCTTGTATATGGGAAGGCGTGTCATTTACCGATCGAGCTCGAGCACAAAGCCTATTGGGCCTTGAAACATGCAAACTACGACCTTCATAAAGCGGGTGATCACCGTAAGGTTCAACTCAATGAATTAAACGAACTTCGTGATCAAGCCTACGAGAACTCTTTGATCTACAAAGAAAAGACAAAGAAGATCCACGACTCCAAAATTAAGAACCACGTTTTCAACGTCGGTGACAGAGTCCTTCTTTTCAATTCAAGGTTAAAGATCTTCTCGGGGAAATTAAAAACCCGATGGACTGGACCATTCACTGTTGCAAAAGTATACCCATACGGGACTGTTGAGCTATCTCAACCCGAAGGTCCCAACTTCAAAGTGAATGGTCATCGTTTGAAACACTATTTTGGAGAGGACATACCATCCATGGTTGTCCTGGATCTCCAAACTTTCCCCATGGACCAATGAATTCGGGGATCGAGTCAAGCTAGCGACTCAGTAAACAAAAACAGTAGCATGTATATGGGTTTTCACCCATATCTCTGACTTCTTTCTACTTTCTAACACTCTAGTGTGGGGGAGTGGCCATCCCCCACCTTTTGCAAAGTAAATATGTATATAAGTTTCAACTCAAAAAAAAAAAAAAAAAAAAAATGTTTGTATGTACATATAAATAAAGTGAAAAATCAAAACGATATTTCCACAGTTAGCTTAGATTATTACCTTTTTCCGTTCAAAGAGTCGGCATAATAGCCGGGACTTTGAATATTGAGGACAATATTCAATTCTAAGTATGTGTGGGGGGGGGGGGGGGGAATTCTAGCGAATTTTATCACAAAATACTTTCTAAGTACCCCTATTTTTGGCCCAAATTTTTCACTTTATTTCAAAATTTTTGTGGTTATCAGTCCGCCATGTCTAAATGACAAAAGGATTGGCTAATCCAGGAGCAAACGGCTCTTGGTAAAGATATCTCAAATCCGTTGACGGCTTGCAATTTGCCCAAAATTGTATGGTATCTCAACTCGCCATATCCAAAAAAGTGAAAGAGTTGGCTAGCCCGCAAGATCATGGCTTGTGGTAAAGGCAGTGGAAAAACCATAATTGGTAATCAGCTCACCAAGATGTCGACTATGTCCATCAAGAGTTGGCTAGTCCAGAAGCAAACGGCTTTTGGTAAAGACAAATCAAATCCGTTGACAGCTGGTGGTTTGCTCAAAATCACATGGTTAACAAGTGGACCATAGTTCTTACTTGAACTCATTTGGCTACTCCAGAAGTGATGGATTTTGGTAAAGAGTTTCAAATCCATTAAGTTTTTCTCAAAAGATTGCTAGGGACTAGCAATGTTTTAGTGTGGGGGATTGATGAGTGCTCAAACACTCATCATTTTTACCTATTCTGAGCTGCCAAAATGTCTAAAAACACTCAAAAATGCATCATAATACTAAAAATATCCCAGGAATGTGTTTTATATGTCTCAGATGCAAAATAATCAAAAACAGATGAAAAATGAACAAAGTTTGCATAATTGACAGTTTCAGTCCCTCATCTTTCAAAAGTTGTCAAATCTAGTCCCTGGTTATTCTAAACACTTGAAAAAGTCACCAAAGGTCCTTTTAAATCACAAAGTTACATATTTAGTCCTTTGGTACAAAGTTTCATAAAATTGCAAGTTTAGTCCCTCAACTTTGAAAATTGACAAAAATGGTCCCTGGGATATTAAAACTTTGAGAAAAACAAATTTTGTCCTTATACTTCTCATATATGGCAGGAATGGTCCTTGGTTGGAAATTTTGGTGAAATTACAAAACAGGTCCCTCAAGTTTAGTGATTTGGCAGAATTGGTCCTTGAGGTTTCATAAGTGTAAAAATCAACAAAGGGTTCATGTACTATTGAAGATTGGCAAGTTTTATCCCTTATGAAATACTTTGGAATAATGCCACATCAGGTCCCTCATCTTTGCAGTATTTACACATTTGGGTCCTTGTGGTATTTATATAGCAAAACCAAACCAGACCCTTAATAATAATAAATCCCAAACACCAAGTCCAATCCAACACAAAAGCCCACCCACTCCCTTTTTCTTAGCCCGACATACAAAAGCCCATCTTGGTAAATAATACCAGGGTCAAATCCCAGTCAAACCACCCCTTCCCTTTCCCTCCTCACCCAATACCACTCCACAATACCGCCCTGGTTTTCTTCCCCCACCACCCCACTTGCACGTCAATTCTCCACCGCCCAACCCAACATATATACCTAACAGACAACCACAATTAATGCCCCCTCCCACATACGCAAATAGAAGCAAATTGCAAAATCTAATTTTGGCGCCAAAACACGTGGCAGCTTGTGGAAGAGTCTCAGTGATCCAATGGCTGTAATTCTTGATGGGAAATGATCAGAAGTGTCCAAGAACCCTAACTCAGGGCTATAAATAGAAGAAGGAAGCAAGGAAATAAAGAGTAGTCAATTTTAGTTTAATTGTAATCATTTAAGTTGTAGTTTGTTATCTTAGTTAAATCTCAAGCTTTTAAGCATTGTTTTCATCAATTCAAGTGTAACCTCAACTTTTCTAAGTAATATATTCCAAGTTTCAGTTGATCATTTAGTTTATGATTTTTTTTTTTGCTTTTTAAAAAATCATTATTAAGCTCTATTATTGTTTCTATGTAATGCTATGGACTCTTAGGCTCATATAAGCTCCCAGAAAGCTTAATCAAGCTTTTAGAAACATTAAAACACTGCTTAGCTATAAAAAACTCAAAAACACAAAAAAGTCAACAAAAGTAAAAGGTTGCAGGTTTCATGGTGATAGCAATTGGAGCACAGTAAATCTTGGATGGCTGTGGGTTAGTACTTCATGGGGAGTGTTAGGATTGGTTCTATGGTCCTTGGTTCATGGTGTTAGCAGGAATGCACATTGTAAGGTCTTAAACTCATTTCTGTGTACTCTACTGTAGCATTGCTTATTTCATCGCTCATTTAGCTTTTCGGTGTTTGTTTAGTGATAAGTAGTGATATTATTGCTTAAAATCAGTATCCTGCTTATTAGAAATATTAGTTGCTTTGATTTCATAGTTGACAGTCAAATTAGTATAATTTGTAATCCTGATCATTTGTTGTTGTTATAAGTGTTTTTAAGTTCATTCAAGCTTATTAGGTCATAGTAAGTCAACCTAGATCAGTTTCATAAGTTCTAATAATCATTTGCTTCACAAATCAATAATCGGTCAAGTTTTAAGTAGTGTTTGGATTAGTGTGATCCTGGATGTTCTAGTGCTTATTTGTTGTTGTTCTTGGTTCATACAAGTCACTTAGGATCATATTAGCTCAGAATAACCACAACAATTAGGTCTTGTTTGAGGAAAAGTCAAAATCACATACTAATTGGCCTAATTAACCCTCTGTGTTGGATTTAGTGAGGCTTATGCCCCATTTCCATTCACTTGTGAGTGGTATAGCTTATTTTAGTCTTAACTTAGCTTAATTAACCAGTATCAATCATAAAACCAAGATCAAAGTTCATTAGAGTCAATCTAAGTTGGTAATTTCAAAAAGTCAAAAGTGACGTTGTTTCAGAAATCCAAAACTTGGAAGAATTTTTGTGATTTTTGTGATTAGCCTTAGGCCTTGATCTTTTTAGAAGTTAAAGTTTGTCAGCTAGACTACAAGTTTTCATCAACAGCTTATTTTTAAGATTTTTGCATAAGCTTTTGCAAGAGCTTAATTTGACCTGCAGGGCAAGCATATGCCATGTGCACAGGTTTTTCATCAATTTTCAAAGTTGTTTTGTGATCACCCTAGTGGACCCTACACCCTGTAACTTGGCTTTTTGGAAATCCAATAAGCCCATTGATAACGCTTAAAGTTAACATGTTTTTAGTCGCGTTATTGTTTGTTTTATTCATGGAAATTGGTCATATTTGTATATATTTGTTACTTAATCGTGGAAAAGTGTTTATGCATGCAAATATAGCCAAAAGCAGGTAAAAATGATTAAAAGATGAAGAAATGAAGTGGTCATGCATTTTTGGAGAGTTTCAAGAAGATCAAAGAAGAAAGAAACGTCGCATGGACAAAAGGATTTGATAAAGACAAGTTTTCTACACAAAATTATCAAGAAAATATCAAGTTCTAACTGATAAAGTCATGCCACAAAGAAAAATAATGCATGCAACGTAAAACGACAAAGAAAAGACAAAGAAAGAATGTTCAGACAGCTTCCAACCGATCGGATGCAAATCGCATCCGATTCGGCTGGAACATGCCAAAAGAATGACCATCCGATCGGATGGAGAGAAACCGATCGGATGGGGTTGACTGAAGTTACAAGTTTGCATTTATGGACGTATTTACTCCCCATAATCATGTGTGGCTGATCATTTCTGCTTATTAACTATTGAGGGACGTTTTTACTTGAAGGATAAGTGTCATTATGCTATATAATGACTACTTAGGGTCTAGAATTACTTGTACCACCAATATCTAACTTAGTATTACACCAAATCTTGTTAGTTTATCTTATATTGCCTGAAAGTTTACTAAGTGTTGTAAAAACATCCAGAACGTGTTGAGTTAAAGTCTCAAGCATTGGTTCGAGTGTGGAGTTGTTTACTTACGTTAGTGAGCAATTGGAGGAGTGTGGTTGCTAAAGTTTCACAAGTTTATTCATTGTAATTCTCAAGACTAGGTACACCTTGATACTTATAATGAACAATTGTTACTTTGAGTTTTATGAAAGTTTTCTTATTTACTTGTGTTTTAATATGATTGCTATGGAGTAATTTGTGATATACTTGTGTATATGATGTGATTGGTTAATGGAGTATTCTTTTATGAAAAAGGTGATGCATGAAAACATATCTATTTTATGAGTTTGTTGAAATAACATATTTTCTAGCTTAATTTGTTGGTAAAAACAATCTTTTGAAAAATAGGTTCGAAAGGAATTTCAACTTGTTTTTATTCCAAAATATTAATGCACCAAATTAGTATGGAATAAGATGCTTGACAACCGTCCTATTTACTTGTTAAAATGGATTTGAGACGATTTCATCACGAGAAAGGGCCGAAAGGATTCGTAGGAATTCATAAGAAAAGAATTGATTTTCAAAACAACAATGTGTTAATTGAATTGTCATCCTAACTAGATAAGGCCGAAAGGAGTCATTTAGGTGATAGAATTCTTAGTGGTAGTTAAAACATGACATACATCATAGATTGTATAACTACTCATTTTTAGTTGCGCATCATAACAAGTTTTACACCAAACTTTGTACTCAAATTGTCATAATACTCCTAATTACCAATCAAGGAATTATACACAAGTATATGTTTAGTTTTTATTGAGTTTCTTTTAAATCGATGTTCACATAAATTTGGATTGACAACCCTTATTTAACAAACGTTTTTCTTATTGCTAAAACAACCAAATCCCTTGGGACGATCTCGACTTACCCACCTTTATTACACCGGACGAGTATACTTGCTCGTATGTGCTAAATAATAATCGGATAATTCGTATTTATAAATTTTAAAACTTGTACTAATAAAACGCACATCACCCATTGATAAGGTTCAGTGCTTATTTTGTGATTGTGAGCTTATTTGATAGGGCTGCTTGCCCCATTTAGTTTGACCATCCCCTGAGTGTACACTGAGTCACTCAGTGTGTGACCCCAACTTCCAAGCATCACCCAATGCTTATTAATAAGCTATAAGCTCAGCTTATTGGCTTATTTTGTAGCCCTACAATCCCTTTTTAAGTTTCAAGTCTTGTTTTGGACTTCACTTGGCTTCTGTAGACCCCACAGAGGTCCAAAATCTTTGGGTTTGGCCTGTTTTGGCCTTGTAGTTCTTAAGTGCTTATTTGTTCATAATAGCTTTTCCAGAGTGCTTATCTGTTCCATTTTGGCTTATTTCAAGTTTATGATCATCTGTGTGTACTTAGTTTATCTTTTAATAGCTTTTTCACACAATCACAAGTCCTAATAAGCTATTGATTTCAACTGTTAAGCACAAGGGGGTGCACATAGCTTATTTTTAAGCTATAACAAAAGTGTCTTTGTAAAAGTTTCTTGTTTTTAGCTTATTTTCATCTGTCAAAAAGAAAAACCAACAAAAACCCAAATTTAAAATTAGTGATAGCTTCTATTTAATAGATTTTATCTTTTTAAATTTTCTTTTTAGCTTATTAATAAGCGATTCATCATTTTCATAATTTTCTGTCACCTTAAGGTATTTTCAATAATTTTCTTAGATTTTTCTCTTTTAGTTTAATAATTATTAGATTTAAAAATAGTTTAATTAATTAATTAGGTAATATTAGTAATTAAATAGTTTTCTTAATTTTTAATTAACAACAGTAAGTTTTTATATTTTTCCTAGGTTTCATAAATCATTTAAGATTTTTAGAAAATAGTTTCTTAAATTCTACTATTCATTTTCTAATTTTCTTATTTAATTTAGTTAAATTAGGTTTTAATTAATTAATAAGTACAGTAAATAATTAGTAAAATAGTCTAAATATAATTTTTAGAGACTTTTTATAATTTTTTAGGATTCCTGTGATGGTTAATTAGTTTTATAAATTTTTCTATAATTTTCTAAGTCATTTTAGTATTATTAGTAATTTAAAAATAGTTTAAATAGTTTAATTAATTTAATTAGTAATTAATTAATAGAAAATCCACAAAAAGACAAAAACATTTCTTTTTAATTTTTATACTTTCTTCAAGTTCATTTAGAGGTTTAGAAAATAGTTTTGCAAGTTTTTTGTTTAATTTGTTGCCTTTGTCATTTTTAGTTTGATTTAAATTTCTTTTTAAATAGTTTTAATTAATTAATTAGTATTTAAATATTAAAATAATCAAGTAAATAATTTCATTTTCATTTTAAATTTTCTTTTTATTTTAAGTTTGAAAAAGTTTCACTTGCACCCCCTGTAGTTGTAAATTGTTAAATCCCACTTTTCTCTGTCTGTGATCTGATTTCCCATTTGTGTATCTGTGATTATATCTGTATATCTGTTATTGTTAATATTGTTCAAATACCAAATAATCAGTAGCATAATCACTTCTCAATCATCTTTGGCTACTGTCCTCAGTGCCACTCATTCCTAAAACCGTTGTCAAAGCACCATTGCAATCTCGCTGGGACATAACGACCCGGGGAAACACTATACTATCCACGGAGAATTGGACTGAGCTGTCTTTGACTTATTTGACCTTGGTCAATAATATCTGACGGTTTAGCACCAATCACACCCCTTTAGTTCTAATATGAAGTTTTCTTATTTGATGTTAGGACTAACTTTGTTGTTATCCTCAATATAATGCAACATGTTAGTGATGTTTGCAGTTTTATGATCTTATCGCACATACTAAAATGCAAAACAATTTGTTGTGTGCGTTTTTTAGAGGAGGATTAAGTATCAACACATGATTATCGTGGAAGGATTATCTACGTCTGCTCAAGGTATGAATGTATAATTAAGTAGAGTTGCTAATTTAGATAATACGTGAATGTATTTTAATGTACCAAAGATGTGTTTTACTGCTATACGAGGAATTTTATGGTAGGAATTCTTAGCAGGTGTCTTTGAATGAGTTAATGAAACTTGGCAGGTATTTGTTGTCATTGATAACACTATGGGTGTCAACCAACGGTCTAAAATATGAGTGTCTTTTACCTTGATGATTTAGGCTAATTGTGAAGAAATTGCATTTAAGTGAAAGGTCGGTAAAGATTCAAACAATCCTAAAAGACTTGCGAATATACTCTTTTCCGTTTTTTATGCATTTATAATTTACTTATGCAAGTAATAATAATTTCCTTATATAGTTCGGTCTCACAAAAAAATTATTCTTATACCTTATATATAAACGTATTCTACCATTACATATTTTTTTTTTTTTTGTTTCTCTTTATGTAATAAAGAAGCTATAGTATAAACATCTATGTTAATTTGGTAATTTATGATCAAACATGAGAAGTAAATGACATAAACTATGAAAATATAATTTTTCAAACAAAAAGGTACATTGGTAAACATGGTATGATGGTTATTCATAATCAAGAAAATGAATCAATCTTCAAAGCTATCTAAATAGGCTACTGTACATATTTTAACGAAAATATAAGTAAAAGAAATACCACAATTACAAAGCACATCGTATATTGATATCACGAGTTAGTCAAACTAAAAGCATATATCATTAACATCTTATGCAAGCCAAATATCGTCATGTGATTTTTCTTGAATAATAAAATATTATTTTTAATCCAAAAATATTCTGCTAAAATAATAAGTAGATTATAACATATATACATGTGGTTTTTTTATTTTTAGTCCGTAAAATAAAACAATTTGAAACATGTTAAGTGATTCATTTCTTAATCGATAATAATGTATAATAAAAAAAAATTAAAAACCCTGTGCGTAACAAGTATCTAACAATACCTTTTCCAGCTAATTAATTGCCTTATTATATTAAACGCGTAAGTAGATAGAAGTACTGGCTGTAAACATACCAAACTAAAAATCCCATCCTTTATTTATTTATTTATTATTTTTTTATCTTCATGAAAGATAGAAAGTTAACATAAATATCGGAATAGAAACAAGAACGAAAGTGATAGGCATTATTAGGCGTAAAAGAAGGAAATTACTAAACATGTTTAAGGAGTAAGAGGAAAATTTAAATGCATACCCATTTTTTTTCATACCAATGGAAAAATCTCCACCATCTATTCTTTCTGATTTAATGGCCTAGATTAATCTAAGATTTAATATGTTTAACCTTAATACTCCCAACTATATAAAACCTCTTCTTTTCTTCTTTTTTTCATTCGCTTCATTTTTTACACACACTTCGTGTGTGTGTTTTCTTTGCTCTCATTCCTTTCATTCATAAATCAGTTATATTACCATTCCGATCATCATCACCATCACTATTCCGATCACCATCACTGTTCCGATCATCATCTCATCATCACCATCAATGTTCCGATCACCACTCCGATTACCATCACTGTTCCGATCGACAGTTACCGTGTCTTTCATCATCATCGTTCCGATCACCATCACCAGCACCACTCCGATCACCATCACCGTTCCGATTATTATCATAATTTTTTATGGCTTCTTTTGATCTGAAATAAGTGTTTGTTTCAAAAGCAGATTTGATTGATATTGTTGCGGTTGATAATGTTGTTGAATCAGTTGATAATTATGTGAATCAAGTTGTTAACATTTCTCCTTATCAAGCTGCACACCAAATGTTTGATGAAATGTGTAAGTAAAAAATATTTGATAATTTTGTTATCTGCTTTTGTAATTTTGCTTATTAATTAAGTTGTTAGTTGAATTTATGTTTTTAACTGCATTTGAATGCTATTTTTGTGTCTAATTGTGGTTTTGAATCTGCTCTGTAGCATACGTTTAGTATCACCAGTGATATTTGAAGTTGATGATTATAAGCTGGTTTAGTATCACCAGTGATATATGTTTAGTATCACCAGTGATAATTGTTAGTCTATTTATTTATAAGTTGTTTATATTAAGATGTTTAATTTTCTTATATAATATTTTTGACATTTTGATGATGATGAAAATATAAGTTTGTGGTGATAAGCTGTGAGTATAAGTTCTGATAATTTATTAATTATAGTGTAATATTGCTTATTATTTATTAATTAAGGTGTAGCTTACAGTGTTTTGAAGTCTTTTCTGTGGCGCTCTATTTAAATGCTTGCACGACTACCAAAAAGCTTATGGAGTTCTTGGCATTTTTCGTGTTGTTTCTGAGTTTAATGCTGAGTATGTAATGAAAATCATTATTGGATTTTACACTAAGGTATTAATTACGTACTTTTTATGTACAAGATGGTTTTTGTGCCTTTCACTGTAATAGACAAACACAATAAATGTTTTTGCTGATGGTATATGTATAGTATCACTAGTGATATGTTTGATATATGTGTAGTATCACCAGTGATATGCTTGATATATGTGTAGTATCACCAGTGATATGCTTGATATATATGTAGTATCACCAGTGATATGTTTGATATATGTGTAGTATCACCAGTGATATATTTGATAATCTGTTTCTTATTGTTGTAATTACTGATAAGCTGTCTATGATACTGGACTACTTTTGTAGACAACCTGAGAGAGCTAAAGTCAAAGTTGAGACTGATTTGCCAAGTCTTCCACCCCGAGAAGTTTGTGATATTTTTCAAGATTTTATGGGTATAAAGAATCCTCCTAAAGGATATAAGAATGACCGTATTAAGGGTGGACGTGAGAAAGCTATTGAGAAAAGTAAGAACCAAAAGAAGGGTTGTAATATTTGTAGTTTAATTGATCATAATAGACATACTTGTCCAAACAAAGGAAAAGTTTCAAATGTCAATGGGGCGGCGGCGTAGTTGAAAGTGGATGCGGTTTTTCAGTCGCTGCAATTGAAGTATTAGTTTGTTGATTGATTGATTTTTTTACTGAATTGTTAGGTTTATTTAATAGCATTGCTAATTTTATCCTGGACTTGTACATTGGTATTAATTTTAATTGAAGTATTATTTTTTTTTATTGATTTTTTTTTCTAAATTCTTAGGTTTACTCAATAGCACTAGTAAAATAAAGCTTAACAAGTAAACAAAAAAACCTATAAAATATACAAAATTTCACAAGTGATAATACAAATATCACTAGTGATAATACACATATATAGTTCAACTTCAAATATCACTGGTGATACTACAGGTATGACACTTTTCACTTTTCATATTACCATATTAAACTAAATACCACTCAAAACTTTATCAAACAAATATTCACAAATCAATATGGATTAAACAATTGCTCACTATGGCCCATTTCTGTGAGTTTGAATCTCTTGTGACAAATAACATGATTCAGTCAAACTAAATACCTACTATTAACTTCCAACTTGTCAACTATACACATTTTGTTTATAACCGTATAGATTAAAACATAACAACGCAACTGTTTTCATCAACTTGTTTTATTTACTTTTGTTCTTCAACAATCTTCCTCTTCATTGGTTCATCAACCAACACCTTCATTTTATTCCCAGATGCTTTGGGGGAACTTTTGATATCACATGTGATCACATATCACATGTGATATCATAGGTGATACCACCTGTGATATCACAGGTGATATCACTGGTGATATCACAGGTGATATCACTGGTGATATCACATATGTGTCAACTTTCTTCTATTTGTTGAATCAATTGTGGTGATGGAGGAACTTATGATATCACAAGTGTTTGAGCTTCTTCAATTTGGTTGTGGAGATTTTGTGCTTTCTTCAAGGACAATTGCACTTGTTGTTGATTCTTTTCGTTTGATGAGGCTATTTTTTGCACAGGTCTCATTCAAATCTGCATCAAAATATTTTCATAATTTTTGTTAGTGTACGAATAATTCATTTGTTTTCAATATCATATGTCAAACAAATAGCTATTTGTTATCACAATAGATATTCTACCAATCAATAATAATTTAACTTTTAAATCACATGTAATACACTACCAGTCAATATTGTTTTCAAATACCGCGGTAAAACCTTTTGAAACATGCACAATCATTAAACATACAAATCCACCACAAATCAAACAGAAGCATCACAACATATCTTTTGTTTTGTTAAACTTAACTTTTAATCTCTCATATTATCACATAAATCATCACAACATCACAAATTATCGAAAATTAACTAGTAAAACAAACTAATAATGATTCATAAACAGTAAAAACTAAAGTATTCGTTGTTTTAGATGTCAATTGTTTCATTTTCTGTGTGCTTTATGTGATTTGCACAGTTAAGTCAAATATAAATATCACTAGTGATAATACACATATAATGTTCAACTTCAAATATCACTGGTGATACACACGTATAGAGTTCAACTTCAAATATCACTGGTGATACTTTTCAGTCACACATTTCATCAAACACTTGGTGTGCATCCATGTATACAAAGTTTTTTAATCAGAAACTCAACCAAATGTAAACACTAAAAAACCCAACCAATAAAACAACTAAATAATTAGTCAGAAGCACCATACCTTCATCACGAGATTCAGTAGGTTCATTTTGTACCGGTTTTTTCGTGGATATGCTTGTGCATTCGATGATTCTTCCATTTTTGTGTTTTATTGATGATTTGAACGATTAAAAAGTGGTTATTTTTTATTTGTTATGGTTGTTTTTGATGATGGTTAGAGAGAGAAAGTTGGTTTTTTATGATATCTGATGTATGTAAAGTGAGAGGTAGGGGGTGAGATTGGTGGGGTGAGTTTGGTGAGTTGGAAAAAATGGTCCCTCCGTGTTTTTTATGTTTTTTTAAATAGAGGCTTCTGATTGGTCCATTGGTATGTGAGGATTTTTGAGTTTGCAAAATAAAACGCCTCTAAGGAGTAATTATTTAACTTGGCACGCAAGTAATTAAGTTCGTTATATTTACTTGCGATATTTCTATATAACACGCATTAATTCTTTTGTTCTTTTTCTTCCAAATTTTACATATATCAATGGCGGATGTTTGTATGGGCGATGATCAAACTCTTGCAAGTATATCTACTCGACTTCCTGCAACAACGCTGTTGATATAAATAATGTTTAAAAACGTTATTAATATACCTCAATAACTCTATGTTTTGATAATCACAAAATGTAAACTAAATTAAGTCAAGATTATGACGTAAACAAGTATTTAGTAACAAATATTTACCTCTACATCTAATATCACTTAAGGTATGCATAAACTAAGCATCTTATGCATTACATGATCAAAGGAAGCCTTGTCTCAAGACATAACATTTTATAAAATGATATTAACATTTTATATATATTAGTAAATCATTTTTAGTATTGTTGTATTAAACTACAAAGACATGATTTCAAATTTCCAACCAAAAAGGGCAAATTTTATCCAGAAAAACTTTTCCAATGTTCAGGAGGGCGGCCCCCTTAATTATACTAGGCGGCCCCCTTAATCATTAAGGCGACCACCCCCTAATTAAGGGGACCGGCACGCTCCAGAACTGTATTTTCTGGCTCTTTAAATACTGGATCATTCCACATATTTTTCTCACCTTTTTGCATTAAAAACCTTCTTATCTAACCTCCATTTCTATCTCAAAAATTCTTTGATCATATAATTCATAAGTCTTTATTTCCAAGTGATCCAAAGCTTCATCCACTCAAGTGCAAGAAGAAGAACACTCCTCTACATCCATTTAATTATAGTAGTGTTGTGATTAGTTAGTTTCATATTGTAGTAGTGCTAGATATTTGTAAAGTGTTGTGAGAACTTGTTGATTGTAGAAACTAGATGTGTTGTAAAGTAATGTATTAGTTGTGATTTAGTTGTGCATAGAAGAAGGTGTGAAGTTGACAAAAAAAGAAGGTGTGAAGTCTTGAAGAAGTTGTGAAGGTGTGAAGAAGGTGTGAAGCCTAGAAGAAGTTGTGAGATTAGTTCTAGCTACGATTAGAACTCGACATTTTGCTTAGTGTCGTTAATAGGTGTAAGCTAAGGTGTGTAAGGTTTCTCCACCATAAGGAGTTTGTTGACATAGTGAAGAAAACTCTCGAGTGTGGTACTCGGGGAGTGGAGTAGGGTAAGGAAGGTGTCCTTGTAGCCGAACCACTATAAATTCGCGTGTTGTGGTTTGATCTTTCTAACTCTATCTTTTCTTCATTCTATTTCAATACTTGCATTATTAGATTAGACTTGTTTATATTGGTTGTTACTTGAATTCACTTGAGATTGAATCGAAAGTTTTTTATAAGCTACAAAACATTTTAGAAATAAATTTAAAAAGGACGTAAAACTATTCGACCCCCCTTCTAGTTTTCCACAAACGCCTAAAGCAGGAAGAGCGATCTTCTTTTCGCCAAACAATACTAGTGTACCAGTTGTCGACCGCAAGGAACAATATTCGACGGTAAAACTTTGTTTACCTTCCCATTTTGAAGAAAATAGAGACGTAGTCACTATTCTTGGAACATATTGTGGTAGTCCTTTTGCATGTTCATGTTAAGAATACTAGTGATACACACAAGACCGGGTTTTGTCATATTGTCCTATACAATCCCTGTACTGGCATGTCTAAGAGTGTCCCTGATCATCCAAATTCTTTATCATGTAGTGCGTATGGATTTGGCTATGGTAAAACCTCATCCGACTTTAAAATTGTTAGGCTTAGAAGAAATTTCCTTAAAAGTAGTAAGTGCATGGTCAATTACTATTGTGATGTTTTAACCCTAAAGACACTACAAGAAAAAGTACTTATAGTGACCAAAATTTAGTGCCAACTTTTTTTTTGTCACTATTTGTGCAAAATAGTGACCATATAGTAGATGAACACTAATATTTGGTCATCCGTAAACAGTTAGTCACCAAGCTAAAAATTGGTCATTAATTTTGTCACTATACATATGTGATATTTTTCGGTATAAAAAGTGAGGATGTTAAGGGTCACTAGATTTTTAAAAGTTAATTACGAAAAATGTTGATCACTACTGTGTGACATACTGACATGTATTGCTAGCGCGTTGCATACATGATACAATTTCCGTTGACACATAAACAACCAACATATATATTAATTAAGTGATATATAAATATAAAAGTCATCGGAGTACCATTAATTTTAAATATGTTGCTTCTTATTTAAAAAGATAAGCTAACATAATTTATTAATAGAGGCAGAACGAATATTTATTTTAAACTTTCATTTAAATAATGCTACTCTAAAAAAGAACTTCCTAATCAAATCCAATTCAACAGATCCATTTCACTTAGTTAAAAAGACGCGGATCTTTCGACCCGACCCGATTCATCACTCACCCAAACTTAAAAACACACACTTCTCAATTTCAACATATATATCACTCTTTACAAATCCATTTCAACAGATCGATATCACACACTCTACTCAACTTCATCAGTTAGTTACGGTCTGATCATTAGTTAGGGTTCCTGATTAGGTGGTTTCATTCTATTTGCTTGATGCTGATCGGTACAAACTTATTCTTTTTGTGTTAACTATTCAAGTTATTGTTTTGCTCTAGTGAAAACTTGAATACAAGGTGCTTGATGAAATGCTCATGTGAAAAAATGAATTTGCTAGTGTAATAGGATATGTGTTTATTGTTAATTAAGCTTAAGTTATCTATATATCAATTTTAGTGCTTAAGTTAGCTGAACTAGTTACCTGAAGGAAAGGTAGTGCATTAAATACGCGTAGACCAAGTGTTTGACGAAATGCCCGATTCAGTTTTGTGAATTGTATGTTTAGAGTGTAATCCAAGTGTTTGTTGAAATTTGGGGTGGCAGCGGGGGCTTTCTATAAGCACAATGATCGGTTGGGGTGGCGGTGGTAGAAACAGGTAGTTTGGCGACTTGATGTTTAGAATATATTGCCTGTTTGATATTGTTTAAATGCTCCTATTTGTAATTGATGTAAATAGTTGTATACATGCCTAATTTTGTGCGGGCGAAAATGCTGCCTAGTGGTTACCTTATTAGACCTTGCGGAAGTGTTGGTCCATCATACATATTGTCGATCATATGAATTTTGAGTTACATTTCTTTTCTAACATTACGACATTTTATATGATAATAATGTATGGTGAGGTGAATTGTTAACTTTATGTAACCACATAGGCATCAAGCGTACCTAAAGTCTTGCAACCATTGTATGAATCACCAACTGTCCTTGCCCAAAAAACAACCATGATTGTAATTAACAAACTTACTATTATGAAGCAGAAGTCACCGGTTAAAGCCGTATTCAAACACCATTAGAAAGTAATTTAGGTTTTGGTTTGTTGTATAGAATTTGCCATTATAATGTAGGCAGTGATGCGACACTTCATATCCATTGTTATATCATACTTAGGAGGTGTTTGGATTAGCATATATTACCGGTATATGGGCTTTTCTGAATTGGTAAAGCTAACCAGCCGAAAAAGTTGAGCGGATGTACTTAAATAAGCCTTAATCTCAACTTGATAAGCTCAAGCCGAAAAAAGTGGGCTTATGAACTTATCCAGGTTCAAATAAGTCCGGATATATTATGTTAGCTTTTTTACTATATGTGACACGCGTAAAATTTCTTTGTTGTTAAATGTATACGTGTTGAACTGATGTACTATTTTATCTGTTGTTAAATGTATATTTGTTGCTAAAAGTTCTTATAAGCTCTATGTTAATATTTCGTATTGTTACAGAACCCACTTCGTTTGGCCCTGTTATTGAAAAGGCAATGACTATCGTTGCACAAAGTGGGGGTCAGTATCACGTGTTATTAATCATTGCAAATGGGCAGGTAGCTTTCTTTGGTCAATATAAATTTCTTTGCTTCTAATTTTCTGCAATCATTAATAGTTTATGCTATAGTAAATCAACATGGAGATTTCAATTTTGTGTATCAATTTGGTATGCCCCTGATTATATTTTTATACATGTTACAAGAAGTGTTGATAATGAACCAGGTCATTTGAGTCCACAAGAACAAAGAACTGTAAATGCCATAGTTGAAGCAAGGTGAATCTCTGATAACCTATTTACATAATATATTTACAGGTAAAGATGTTACTATGTATTTCGAGTACTCGTATCCAAATAAATTCCACTCGTCTTTACAGCAAGCTTCCACTATCTATCGTATTAGTTGGAGTTGAAGATGATCCTTGGGATATGATGAGGGAATTTCATGATAACATCCCTGCTCGTGACTTCGACAATTTCCAGGTAAGCAATAATGCTACAGTTGAAGTAGTGAAATGGTGGGTCAGATGGTTTGGTAACGGGTCGAAACAGGTTCGGTCAGAAGTGATGATTCACAAACAGTTTTCACCCCTTTGTCGATGAATTTTATAAATAATGGAAGTATTAAACATAATTACTAGAACTATACAACTTTTTGCTAAAATCACTAATTTAATCCTTTTTGTAATGTTATATAAGATTTTGGAAGCATTTACTCCTGCTATGTCACTTCTGACCCGCTCCTAGTATTTCTGAAATCTACCCATTTGACCTGTTTCATGTAACTTTCTGATAATAAACTCTTATATTCATTATTGTATGTTTTAGTCCCATCTTGACTAATTGGATGGTAAATGACAGGATATACCATACTCACAATTTTAGAATGCGGGTCTTTATATTGGAAGATTGTACAAAGTTCAACTCAGCAGATTTTAATTCCATTTGTGAAGCAAGTAAATGTTTACATATCGAATCAGATCCAATTGAAAACCTTGATAAGAGATGCTGCTATTGAATGACCAAGTCAAACGGCTTCGTCTTTTGGTTTTAATATCGACTATCGCCTAAGTTGAGGTATTGGCTTATTGCTTCGAATATACTTACACTTACCAAGCTTCACACTAGGCTCTTCACACTTGTTGACCTTATAATCAAGCCCATGAAATAAGTCAATAAATTTCTGAACCCACTGCAGGTGATATACGAGATTGCAACACGGTAATTCTTTAAAAGAAAAGAAGAATCTTCCAACAATTTATCTAAAGTCATGGTGTTGCTGAGGGTTATGGATATCTCCATAAGAACATTTTTTGAACTCAAAACATCATATTGACATTCAGGTAAGTATATTAAGTTTTTCACGCTATTGAACAACATTGGATCTCAATTTAATTTGTTTCAAAGTTCTGATGCTTGGGTGTAACCAATGCATTAATAAAGATGTTTTTATATACCCAATGTGCCTGTTCATGAGGTCGGTTCCATAAAAAATGTTGACGGTACGCGCCATCCAGTTGAACAAACAACTTATCCGTTTAATACCATTGGAAATCAAACTTTATCTTCTGCTGCTATTGCTCAAATGACATTGGCAGATGCACACCAGTGTAGAAACAAAAGACGCAGGCATCCAACTCCACAATGCAAGTATACAAACCATTTTTTACATTGGCTATTTGATGTAGACATGATACAACTCAGGGTTTGCGGTATACGAACCATTTTTTACATTGGCTATTTGATGTAGACATGATACAACTCAGGGTTTGCGATTATGTCTATCTAACATTTCCTAATAATGCTTGCTATAGGTATTGATGATGAAACAGATAAAAGTACAACAACTCTGTTGGGTGGTGACCGCCTAAGAAATCGAACTACCCAAAGTAAGTTAACTGAGGGACCATGGGACCAATATAATGCTTCAAACTGTTAACTGGGGGGCCATGGGACCAATATAATCCTTCAAACTGTGTATGCCGTTTCATGGTTTAGTACTGATTTATTTCTACACCTTTTGCCTTTATACAGGAACACTATTATAATGAGCATCTAGGCCCCAGGCATACAAGTCGTTACAGACAATGTTTCGATGTCACAAAGTCATCAACTGGTGAACACTAATGGAGCATGCTTCTGACATCAGTTGAAAAACAATGAACTTCGGTAATCTTGGACTTACTTTGCACGTTATGTAATCGCTATGTAAACTTTTAAGAAAAATAATGAAGTTGATAAGTAAGTTCTATGTATTTTCATACATTCTTTGCAACATTTGGCATGGGATGAGACACGACAATAGATGGGTGGTATTGGTGATTGGCTATTGATTGTAACATCTGTTATTCCAAAAGTTTGTCGCGCCGCAACGTGCGCGCGGTATTTTGCTTGTTATGTGTTATATTGGTATCAAATTGATGTAATCGCAATTCTAGTATTTTTTTCGAATGAAGAAATTTAGATTTTGTAGATCTAATTAATTTTGGATTTCTGTTGTTTTAGATAAAATTTCTTTTCCATTCCGGATTTTAATAACCGTATTAGTGATTACAAGCATAATTTTTTTTTGCCATATTTTTTCAATTAGTGACCATTGTTTGGTCACAAAATTCAATAAAAAGTGACCACTTTCTTGGTGTAGTAGATAACAAGTGACCACATTGTTGGTCACTTCATTTAAAATAGTGACCACTTTTACTTTTAGTGACCAAATTCAGTGACCACTTTTACATTTAGTGACCAAGTATTAGTCGTCAAAAATGAAAGTGACCACAAACTTTTGGTCACTAATTAGTGACCATATTCATATGTCATCACTATTACCTTTTGTGACCGACTTTTAGTGACCACTTTGATATGGTCACTAAATCAGCTTAGTGACCAAATATCTACTATTAGTGACAATAATCGTGTGGTCACTATAGGCAGTTTTTCTTGTAGTGAGACTAGTACATGGATTACGACAGAAATCTCCCATCAAGATGCTACCTTTTGTGTAGATGATAAATTAGGCACTTTTCTGAATGGTGTTTTGTATTGGTTCGCATCAACAAATATTGTTGCTCTCAGTGTTATTGATCTTGTGATTTCAAAGATAAATCTACCTAATCCACATAGTTACATGAATACTCATCTGGGTACATGGCATGGATACCTTTGCATGATCACCGATACCAATAACCTACTAGATAGCGGGCACGATTTATGGATAATGAAGATTTATGGTGTTAAGAAATCATGGTGGTCAAAAGTATGTTCGTTCACATTAGGTTTGGGAGATGATCATATTACTCAGTATCGTATTTTAAATATCATGGATGATGGAAGAATTCTTATAGTGGATATTTCAAGCAATCTCATTATCTACAACATATCATATGGTTCCTATAAAAAGCTAAACACGTCTGAAAGTGTTATAGATTTCAGAATTGTGAGTGGTATCGAGTATGTGAAGAGTCGAGTTTGGCCTTCAGAACTTTGTTAAAAACATTCTCTTTGAGGAAGCCATATAACGTACGATTTCTATAAGTTATAATCTTTTTGTTTTAGATATGAAGTCAATGTTATCAATGGAAGGTTAGAGTTTTATTTTCTTGATATGTTACTGAGTTAGTTGGTTGGCTACTTGGTTATTAGCTTGTTTTTAAGTTTGTATTATGAACCTATTTTTACCCTAGAATAAAAGATTATTTATTGAAGTTGCAGTATGTTCAGAAATCGTAACTTTAATTTATTTGTTATACGCTTTTGATTCGTTTACCTTATATTGCTTCCTTATGAAATATGTAATTTTCAAAATAATCAAACAATGGTACACACAATTACTACAAAAAGTGGCAAGTATGATAATTTTTAAACAATTACGTAGATGCTTGAAGAATGAAAGAGTAAACATAATCATAAAATCAATATGACTTGACTAGTTTTTAGGGAAGAAAGATAAAAATACAATTACACTTGTTATAACTCTAATAAGTTCCTTATATCCTTAATCTATCACCATACAACTTCCTCTCTTTCCTTCCGTTTGTTCCTACTACATATCAATGGCGGAAGTTCTTATACCCAATGACATTCTTCGTAATATACTTGCTCGACTTCTTTAGCACCATCTAAATGCGTATCAAAACATTGGAATCGGTTGATTTCTGATCCTTGTCTTATGAAGCCGGCCAATACCACTTGGAATGATCTTCTACTTGCCCAACAACACTAGTGTATCAGTTGACCACACGGCTACTAATATGACAGTAAAACTTTGTTATCCTTTTCCTTAAAAACCATATAGATGAAGTCACTATTGTTGGGACATATTGTGGATAGTCCTTTTGGCTGTTCATGTTGTGGATAGTTATGCAAAAGAGATAACTAGATGTATTATCTACAATCCTTTATTAGTGCATCCAAGATAGCCGACGATCCAAATTCTTCATTAGCCTGTGCGTATGGATTTGGCTATGGTAAAACCCCACGTACGTGACGTGAAAATTGTTAGGTTTAGACTAGACTGTAAACATTACAAATGTATAATGTGATGTTTTCAGTCTTAAGACAAGTTCATGGAGCACGTTGAAAATCTCCATTCAGTATACTGGCTTTGAGGACAAAGTGGGCACCTGAATGTTGTTGTTGTTGTTTTTTTTTTTTTTTTTCCTTTTTTTTTGCTTCTACGAAAATCGTATCTCTCAATGTTTAAGAGAATGTACTTTCAGAGATAAATCTGCCTAATCCACATAGTTACACGAATATTTGTTTGGGTAGGTTTCATGGACGCCTTTGCATGATAACAGATACCAACAACCTTCTTGATAGTGGATACGATGTATGGGTAATGAAGGAACAAGGCGTTGAGAAATCATGGTCAAAAGCATGTTCGTTCACATTAGGTTTGGGAGTTAATCATATTACTCATTATCGTGTTTTAGATATTATGAATGACTGGAAGAATTCTTATGGTGGATACTTCGAGTCATCTCATTATCTACGGCGTATCAACATGATCGTATAAAATTCTAAACACTTCTGAAAGTGTTATAGATTTCCGAATGGTAATTAGCTTATTTGAACTCTGAACCTCTTTTTACCCTTGAACAAAAAGATCAGATGAAACTGAACTCTGTTCAGAAAATCAGGCCTTATTTGTAATTTGGCTTGGATTTGAATTGTGTAGCTTATATTTCTGTTCACCCAGGTGAATATATAAATACATTGCTATTTTATAAAATTTGTAATTTTCATTGTATGCTAAAGCAGATACTTTAAACATCAAAGCTTTCTTTAATCGACCAAATTAAAAACTAAAATATTTCAAATAATATTAATAGTAATATTGGTTAGTATGTGGTTAATCTTGCCACCGCGAACATTATAGGGGGCTAAAGTATTTGTGGTCGGTGTGTAGCTCTAAGCAGATTCCTTTTTACGGTAATTCAATCATAATATGAGGTGATTAACTATATTCAGTTGTATGGTGGCTTGAGGCGTTTCGCTACCTCATCATTTCACTTTTCATATTCACACACCAAAATACTGCTTCACTAATCACTCAAGTCATTTAATCCATTTTGAGACCCATCATACCAAATTAAAACACAAACTTAACAAAAAAATCAATTAAGGAAAAAGCACACAACGGTGTCTTGGGGGGATTAAATAGTAAAAAGCAATCACTTCATCATGTCATTCGTCTTTATGTGGAGTGGACTCAATTGATAACTACTATAATCCATGTTGGAAGAAATCCAACAAACCGATTTCTAGAGCGGAACCACGAATCAAGAACTACTCCAACAAAACCTCGGCAAAGGGTTATGATCCCTTAATGCCGAGTGGCACCAACACACACGAGATATTTTACACTCAAACGTTTATTAAACGTGAGCAAGAAAAAAATGTACAAATAAAACATCACCCCCTCATCCCTATTTATAGAGAATGAGGGGGGAGAAACCTAATCCTTGGTGAACAAGGATTCTACAATTGAGGAGGTTAGGAACTTTCCTAATACATGACTAACCTCCTTAAGTTTGAGCTAAAATACAATTAACCCCCTAAACTTATATTCTAACTATTACACATTAATATTCTAACAATTTCTACCTTAGTGTTAATAGTTAGCCTTCTCCGATACGCAGCAGCTTCAACAAGTGCTGGAACCTCGGACCGGGGACCGCCTTTGTCAAGGCACCAGTAGCAATACCCGCTACTAACCTTAGCTCAAATCCTAACTCTGTAAAGAGTCCCTTTAGCCATGTATTCTCCTTCAATTCTCCAGCAAGTGTCATATACTCCGCTTCAGTTGTTAACAAAGTCATCATGTGTTGCAACATAGCTTCCGAGCTCACAGCACATTCCTGTATCATAAAACCGTACATTGTGATTGATCTACCCATGGCGTAGTCATAATCCACAAAAGCCTGTACGTCCGTCTGTAATCCAGGATCAAACCTATCCAACATTCCCACATCCGTAGATGTTATGCCAGGTCTCGTGCAGACCACTTGATACTCATGACATCCAACTGCATATATACATGACCCCTTACTCTTCTTTTCTTCATCACGATTCCTTGATAAACCATCCTCTAACGACAGCGTAGAGTGTCCCCCCAACAATATCCGAACCGACATCCCGTTGGAAAAACTGAATCGTGACACCCTCAGAGTATTACCACTCTGAGTCCTGAAGATCCCCATACCAAGTATAATCCCCTTTGCTTCATCCAGAAAACCCTTGGTAACCCAGATCTCAGCCTTGCTTTCGCAAGTAAACCCCGTATAATCTATATGGAGGAATAGATATATGAATATACCTTGTGCATAGTTCCAGTAATATATGTTACTGTCATCACTGCTTCGCTTGAAACCGTTGCTAAGCATACACATACCAGACCGAGTATCCATATCTTCTTTCATTACAGCCATCCTCTTGGAAATTACCTCACAAGCAACTGCATCCCTGAAAGTTAATGACTCATGTGCATATTCTTTTATCACTCCAGCAACTCTTAAAGCAGCCATATTACTGTCACGTCTATACCTTTCAGCAACATTACCCTCTGCACCTTCTTGACCAGGTACTCCGGTTTTCATAATGTCTGCCCCGATCTTTGCACCAAGGTGTACCTTTTCCTGCTCATTTACCAAGTAGTCCGTGTTTGTCTTTCCTTCAAGTTGTTTAACCTCCAACTTTCTTTGAGCCACTGCAGCATGATCATTACTCTCCTGAATTACCTCAGCTTCACGATTTTCCTAAGCTCCCTGCAGTTCCACCTCAAACCAAACATGCTTTTGAACATGTACTCCATGGACCCTTGTTTTAACACCAAGACCAAGTTGCTTGAACCCAACTTGTTTTGAACCTCCATGTTTTTGTACAATATTTCCATCGAGCTTTTCGATGTTTAACCTAGTATTCATACTAGCCATTCTTCTTTAACCTTGCTACAAACCTTTTCAAGTCGCTTTTTAACCAACTTTACCAACAAGTCTCACAAGCCGTGTGCTAAACCCGCTTTCTTGTAATAATTGATCTACTAACCTTTAGAAAAACCCTAAACCTTCGATCTTTCCACCTCAAGTCTACAACCTTGATATACCTTGTACTCTAAGTAATCACTTTTCTTGAATCCCAAGTCAAAGCTAAACCTTACTTGTCTTCCAACAATCACCAAGACTTGAATTCCAAGAAACCGAAAAACTTGAAGTTGAAAATTATTGCAAAACCTTGTCACCTTTGAAGCTCAAAACCGAAACTCCAAGAACCTTGTGACAAAAGAAAATGATTTCCCAAAACCCTAGGAGAATCGATCCACTTCCTTGCAAGAAAACTTCAAGAACCTTGTTGCCCAAGTAATCTTGACTCGTAAACCTAGAAACATTTAACCTTATAATCTACACAACGATAGCCAAACAATAACCGAAACGACAAAGAACACAACTACTAGATCACAAACTTCTACAAGATATATCTCCTTCTTGGAAGCTCCGATGCAAGATCCCTCCAGTGAGATCCTAGGTCTATGTGTCTTCAACCTACAGTTCGAATTTCGTAGAAATCCAACGGTTAACGAACCCGCAGCGCCAATTCTCCCACGACTGCGCAGTAACCGACGAACCAAACCCGATTCACTCGTTTCTCATGTTTTAGCTCTATCCACGTTGTGTGATTCGTTCTCCTCGAACAAGGCTCTGATACCAATTGTTGGAAGAAATCCAACAAACCGATTTCTAGAGCGGAACCACGAATCAAGAACTACTCCAATAAGACCTCGGCAAAGGGTTATGATCCCTTAATGCCGAGTGGCACCAACACACACGAGATATTTTACACTCAAACGTTTATTAAACGTGAGCAAGAAAAGAAGGTACGAATAAAACATCACCCCCTCATCCCTATTTATAGAGAATGAAGGGGGAGAAACCTAATCCTTGGTGAACAAGGATTCTACAATTGAGGAGGTTAGGAACTTTTCTAATACATGACTAACCTCCTTAAGTTTGAGCTAAAATACAATTAACCCCCTAAACTTATATCCTAACTATTACACACTAATATTCTAACAATCCAAGTATTGGACTGGTTTTTATCAAGGTTCACATGGCGTAATGAAATCTTAGAGATCATGATTGAAAAGTAAACAACGATTACTAGCGGTGGTAGTTGGCTAAATATTCATGGCTCATGTTAGTTGTTCAATAAGGTTGTAGGCCCCTATAAGTAAAGATAATCAAAACAAAAAAATGTATAGCATAAACGGTAAAACCCAACATATTAACATGGTTGCTAACTGTAAACACTTTATCAGAATCATTGTTAGCTCATTTTGAACTATATAAAGCAATTGGTGTAATTGTAAGCACACAAAACTCTAAGTTTCGAAGGTTTTAAAAAATGAGTATTGCAAAACTCAATAACTTGAAAAAGGTAACACGTTTAACATACGCCGTACTAATGAAGTTTAACTAGTACCTATGTAACACCCCAAAATTTGGTACAGTGGAAGACTAATCAAGCTTTCGGAGTGCTACGGGGATTGGTATCCATCACAAGGCATAAAGAAACGAGATAAAATAAACATAAGTAAAAACAAAACCAACCAGGGTTTTAAAGTTTACATTCATCCCAAATAATCCAAAGTAAGGCCCAAAATAAGTTAAACATAGGTCCACAATAAAATATCAGAGTTCGAAAATAGATCCTTTAACCAGATTGCCATGCCAAGCCTTCCAAACACAAGCATCCCAAGCCATCACTTAATTACCTGAGAAAACGCACTAAAAGTCAGCTTTCGTTGGTCAGATCATAGGTTTAAATTTTTAATTGAATCAAGTGGACATGTACGCAAAACTCTCGCTAGCTAGACTAGGCCTCGATCCACTAAACCAAACCTATAGGTGCACACTATAGTCCAAAACCAATCAAATCAATATGCATTCGCAAAGATGCGACCTGCCCAACATTCGTAATGATACGCCATGTTCTTGCATTTGTAAGGATACGACATGCGCTACAACTTACCTAGTTCTATAAGCATAGCAAGTTTTGAATCAAACAGCAATAATAGTCCACATAAAACAATTTGCACGTTTCTCACCCCAAGTATTGAAAACAATATTCAAAAGTAAAAGTGGGGCTATGACTCACCTCAAGTCCAGATATTAGCTCAAAAACCGGTAGAATCAAGAAGTATCGCAACTCAAATGACGACAACTACAGACTCGGCACTTCCTAACAATATAAACTCTCCTCAGAATCATTTTCTCAAAATCAAATATTCCCAATCCCGAATGTATTCTTTTTTTACTTTCCAAAAATACATTTCTCATATTTGGTTTGGCGTTTGGTATCCGTCTGGGTGGAAGGTCGACTAAACACAATCCAGGAAGCACATCAATAGATGTGATAACGATCTATAGGTCTAGTGTTGGCCTAATATATTCTTCCAAAACCATACCAAGTCCTAAATCACATAGCACGTAGATTACTATATGGTAAGTTTTAAAGTATAATAAGTTTCCTAAATATATCGTCAAACTTATCGAATTCGTCAATTCGATAAACTTCACAAAATATTTAATAGCTTATTATCCCACACTACTACCACAACCTAAAGGCGTCATAGGATACAATACCCGATAATAAACCCTTTTTATATAACTAAATAGGCCCTATTTGATCCGTCGATTAAATAAGTTAAATAGTTATATTAAACGAATCTATTAACGTCATACATCCGTGACAAGCACAAACATCAACAATTAATAAAATGGCCAACTTGGATTTAAGTGCCCTCAAATATCTTATAACTCGTAAGTTCTCATTTTATTTCCCAAAAGCTTACTTCATTTCGTAAAACAATTCGCGTCATATTTATATTTCTAATTATAATAGTTTAGTTATAATAAAGTTTCCGATAATATTTTACTATTTTCATAATCCAATATATATCGTCAACGTTATTATTTTTATTACTCGTGATCTCCTATTTATTATATACGCATTTATATAAATATATATATATATATATATATATATATATATATATATATATATATATATATATATATATATATATATATATATATATATATATGTATATATGTTTACACATTTATATATTTATATAAATGTTTATATCGATAATATAATTTATTACGAGTTTTTATTGGTTTGTTTAATTATTAATTGTTTCGAGTTATAAAAGATGAGTCACATGTCCGAGTCATCACTCTCGGCTCATTGTCCAAATCCAAAGTGTTAAGGCGTTTGCCGAAGTCAACGTGACTCAAACTCGTACAACCACAAGTCTAAAGTAATATGTCAAGTATCACAACTCCGTCATTCGTCCCATTTCACAAGCTACAACAATAGAGTCCGACTACGACGCCCAACTAACCTATATCCGTCATACTAATTCGACCGTCTCACAATCGGTCCCCGTTCATCCACTTTATCGTCAACACTTCACAAAATAACAATATTCCCATTGTCGAGACCATAAAGGGTCTCGACCCATCAATAGTATTCGGCCAACGACAAAAATAAACACAACAATAACAACATGGAACAACAACAAGAAGGACATCAAGTATACATAACTTCGGGTCGATTTACCAAATCAAAACCCGTGCCGAGAGACCCACTTGGGTCTCGGCAAGACTACGAGTCAAAAGACTCAAACCCAAGACCACAAGAGTCTCGGCTAGGCTCAAATGAGCACACCAAGGCTGCCAAACGGACCCTTTGGGTCGCGGCAACACAAGCAACAACAACAAGAATCCATGGCAAATCAAACTCAAGCCAAATCCAAACTCCAATACAGCAACACCCTCGATAATATGACTACTAGTATGAAACATCAAAAGAACCACAAGGGCTCGACATTAACATCAAGCCGTGAGCCATGGCTCACGGTTTCCACTCGACCTCCACATGGAATCACCAAACCCGGATACCAAACCAATTTTTATAACAAAAATATCATTTCCCCATCATATTAATTCGATACCCATCAAAATATTTCGTGTTCCCACGTATATAAACCCACTTCGAGGCACACGAGGTGCAAAAACTTTGTTACCTACCTTTTAATACTCCAAACTCATGAAATCTTTAAAACCCAAGAAATTTTAGTGGTGGTGGTGGTGTATACGGCGGCGGTGGTTAAAAAACGAGGTACTATGGGGTGTTTGGGCGCGCGTGAGGTACACCAAAAGAAAGAGAATGAAGTGGTGGTTAAGATGGTGGTGGCGGTGTGTACGTGGGGGCGGCGGTGTGATGGTGGCTGCCGAAAAAAGGGGCAGCGGTTAGGGCTTGTTAGAGAGAGAGATGAGAGATGGGATGAAGGTGATGGTGTGTTATGTTTGTGTGTGTGTGACCGGTCCACAAGGATCAATTATACTATTTTTATTATTTAAAAAAAACAATAATAGTAATAATAATATTAGTAAGGGGAGGGGCGGCTAGGAGTAAAACACAAGGACTAATCCCGTAAACTTTTCAAAGTGTTCCGACACCCTCAACCCGAGCTCGATCCCATTATTTTTAAAACTCCACGATACATTCGTTAAATATATAAACCAAACCGTAAATCAAGATTTTTAAATGCATTAGGTTATCCTAGTGCTGGAGTCAACATAGTGCCTAAAAGACGTCTCAACAATGAATCACGAGATAAATTTCATATCAAATCAATAATTCAAATTTAGTTCCTCATAAACTTCTTAATTCAAAACCACGGGTTTAAATTTTACAAATCCATTGCGAATAAATTCCAAACATTTAATATCATTAAATTTTAACGTAATGCGGGTTTCAAAATAACTCCCTAAATTGCCAGTTGTCACAACCTAGTTGGTTCAATCCATGCATGAGGGTTGAGAAGATGTTGAGTTTCATAAAAAAGATTCTCATAAGTTTCATCAATACTCTTGTCATTTAATTTGTGAGACCTGCAAGTTTTGAGTGAAGAACACATTATCTTCCCGCTCTTCAAATGTAATCGTGGAAAGTAGATCTTGTTCTCCATTTTTGGTGCTTTTGTTTCAATGCACAGGCATGCTGCATCGCTAATGAAAATCGTGTGTCTTCCTAAAGAACTTATTTTCCTTCACACTTTTATTGAGTCGTTAAACTCGAATACCTCTATGAATTCTCCCCACTCGCCCACAACGACTAATTGATGTTGTTCTAACTTCTAGGTCAAGACATTAACTTTTTGTTCCAACTTCAAGGTCAAGAAATTAACTTTTATTTATTTAGTTTTCTTATAAATATTGAGTCTTTTCTTTGTATTGGGGGGATATCTTTAAGTTTTGATAATAAAAGCTTTTGCTTTGTTGTTGGCGTTTGCTAAGATTCTCTTAATAATCGGTATTCTTTTGAATCAACGATTGTTGGAGCTGCCTAATTATCGGTATTCTTTTGAATCAACGATAGTTGGAAGATTGTTTATGTATTCATTTGAATCAACAGATTCAATTTGTCATCTCATTATTTTCACTACATCAGTTGGTATTAAGAGTTAAATTTCCTGATCAAGATGTCTACAAGGAGAAGGACTGTTAATGACGTCTATGTACAAAAATTTAAGCAGCATCTTGTGGCAAGGATGGAGGATCGATTGGATCGGTTCTCTGATAAGTTGACGGACTAAATTAATGATTTGATGAATCGAAGAAGGCACTATAATCGTAACCATCAGAAAAGTGAAGATGAACAGTCAGAAAACACGTTCGGTGACACAGAAGAGAGTTGGAAGGCTAAGAGTGATTGGGGGGGGGGGGGGGGGTTGAAGATGAACAGTCAGAAAATCCATTCGATGACAGTGATGGTTCATCTTCCGATGATGTATTATTTGCTGACTTCGAGGAATGGGAAGTTGATGACGTGGTTAATGAAGGTTATGAAGAAGCCCCAATATTTGATGATGATAATTATGAAGAAGGTCCAGTATTTGATGATGATCAATATGAAGAAGAATTGATGCCAGTTTGTGATACCGATATTGAAGATATCATTGAGGCAGAAGAAGGATTTGTTGGGAAAGGAGGATTTGGTAGGGAAGAAGACAACATTGAAGACGTCATAGTTGTGGCTCATGATATTTGTTCTTCAATGATCCAAACAACCTTAAATGTTGATTTTGAGGAAGGCATCAATACAAAATCACACGAGTTGATGTCTGATACGCGTGGAAATCGCACCAGGTTTTACCTCTCGAGGGATCTCGAGAAGCTTACAACCCCCACCAGGCAGTGTACCTGATCGTTGTAGTATAGTATAGTGACAAGTACCGGGGGATTGATCGTTCAGCTTAGGAATAGTGTCGCTAGGATTAGAAATCCTAAATACTAGTTCTAAAGGTGAGGGATGATTATTTTTGTATTTTTATATTTTTATGAAAGCAATTAAAATCTCGGGGTTTGAAGGATTTGGGCGGAATTAGTTGCTAATCAACTAATCCAATACTAAGATGCAATCAAAATAAAATACTAAAAATGAAAATAAACGAATTAAACTAAGGTTGTGAGCAGTAATTGGAGAAAATGTGTTTACTTAGATTTCACTACTCCCTAGATATCTTTTACACGTTAATTACTTGTTATAATTGCATGGATGACGGATCGTATTCCTTAATACCATTCATGGGGTGGCACACATAACTCCCCAATTCTATGAGCTCTTATCTCCTCCTACACCATGCCCAGCACAACTATAGGGATTGTAAACAGTGGCTCATGCATTAAATACAACCAATAAAGACCTAGTGCGCCTCGGTTCATGTTTCTTAAGACGTTTAAGTATGTTACCAAGTGGAGATCTGCCAGTTTTCTTAAGCCTAACATATAAATCATTCATCCAAGACAAGAATAAACAAGTAATCAACACATAATCAATATCTAGGTTTCATTAGATCTAAGAAACACAAGATAGATCTAGCCTAGCATGATAGAATTAAGATAAGAACATGATATAGACAACCAACACATAGACATATTGATTGAATTAGAAGAACACTTATCTTGATTAAACATGCAAGGTATCAAGGGGTTGGAACCCTTGAAAAACCTGTAAAGTTACACCAAAATCGTACTAGGGTTTCTCCCAAAAACTTCTCTCCTCAATGTGTGAAAATTAGAAAACTATATATAGAAAAATAGGTCTGACGGTGTCAAGACAAACACTGTGACGCCGTCACCTCGCCGCCAAAACTCTTCTCGGACTGCCTAGATCTACTTCTGACGCCGTCAAGACTTATTCACTTCCAGGCCGTCATGACTCTTTTACTCTTGACGCCCTTCCTACGTGACGCCGTCAAATCTGCTCTGGGTCGTCATGGAAATTCATGAAATTTGCTCTTGACGCCGTCAAGGTATTGCTCTTGACGCCGTCACCTACTGTTCCCAGCATGGAAAATTAAGACTTTGGCGTTTTCTTCACTTTTATGCTCCAAAAACGTCCGAATTGCTTCCTTTTCCAGATTTCTCTCCCAAAGTACTTAAAATCACAAAAGGAACGATTTAGGGCAATATTCGATCAAATAAATTCGGATTCGGGCTTAAATGACCCCCTAAAAACGGATCATTTTTCGCCTCATCATATACCCTTACACTTGAGATTTGCTTGTCCTCAAGCAAATGCGCTTTTATTCTACTCAAAAGACAAGTTAGGGGTCATTTAACACTAACATAAAAGTAATTACAACAAATAATCGTTCCACTAAAGACCAATAGACAAGCACGGAGGTCATACACTAGCACCTCACAAATAGTGTTTAGATACTCACATCTCTCGGGGTGTAATAAAGTGTAAATTACAATATGGAAACGGAAGATATCTCTCACTACCTGTCATAGCAAAATAGATTACCATAGGCTTGGGAAAGAATCAAACCTCCACCACATGGCGTAAGCACCTATGATAAACTATCAAAGAGGTCTTTTAAAAGGGTTGTAACGTTAGGTGTAGGGATATGAAATACACGGTTTTGTTGGATAAAGGAAGTTTTACTGGTGGCGAGTTAACAATCTTAGTTAATTACATGTACAATATGGCGTTGCTAAGCCAAGACTAGACTCGACTTAAGCTAATAAATGGAAAAGAACAAAAACATAAAATAAACATAGAATGAAACGGGATGGTAGTCCGTATGTTTTTTTTTTCTTTTTTCCTTTTTTTATATTATATATATATATATATATTTGTTTTTTGATTTTTTTTTTTTGATTTTTGATATATATATATATATATATATATATATATATATATATATATATATATATATATATATATATATATATATATATATATATTTTGCATACACTCTTACCCTACCATCCAAAATAATACATCATAGGGGGTGAACATTCCCCTTACACTTGAATCTTTACATACTTTACAATAAACTAAACTAATGACTCGAATTAAGAAAATCAAAACACTTGGAGCACTTTTAAGATTAACGTACATATGGGGGTAAAAAGTGATGTTCTTCCCCATTACTCCATAAAATAAGTACTTACCCATGAGTCCCAATCGTCCCAAAACAATATGTACAAGGATATGACTCGACTTAGCAACCATGTAATCAATTAGATAGTTAACTTAGGGTTTAACAAATAACAATAATGCACTAAAAATGAGCGCATACACGGAAGGCTAAGGCGATTTGGTTGTACATTTAAGTGAGGTGTAACAAATTCTTCCTTTAAATAAAATGCTTAAAGTTAGAAACGAAAAGATAGGCTTGGAGGGGTGTACTAGGGGTTTCGTGTATTAAAAATGAGTACAACGCTAAGGGTGTGGGAAAAATTAGTTGACTTAACTAGCCAAGTAATATGACTTAAATGGTCAAGAAATTATGATACGGGTTTAACACAAGGGTAATCCTAATGCCTCTTATCATGTAGTAAATCCTACCACACGAATGTAGTCTCACTAGCGGTCTCGGGATGCATTACTAACGCAAGTTCTAGAATCTAAATGCTACCGGTACACTCATAAGCACTAATAGTGAATGTTTTTCCTATCAAATCTAAAGGCGAACCTCACATATTTGGGTGGAAAATTTTTCTGAATATACGGTTATGTGCTAGTCATACAATCTCCTATCCATGAGACGCTTGCTATGGCTAAAGTTTCACTCTTAAATGTTGTAAAAAATTTTAAATTTGGCGCTAAAATTACTCTAACAAGTATTTCTCATAGTTTTATTACACATCTACCATTAAACAAAACAAACTCAAGCGAAAGTGCATATGTAAGGTATCATCTTTTTACCCTCCCCTTACACTTAAGATGAACATTGTCCCCAATGTTCAAGTAAAGAATGTAAAAGTGAAAAAGTAAAGAGAATGAAATCAAATACTCCCCTGATTCGCTCGGTATGGATAATAGGATGGTCAGGTTAAATCTTCCTCCAAGAAAATGAACAATCAAAGCTTCCCTTCCAGAATATAAATCATCTTCTTGTCATACATAACCTATAAAACCTGACAAAATAGACAAGACAACCTCGCGTAAAATCGGCGGCATTCTATGTAAGTTACTAAATCCTAGAAAACAAGATAAGATATAATGCTTGTGGAACGAAGTTTGCAGATCTCCTGGAGATTATAAAACTTAATAATTCACAAAAACCATAAGACTCCGTTAGAAAAACAAAACCGGTAAAATTTCTAGATTTTAACTCCTGACGCCGTCAAGAGTAAACCCCTGACGCCGTCAGAATTGACCTGCAGAAATCCTTATGTTAAGTTTCCGGAAAATTTCTGGAAAAACTTGGTCCTACTTCCTGGAAAATCCTGCAAAACTTCATTATGACTCAATACAAGCATTTGACTCTAACAAATACGAATACACATGCTCATTTAATATCATGGAGATCATGATCGGTTTGTTTCTTAAAAACATATTTGGGGTTTCCCCTTATACTTATCTTTTGCAAAAATACCTTTAGGTGGAGTTAAGACTAGGCCAAAACAACAAAGTAAAGTATTTCCACTATTTAGTTTAGAAACATGATCAACCAACAATAAAAATAAAGCATGCATACGGAAGCAAATAACAAACAAACAAAAATAAAATCACACAAAACATGGGTTGCCTCCCAAGAAGCGCTTTTCTTTATTTACGAGTCTTGTAGCTAGACTCAAGGTCATGGGTTACTACGTGATTTCATCATTGGAAATGATATACCCCATATAGTTGCGATCATTATTGTTATGGTGGTAGTGCCTCAATCTGTCGATACTCGCAATCACCATCCCACCTAATTTGCTTCTCAAGTTAGCTACCCCATCTTGGCTCACACCTTCGATTGTGAATGGCCCATACCACCAAGGACTTGGTTTATCGGGTGGTATTGTTATTTCCGAGTGTCTTAGAAGTACCAAGTTACCTTCCTCAAATGGTACATGATTTTCTGCTGGTTGAGTATGTTCGAATTCGACCTGAACCTTATCGCTTTTGCATCTTTCATTTTTGGCTTCCTTATAGCTTTTGATTCTTGCCTCTCATGCAAGAATTTTATTCTGAACATGAATGGGTGTCGTGTCAATGTTGTTTTTGAGCTTTCTCCAACTCAAATTCTCATGCTTACTTCGTGGGGTCATGGGGAAGCTAATCTTTCTTTTTCCAGATTTAAGCTCGATCTTCCTACCTTCATATATAATGACAGCCCTAGCGGTAGTGAGGAATGGTGACCCAAGGATTATTGGCATGCATCCATCCCCTTTATCATCGATGATCATAAAATCAACGGGGTACATGAATCCTGCGACATTAACTAATACATCTTCTGCGATTCCAAGGGGATATACGTACGAGTGTCCAACGAGAGATAACCTAACACGAGTAGGGGCTGGCATTTTTGACGTTAGTTGGATGTAAATAGTTAGGGGCATAAGATTTACTTCCGATCCTTGGTTGGCGAAAGCACTAAGATGTTTCAAGTCCCCGATGCTTGTTGGTATCTCAAAGTTCCCACATGATATCTGCTTAGTAGCCACTTTTTGTACCAATAGCTTCTCGAATACAGATCCTCCAGGAAGCATATCATACTCATCTTTCACTTCTTCCTCTTTCTCAGAGACCTGTCCGGAGGATTGGTTACGCCCATCACCCTTAATCCAATTTGTTATGGTGTTTCTGTTTATATCATGTTTCAGGTAGTAACTCAAAGGTTGGGATTCTGGTGGTTTTTCTAAGGTCTGTTTAGCAGGGGTTTCTACCTTCTTGTTATCCTTATGGACAATGGTGATGGAGTTAACAAATTGGGTGGTGGGAGTGGCGCTTTCTTTCCTTAGTAGTATTCGTTCGGGGGTTCTCTGGTTGGCATACTCCTCCAATAGACTCATCATCTCATTCATTTTCTCCTGCATCTCCTCTTTTTGCTTATAAACTGCTTCCTCGAATCTAGCAAGCCGATCTGAGTGAGTTGCCATATATTCTCTCATCCTAGCTTCAAACTCCGAACTAAGCTCTTTGGGAGGGGAACAAGGTGGGGCATAGTTCTGAAAAGTCTCGGCATTTTCTCTAGAGGGTGACTCAGATAATGGTGCCGAAGTTGGTTTTGAGACAGAATTGACAGTAGCCCGTCTAGGAATTAAAGGTCTCCTTTGCCTTTCCTCAAAATAGTCAACTTTTGCCTCGAGTTTGCATAGGAGTTCATCGGGGATTTCGGTGGTTCCTCCAGATGTCGAGACTGCATTGATGGCCGCTTCTATCATATGATTAAATTCCCACATCTCATGATTATCAACAGCGAGCTCTTCGATAATTGCCCAAGACTCCTCGGCGTTCTTATCACGCAATTTACCTCCCGCGGCCCTGTCGATGGTGCGCTTAGTGTGATAGTCAACATGGTCGTAGAAAATCTGGATTAATAGCCAAAGGTTTATACCATGATGAGGGATCTTGTGGTGAAGATCCTTAAAACGGGCCCAAGCCTCGTAGAAAGTTTCACCCTGCTGTTGTTCAAACATCAAAATGTCCCTTCTAAGCATTGCAGTCTTTTCCGGCGGGAAGAATTGGGTAAGGAAGCGATTGGCGAGATTATCCCATGTGGTGATGAATCCTGCGGGTAAACGCTCAAGCCATTGACTAGCTTGATCCCGTAGAGAGAATTGGAATAGGCGTAATCGAGTTGTCTCTCTAGTTGCAACATCTAGGTCTATGGAATCAACGATTTTGAGAAAGTCCTTAAGATGTTGGTTTGGATCTTCGGAACGAAGTCCATGGAATGCACATCCGCTTTGCACCAACCGGATGGTGTCGGATCGCAAGGGGGTCACATTGGCTCCGGTGAGCTCAATGGTGTTTCGGTAGCCTTGGTGGCTAGGCCGGGAGTACTCTCCTAAGGTTCGGGGCCTAAGGGGTTCTAATGGTGGGTTTTGTTGTGGTGGGATGACGGGTTCAAAGATGTTACCACCTTCCATGATGTCGGATGGTAAAGAGTTACGAACAAAGGCACAAAGAAATGAGATAGACTAAAGAAGACCTAAAAATAAAAATAAAATCTTACTAGAAAGGAATCTAGCAAGTAGACCTAATAAAAAGAAATTCTAACCTAGACAATAACTATTCCCCGGGCTGCGGCGCCAAAAACTTGATACGCGTGGGAATCGCACCAGGTTTTACCTCTCGAGGGATCTCGAGAAGCTTACAACCCCCACCAGGCAGTGTACCTGATCGTTGTAGTATAGTATAGTGACAAGTACCGGGGGATTGATCGTTCAGCTTAGGAATAGTGTCGCTAGGATTAGAAAGCCTAAATACTAGTTATAAAGGTGAGGGATGATTATTTTTGTATTTTTATATTTTTATGAAAGCAATTAAAATCTCGGGGTTTGAAGGATTTGGGCGGAATTAGTTGCTAATCAACTAACCCAATACTAAGATGCAATCAAAATAAAATACTAAAAATGAAAATAAACTAATTAAACTAAGGTTGTGAGCAGTAATTGGAGAAAATGTGTTTACTTAGATTTCACTACTCCCTAGATATCTTTTACACGTTAATTACTTGTTATAATTTCATGAATGACGGATCGTATTCCTTAATACCATTCATGGGGTGGCACACAGAACTCCCCAATTCTATGAGCTCTTATCTCCTCCTACACCATGCCCAGCACAACTATAGAGATTGTAAACAGTGGCTCATGCATTAAATACAACCAATAAAGACCTAGTGCGCCTCGGTTCATGTTTCTTAAGACGTTCAAGCATGTTACCAAGTGGAGATCTGCCAGTTTTCTTAAGCCTAACATATAAATCATTCATCCAAGACAAGAATAAACAAGTAATCAACACATAATCAATATCTAGGTTTCATTAGATCTAAGCAAACACAAGATAGATCTAGCCTAGCATGATAGAATTAAGATAAGAACATGATATAGACAACCAACACATAGACATGTTGATTGAATTAGAAGAACACTTATCTTGATTAAACATGCAAGGTATCAAGGGGTTGGAACCCTTGAAAAACCTGTAAAGTTACACCAAAATCGTACTAGGGTTTCTCCCAAAAACTTCTCTCCTTAATGTGTGAAAATTAGAAAACTACATATAGAAAAATAGGTCTAACGGCGTCAAGACAAACACTGTGACGCCGTCACCTCGCCGCCAAAACTCTTCTCGGACTGCCTAGATCTACTTCTGACACCGTCAAGACTTATTCACTTCCAGGCCGTCATGACTCTTTTACTCTTGACGCCCTTCCTACGTGACGCCGTCAAATCTGCTCTGGGTCGTCATGGAAATTCATGAAATTTGCTCTTGACGCCGTCAAGGTATTGCTCTTGACGCCCTCACCTACTGTTCCCAGCATGGAAAATTAAGACTTTGGCGTTTTCTTCACTTTTATGCTCCAAAAACGTCCGAATTGCTTCCTTTTCCAGATTTCTCTCCCAAAGTACCTAAAATCACAAAAGGAACGATTTAGGGCAATATTCGATCAAATAAATTCGGATTCGGGCTTAAATGACCCCCTAAAAACGGATCATTTTTTGCCTCATCAATGTCGTTTGGAAAAAGTATTATTATCAAAGTTAGCCAACGTTTGTTTGAATTTCTGATTCGTAAAAAATACTTAGAATGGTATTTGAAAGCTACACCCATGGTCGATAAGTTCGGTTTTAAGATGATCAAGGTTCGAGGTTGAGTCATTATAAAGAAAGGGAATTTGATGCAATGGATACAAATTTGGATGCAACGAGTACAAGGGACTAGTGAAGCAAACTCGAGGTCGAATTTTTTTTAAGAGGGGGAGAATGATGTTGTTCCAACTTCTAGGTCAAGACATTAACTTTTTGATGCTGTTAAAACTTCTAGGTCAAGACATTAACTTTTTTGATGTTGTTCCAACTTCTAGGTCAAGGCATTAACTTTTATTTATTTAGTTTTCCTACAAATATAAATATTGAGTCTTTTCTTTGTATTGGGGGGATATCTCTGAGTTTTGATAATAAAAGCTTTTGCTTTATTCTTGGCGGTTTGCTAAGATTCTCTTAATAATTAGTATTCTTTTGAATCAACGATTGTTGAAGCTGCCTAATTACCGGTATTCTTTTGAATCAACGATAGTTGGAAGATTGTTTCTGGTATTCATATGAATCAACAAATTCAATTTGTCATCTCGTTATTTTCACTACATCAATAATAAAAGACGTTCATCATGTTTCACTAGGTAGTATTTTGTCCCCGGTGTGAACAAATTACATGCAGGGGCCTCGGTTACAACCTCCGATGAAATATATTCTTCACTCACCTTTTTGAAATGAACAAGTTGTCCCTCATCACGTAAGGCATAAAGATATTGGCCATAAAATGTTGGAAAATGAAATGCATACGGATCACAACTGCCATAATCCAGATCATGTATATACCATAATGGGTTTGAATCTACAAGGCGGAGGATGTAAACATGCTCTAAATATCCCGTAAATCCAACAACCATACAATTGGGGTTGTAGGTGGTACTGAAAAACACACATTTTCCAATAAATGAGGTATAGCAGGAAGCTCACGGAATATACTTGTGAAGGGGTTGAGGAACACTAGGCATCGTAAATCACAATAAAACAATAACCAACCATACCTCGAACAACATATTAATGAGTCATCATGAATAGATATCGATATTGTTTTCATGAAGTACTTATCACCAAATATTGGATCTGTAAAATGCATAATGCCTTGGTTGTATACTAGGACCATTAACCACGGTGAAGCTAACGAATATGTACGCAATTTTGATAATACTGCTTCGTTCCTCCATTGTATAATAGGTGCTGCTAAATGACAACGTTTGCATGTAGCACAAAGTTTCAAGTACTCAACACCAATGCTAAACTCCATAATCATTTCCAAAACATGAGACGGGATATTGAACAGGAGACTGAATCACTTGATATCTGCTTCTGCTCCATCTAAGATGTTCACAATAATATTTAAGCCTTACTTAATACAAGCACGCCTTATGTTATATGTTTTAGATATTAAAAATAGGGCTATAAATTTTCCTTGAGTTCAGGCCCATAAATGTCAAAATTAAATGTTTATTGTTGAAAGTATAACAGTCTCTTTGTCAAACAGCTGAACCTTCAGGGGTATATTATGTAACATTTTTATATTGAGTTTTCTAATTCTAATACTTTGGGTGTTGGTTATTTAGTTTAGTTTATGCAGGGTTCTTTATGTAAGTTTCAAGGCTATATAAGCTGGCCTTCCAGCTAGGGTTTCATTATCGTTTTCCTGCCTCTCAAAGTTTATCACACAAAGTTTTCTCATCATATTCTTATGGGTGAAATAGGGTTTCTGGGTATTCTACTATTGTAAGCAAGTATATGAGATCATCTTGATCTCTGGTTTAGTTTGGTTTATAGTTTTGGTTAGAGTGTGAGTTCTTGTATTCTATTGTTGCACCTATTAGAGGGACAACAATCTTTTCTTTGTATTGTTTGGTTAGCACCTGTGTTGGGGACTAATCTGCTGTGTATATTGTTATAATAAAAGATTATCACCAAGGGGTGGTTGGTTGGGTGATTATTGCTTTTGTTCTGTACCATTTTAACATGGTATCAGAGCTCTAGGTTGGTAATCGGTTGATCTCTTGGTGATTCTTGGTTGATTAAGAGCTCGATTGAATTAGGGTTTTTTCTTGAAACCCTAATTTTTTAGGGGTTTTCTGTTATTGAGGTTCTTGGTTCGATTGAAGGTGGTTTTAGTAGTTTCTGTGGTTGAATTGTTGGTTTCTTGGTTCAATTGGAAGAAACCCTAATTTTCCAAATTGGGGGTTTCTTGTATTCTGGGAATCTTGTGGTTCTTGGGCTATTTTCTGCCGCTGGTTTCGTCTCTAGAGCACTGTAAGGTTCTTTCTTCCTTTAGGGGTAACTAGTTCTGAGTTTAGTGGGCGCAAACAGATTGACTAACTTCTTGATCTGCCTCTATATGAGGTGTGAATACCTGCTCTGGTCAATCACAGCTTGCTGGCTTGGGTTAAGTTAGTCCTGGGTGTGAGTGGTTTGTTTCTTTTATGATTTGTTGTTTTAGTCTTATTTGGTTGATTGTTTGGTATCTGTTGTTTATCTGTTTCTTTAGTATTGTTAGCTTATCTGCTTGCTTGTTTGCTTATCTGGTTTTCCGTGGTTTAGTGTCTTTTATTTTTCAATATGGCTATTATGATTAGCAGTCTTGATCAGAGTAATCCTCTGCATCTTCATCCTAATGATTCTAATTGTGCATCTGTTGTGAGTTTTAAATTGGCTGGTGTTGAGAATTATAGAGTTTGGGCTAGTGCTATAAAACTTGCTATGCAAATTAAAAATAAGATGTGTTTTCTTGATGGTTCTTGTGTTAGAACTGCTTATGCTGCTAGTCCTTTGTTAGAGGCTCAATGGGTTAGATGTAATGCTGTTGTGCTTAATTGGATTTTGAGTTCTTTAACTCAAGATGTGTATCTTGGGCATGTTTTCTCTGATAATGCTTCTGTTGTGTGAAAAGATTTAAAAGATACATATGATAGAATTGATGGTTCTGTTGTGTTTAGTTTGCTTCAAAAGATTAACAGTTTTAAACAAGATGGATTACCTGTATCTGAATATTATCATAAGTTGAATTCTTTGTGGAGAGAGTTTGATATTCTTACTAAGTTGCCTGATTGTACTTGTGAGGCTAGACAAGAGCTTGTTGATCATGGTAAGTTGTTAAAATTGATGCAGTTCCTTATAGGTCTTGATGGCATTTATCAACCCATAAGAAGTACTCTTTTGACCAAGGAAATCCTTCATGAAGTCAAAGATGCTTTTGTCATTGTATCAAGGGAAGAATCCCATAGAGGGGTTCCAACCACAACTGTTAAAACTGAGAAGGCTCACGTGTCTTCTTATGTTTCTAAGACTTATGATAATAAAAATGCTAATTGGAAAAGAAACAATAATGGTAAAAATTCTGGGTCTAATAACAGGGGAAACTATGATAGTTTGCTTTGTTCTCATTATGGTTTGAAGGGGCATACTGTTGAAAGGTGTTTTGAAATTATTGGTTATCCACCTGGTTTTAAAAAGAATCCTAATCTGAAACCTGCTAATAATTTCAATAAAACCAATGATATAAAAAGTGCTTTTTTGGTTAAAAATGGTACTAGTAGTATGTGTTAGGATCGTTTAGGCTCGAGGTTGTTTAGACCTCATCTAGGGATTGCACAATAATAATGAATGAACACGATACGCAGCGGAATAAACAAAACATCTTTATTATTGCTAACAAGATTTCTCGTCATCATCTCTACTCTAACATACACCAAAGCCCTAATGCTACGTGATCAAGTGTAGCACGGTTACACTCTAACAGCGATCTAAGATCGTTGAGGCTTAACACTAATCAACTAACCTAGGCGTTTACATAAGCATGCTCACGCCCTAGGTTTACACACACACACACCTTTACTAGGTTTTACATCTTGTACGTACTTAATATCAATTCCCTGTATCTCTTTATATAATAGAGATACTAGGGTTACAAAGGATATTCTAGAATAATAAAAAGATATGCAGTAATCTTTTTCTTTCTTTGCAAGTTTCTTCCTTTGTCTTCATAAGTCCTTCATGTTTCACATGTTTTGTCTTATCAACTTAATTGTAATTCCCAACAGTATGTCTTTGAGTAATGAACAGGTTATGAAGCTTTTAAGTTTGTTGAATGATAAGCCAGGAACCTCTGCTCATGCCAATATGGCAGGTAGGGATTCTTGTTCTTTTTTTTAAATGCAGTGCTTTCTTTAATCAGCATTTTTATAAGTTTTTTGGTGCTAATATTAAGTTGGATGGGGTCAATTATCATCTGGGATGGATAATAGACTCTGGTGCTAATCAACATTTAACTAATCGTCCTCTTAATATGCATAACTTGATTGATATATCTGATTTAAAGATTACTGTGGGACACCCTAATGGAACTTTAGCTAAAGTTACTCATGTTGGTAAGTTAAAGCTTAATGATAATGTGGTTTTGTTTGATGTTTTAGTTGTTCCTGAGTATTGTGTTAGTCTCGTGTCTGTTAATAAGTTGATTAAAGATAGCAAGTTGAGAGTTGGTTTTGATGAGACTAAATGCTATATTCAGGATTTGAATCAGTAGAGGGTGCTGGGGACTGGTAGTGAATTTGGTGGTCTTTATTATTTGATAAGTCCAAAGTTTCTTTTGCTTGTGTGATTAAAAGTGAGTTTCTTCGTTGTTTTGTTTCTAAAGATGTTTGGCATAGTAGGTTGGGACATCCTGCTAATCAAGTTTTAAAACTTTTAAAAGGTTCTTTAAAATTAACTCATATTGATCATGAGGCACCTTGTGATGTTTGCCATAAGGCTAAACAAACAGTGGATCCTTTTCCTTTAAGTGAACATAAGACTTCTGTTTTTGGTGACCTTATATATTTAGATGTGTGGGGGCCTTACAAGGTGGTTAGCAGGGACGGTTTTAGACATTTCTTGACTATTGTTGATGACTTTAGCAGGTCTGTTTGGGTGTATATGCTAAAAGGAAAACATGAAGTTTTTGAGATGTTTCAAAAAAAATTTAAAATGGTTTTGACTCAGTTCAATAAGAAAATTAAGATTGTTAGGTCTGACAATGGTACTGAGTTTGTTAATAATAAAATGGGTGAATTTTTTGACACTATGGGTATTATTCATCAAACTAGTGTTGCATATACTCCCCAAAAGAATGGGATTGCTGAAAGGAAACATAAGCATCTGCTTAATGTAGCTAGAAGCCTTATGTTTCAGGGGGGAATTCCTCTTGTTTTTTGGCCTGATTGTGTTTTAACTGCTACTTATTGATTAACAAGTTGCCTTCCTCTGTTTTAAGTGGTAAATCTCCTTTTTCTTTGGTTTATGGTAGAGAACCTAGTCTGGCACATCTTAGGAGTTTTGGGTGTCTTTGCTATGCTACTATTTTGAAGGATTCTGATAAGTTTTCTGAGAAGTCTGAAAAATGTGTCTTGCTTGGTTATGCAAGTGGGAAGAAAGCTTATAAATTGTTAAGTTTGGAAAATAGGTCTATATTATACTCTAGAGATGTTAAGTTTTATGAGACTATTTTTCCTTATAAAATGAAACAAAGTGATCTTTCTGAGTCTAATCTTGAAGTTAATAATTTGAATTTCTTTGATAATTTTGAGTCAAAAACCAGAACTCCTAGTCCTTCTCCCAATGATGAAAATTTGGAAGAAGTAAGAGAAAAAGTAACATCTGTTGGTAGAGAAGGTAGTGCAAATCAATCTGATAGGGTTGTGGATCATGATCATGTTGATCATTTAGAACATATACATCAAAGTATTGATCCACAGCATTCAGTTGATTTGGATACTACAACTCCTTTAGATGATAATAATAATTCTGAGGGAAATGCAGTTTCTGAAATAGATGTGCCTAGTTTTCAAAACAGTTTTCAAAGTGATTCTCAGAGTCAAAATGAGGAAGGAACTACTAGTCATAGAAGATCTAGTAGATCTTCTAAACTACCTGCTAGATTGAATGACTATATGCTTGATACTAAGCTTAACTATGGTCTTAATAAGTACGCTAATCATACTAGGTTCAATGCTGAAAATTGTTGTTTTGTTGCTAATCTAAACAAGTCTTTTGAACCTACATCTTATGAAGAAGCTTCTAAAAATGTTAATTGGATAAGTGCTATTAATGATGAAGTTTTTGCTTTACATGAAAATAATACTTGGGAAGAAGTTGATCTTCCTGATGGAAGAATTCCCATTGGTTCTAAATGGGTTTGGAAAATTAAGTATAAGTCTAATGGAGAGATACAAAGGTATAAAGCTAGAGTTGTGGCTAAAGGTTTCAATCAAAAAGAAGGTTTTGATTATGATGAAACTTTTAGTCCTGTGGTTAAAATGGGGACTGCTAGATGTTTACTGAGTATTGCTGTTCAAAGAGATTGGAAATTTTTTCAAATAGATGTTAATAATGCATTTTTATATGGTGATCTAAAAGAAGAAGTATATATGTTGCCACCTCTTGGTTATTCTCTAAGTGATAGTAAGAAAGTTTGCAGAATAAAAAAGTCTCTTTATGGCTTAAAACAGGCTCCCAGACAATGGAATCTTAAGTTGTCTGAGGCCTTGTTTGAAGCTGGATTTGAACAGTCTAAGAATGATCATTCTCTTTTTGTTAAGACTAAAGGTAGTTCTGTTGTGTACTTGCTTGTTTATGTTGATGATCTTGTGATCACTGGCAACAATGAAAGTGAAATTGAGAATTTTAAAACTTTTCTTAGTAACAAGTTTAAAATTAAAGATTTGGGAGAATTGAAATACTTTCTTGGAATTGAAGTATTAAAAACTAGTAAAGATTTATGTTTAAATCAAAGAAAGTATTGTCTTGAGTTGTTAAATGATTATGGTTTGCTTGCTTGTAGACCTGTGTTAACCCCTTTACCTGAGAATATTGTTTTAAATCATAAGGAATCTGATGATGATAAGTTGTTGAAAAATGTCACTAATTATCAAAAGCTTAATGGAAAATTGATTTATCTTACTATGACTAGGCCTGACATTTCATATGTTGTGCAATGCTTGAGTCAATATATGCATAGTCCTTTGCAGTCTCATCTTGATATTGGCTTAAGAGTTCTTAAGTATCTTAAGCTTGCACCTGGTAATGGTCTGCATTTTAGTAAGAATAATGAAATTTTTAAAGTTATTGCTTATTCTTATTCTGATTGGGCTAAGTGTCCTGTTACTAGGAAGTCTATATCTGGTTATTGTGTTTTTGTCAATGGTAATTTGGTTTCTTGGAAAAGTAAAAAACAAGATACTCTGTCTAAGTCTTCAGCTGAGGCTGAGTATAGATGTATGGCCTCTACTACATGTGAGGTAATGTGGATTCTTAAGATCTTAAAAGATCTTGGTATTTCTGATAGTTTGTTGCCAGTTGAGTTATTTTGTGATAACAAAGCTGCTATTCAAACTGTTGCTAATCCAGTGATGCATAAGAAAACTAAACACTTTGATATTGATGTGCATTTAGTTAGAGAGAAAGTTGCTTCTGGGTTGATTAAAACAGTTAAGGTTGACTCTAAAAGTCAAACTGCTGATGTTTTAACTAAAGCCCTTGGTTCTGTACAACATTGTGTTATGGTTAGAAAGCTTGGTATGATTAATCTTTTTGCAGGTTCATCAGTTTGAGAGGGGGTGTTGAAAGTATAACAGTCTCTTTGTCAAACAGCTGAACCTTCAGGGGTATATTATGTAACATTTTTATATTGAGTTTTCTAATCCTAATACTTTGGGTGTTGGTTGTTTAGTTTAGTTTATGCAGGGTTCTTTATGTAAGTTTCAAGGCTATATAAGTTGGCCTTCCAGATAGGGTTTCATTATCGTTTTCCTGCCTCTCAAAGTTTAACACACAAAGTTTTCTCCTCATATTCTTCTAGGTGAAATAGGGTTTCTGGGTATTCTACTATTGTAAGCAAGTATATGAGATCATCTTGATCTCTGGTTTAGTTTGGTTTATAGTTTTGGTTAGAGTATGAGTTCTTGTATTCTATTGTTGCACCTATTAGAGGGACAACAATCTTTTCTTTGTATTGTTTGGTTAGCACCTATGTTGGGGACTAATCTGCTGTGTATATTGTTATAATAAAAGATTATCACCAAGGGGTGGTTGGTTGGGTGATTATTTCCTTTGTTCTGTACCATTTTAACATTTATTATTAAGAGTAAAATGCAGAAATCGTCCTTGTGGTTTGCAAAAATTGCATGTATCCTCTCTGGTCTTCCATAAGTACAGGCGGCCTCCCTGGTCTTCATACTTTTGGTTTGTTTTAGTCCCTGGCACTAACAACCGTTAGTCCATCTCAGTTAGATGATACATAAATGGTCCTTGTCCCTACGCTAAATTGCGTCAAACGTCCCTATTTTTTTGAAATTTTCTTTTTCCAACTTTTTTTTCTCGAAATTTTTTTTTCCGAAATTTTTTTTCGGAATTATTTTTTTTTCTCAAATTAATTTTTTTAGAATTTTTTATTCGTGAAATCATTTCTCTTTCTTAATTTTATTTTCGAAATTAATTTTTTTAGAAAAATTGATTTTTTTTTCGAATTTTTTTCTAAAAACATTTTCAGGAAAAAAATTTCTAAAAAGAAAATTTTTGGAAAAAAGTTTCTAAAAAAATTATTTCAGAAAAAAATTTCGAATAAAATATTATTTTTTCTTAAAAAAAATTCCGGGAAAAAAATTTCTAAAAAACATTTTTTTGGAAAAAAGTTTCTTAAAAAGTTATTTCAGAAAAAATTTAGAATAAAATATTAATTTTTCTTAAAAAAAATTCAGGAAAAAAACTTATAAACAAAATTTCTAAAAAATTTTTTTGTTTGGAAAAAAGTTTCTTAAAAAATTATTTCAGAAAAAATAAATGGAAAAATAATTCAAAAAAAAAATTTCTGAAAAAATTAATTTCGAAAATAAAATTAAGAAAAAGAAATGATTTCACGAAAAAAAATTCTAAAAATATTAATTTGAGAAAAAAAATTTCAAAAAAAATTTCGAAAAAAAAAAGTTGGAAAAAGAAAATTTTAAAAAAATAGGGACGTTGGACGCAATTTAGCGTAGGGACAGAGACCATTTATGTATCAACTAACTGAGATGGACTAACGGTTGTTAGTACCAGGGACCAAAACGAACCAAAAGTATGAAGACCAGAAAGGTCGCCTGCACTTTTGAAAGACCAGGGAGGATACATGTAATTTTTGCAAACCACAATGACGATTTCTGCATTTTACTCTATTATTAATGATAAACTTTACAATTTTCCATATATATAAAATGCAAATATTCTTCGTTTTTATAGGAAGTATATTTACACTAATTAATTTTAGATCTAGTTATGTTTATTTATGGCTATGATTATCAGAAACTATGGAGTAGATAGTTTTCCTTTATTATATAAAAGATGTATGGTTATATATAATCATCAAAAGCTATGAGTTAGTCGAGTAGAATAAAATATTGTTTAAAGATTGACACAAGGCTTTGAAGATATCAGTGGATTTCACATCCGATAGATTCCATATATAAAAAGATCAAAAATATAAGATTACTTCAATAAAACATATACTTCTTCCGTCCCATTTTATAAGTCCATTTTGTCAATTTGGATCGTCCCAAATTATATGTCCATTTTTAGTTTCAACCAATGAGATTGCTTGTAAGTGGGTGAGAATTAATTTTTATTGGTTAGTATTGTTGGGGCTCCACTTTTCTTAAACTTTGTGAAATATAAAAGTGGACTTATAATTTGGGACAGAGGGAGTATATAAGTAGGGTTTTGGATAAATCAGAGGTCACATTCCCTCGATCTGCATGATACTTCATCAACGAATACTTATGGCGAACAATCCCCATATGCGTATACCAGATCAAGTTCTCCACAATATATTTGCTCGACTTCCTGGAAAATTCTTAGTACGGTTTAGATGCGTATCAAAGCATTGGCACCGCCTGATTTTAGATCCTTATCTTGCAAAGTCAATATTGCGGCCAATGATTCTTGTCCAATTCCAACATCTTTATACTATTGATCTCCAGTTGGATATGGCTCAATCGACGGTAAAAATTTCTTCTGATTTTGGAAACATAAGTATGGAAGATGTTATCATTGTTGGAACCTTTAATGGGATTGTTCTTTTGGTTCTTAAAGATACATCGTTATGTACTCATATGATCTTACACAATCCGTTTACTCAAGAGTACAACAAAGTTCCCAATCCACCTTTTAATCCCCGACTATCACGGTATGATAGCTTGATCCATATTGGCTTTGGCGCAACTCCAGATGACTTCAAGATCATTAGATTTTTTGAAGTTGAAGAAATCGATTATAAACCCGAATCATATTCTTGCTATGTCTTCAGTGTTAAAAAGAATTCTTGGAGTAAGCCAAAATACTTCAAACGAGACATTATGATTCGGAATAATGTTGGTATGTTTCTAAATGGATTTTTGTATTGGCAAGCTCTTCATAATGGAACCCTTTATTGAACTAGACTGAATACAAAATAACAAAGTTTCTGTATATTGAAGAAACAAAATAACAAACAGAATCTGATATATACTAACGATACTTTATTGATAATTGTATTGTGTATGTTTACAGACTCGACACATATATATACTTGATGAAACGTTGCCATTGTGGCAGTTATACCGTTTCAAAAGTAAACGACACAACCCTATACTAAACGGTATAAACTATATAACCGTTGTATCCCTAATAACCTAAACGACCCATATTGACCCATATTGACCCATCCCATATAACTTGGGTTTACAGAATTCTAAAACTAATAACTCCCCCTAATGTTATAGACGGCAAAGTATTCAATTCTTCAAAAGTTCCCTTTATAGCAATGGTTCATCATCTTCGTACTGAATCAGGTTTGCTTCCAACTTTGGACATTCGCCTTTGTAGTGTCCAAATTCTTTGCATTTGTAACATCTTATCTGACTCAGGTCTTGATCACCATCTTTTTTCTTTTATCGCCTGCCATTTTCTTTTTCTTCCTTCCTTTTCCAATCTTGTTCTAACACCTAAATGTATCCTCCAAGAATAGTACCCTGGTTTCCTATTAACCAACTATCCTTAATCCTCCTGGTTTCACCACAAAACCAAAACAACTCCCTGGTTTCACCACAAAACCAACACAACTTCCTGGTTTCACCACAAAACCAAAACAACTCCCTGGTTTCCCCACAAAACCAACACAACTTCCTGGTTTCACCACAAAACCAACACAACTTCCTGGTTTCACCACAAAACCAAAACAACTATTCTAATCGATTCTAATCATAATACTTCTTAATTCCAACACTAAATACCCAATTCGAAATTGAGAGAAAAAAAAACTTATCTCACAATGTTCTGCCTTTAGTTCCTTTTCTGCGAATCTTTCCAAAAACGAAATTCTTGGTTTTCTTCTGTCTCCTTTTTCGAACAGCAGCAACAAGTCTTCTTCCTTCCTTCCCTTATTCTTCGTACAACACCAACCAAAAAAAACGAACCCTCTTCTCTGTTTCTATACACGAATCAAAACAGCACCCTTTATGTTCGATCTTTTCTTCTTTCCTGAATACAATCTTCTGCCTCCCTCAAATCAATTAAACCGTAAGCTCTGATGCCAATTATTGAACTAGACTGAATACAAAATAACAAAGTTTCTGTATATTGAAGAAACAAAATAACAAACAGAATCTGATATATACTAACGATACTTTATTGATAATTGTATTGTGTATGTTTACAGACTCGACACATATATATACTTGATGAAACGTTGCCATTGTGGCAGTTATACCGTTTCAAAAGTAAACGACACAACCCTATACTAAACGGTATAAACTATATAACCGTTGTATCCCTAATAACCTAAACGACCCATATTGACCCATATTGACCCAGCCCATATAACTTGGGTTTACAGAATTCTAAAACTAATAACTAATACAATATACTACCCCTATCTTTGCTTCTATAACATTAATAGTCCAACACCCTTTTGATTTTGGCTCTTGATATTAAGAAGATGATACTTTCAAATATAAATATACCAGGCGAATGTAACTTCGCTTTGTATCTATATACTAGAGACCGGTCCCATCTTACGTACTATGCAGCTAGTTTGGGTGAACTACATGGGCGCCTTTGCATGATTAGCAAGAGACATGGTAGTGGTGTGATATTTGATTTATGGGTAATGAAGGAACAAGGTGTTGGAAATTCATGGTCGATAGCACATTCATTTACATTAAGGTGTGAAAGAAATGATCACGACAAGCTTTACATGTGTAAATTTGTGTGGTTCCCTATTCGTGTTTTGGATAATGGAAGAATTCTTTTGACGAATAGCTTAAACCAGGTCATTATCTTCGACACATCTAATGATTCAGATAAAAGGTTCAACATTTTGGACGCACCAAATTCGACAATGTCAGGCATTGAATACGTGCAGAGTCTAGTTTCACCTTCAAATATGTGTTCTGTTTAAGATTTTGTTTTGTTGTTTAGATTGTTTTCTTACCTCAGACATTCTTTTTGTTTTAATACGGAATTACCGAGTGGAATCTTATTGTCAATTATATTTCAGTAATTTTGCCAATCAAGGAGTTGAAACACATACAATCTACTCTAAAGGGTGTTTGGCTAAGCTTTTTAAAGAGCTTAATTGCTTATTGTATTTTGGAAAAGCTATTAAGCTCTTTGACAGTTTGACGTTTTTGTTCAAACTCTTAGGGATCAGGAGTTCTTTTGAGGTAAAACAAGCAATAAGATATGTCATTACACTACTGAGTACTGACTACTAGCAACAAAAGTTTAATAATGGGCCAATGGGTCTTGATACTGTGAGTCCGCCAGAACTGCGCCTTTACCCTATACAACATGGGCTACGAATACTTAGCTATAGTTTTGTTTTTAACTTTTTATGAGCTAAAGATCGGTCTTATTTATACTATAATACCTGTGCACGTACAGAGTTTTTAAAATTTTGTTTTGATTATGTATTATTATCAATTAAGAAATGAACCAATTAACATGTTTCAAATAGTTTTACTTAGTGGACTAAAAATAAAAAATCATATGTATATATGTTATAATCTACCTATTATTTTAGGAGAATGGTTTTGGATTAAAAATTATATTTTATTATTCAAGCAAAATCACATGATAATACTTGACTTGCATGAGATGTTAGTAATATATGCTTTTAGTTTTGCAAACCCGTGCTATCAATTTACGATGTGTTTTGTAATTCTGGTATTTCTTTTACTTATATTTTCGTTAATATATGTAGCATATTTAGATAGCTTTGAAGATTGATTCATTTCCTTGATTATGAATAACCATCATACCATGTTTACTAATGTACCTTTTTGTTTGAAAATTTGTATTTTCATAAGTTTGTGTTATTTACTTCTCATGTTTGATCATAAAATTACCAAATTAACATAGATGCTTACACTATAGTTTCTTTATTAAATAAAGAGAAACAAAAAAAAATGTAATTGGTAGAACTCAAATTTAATCTTACGATTATTTATAATGTATAAGAATAATTTTTCTCTAAACCCAAACTATATAAAGAAATTATTATTACTTGTATAAGTAAATTATAAATGCATAAAAAATGACAGAGTACATCCGCAAGTCTTTTAGGATTGTTTGAATCCTTACCGACCTTTCACTTTAATGCAACTTTCTTCACAATTGGCCTAAATCATCAAGGTAAAACACACCCATATTTTAGACCGTTGGTTGACACCCATAGTGTTATCAATGACGGCAAACACCTGCTAAGTTTTATTAATTCATTCAAAGACAAATTACACTCCGAAAAGAATTGCTACCATAAAATTCCCCATATAGGCACTAAAACACATCTTTGGTACATTAACCTTTCATGACAATCATGTGTTGATACTTAATCCTCCTCTAAAAAGCGCACACAACAAATTGCATTACACTTTAGTGTGTGCGATAAGATCATAAAACTGCAAAAACCACTAACATGTTGCATTATAGTGAGGATAACAACAAAGTTAGTCATAACATCAAATAAGAAATCTTCAGATTAGAACTAAAGGGGTGTTTTGTTATACTTATTAAAGATGCTTATTGGCTTATTCAATTACCATAACACAATAAGTTTATGATAAAACTATAAGCTTCTTTGAGAAGCTTAGTAAAAAACCCCTGAACTCCTAACTAATTCTATCATAGCTTAGTGTGTTTATAGTAAAAACACAAATATATAGAAATTTTCAATAAAACATAAAAAAAAAAAAATTACTAAAAGTTGGTATGTATAACAAAAAAGTTAAACTATAAAAAATTTTACTAAAAACTATCAGCTATATAAGGCATAAGCCAAAGTGCTGTTGAGGTCTCTTTCGGATTTTATTCATAAGCAAAAAGGGGTTTACACATAAATTATAAGTATAGAATAATGGTTGTATCTCACATCCGTGATTACCAAGTCAATAGCATTATCGCAGTATAGTAACGTAATAACCTAATTAAAAACTATATACTTGCTGAATAATTCTCATGTACATACTTTTAATTCCTTTACAACAACCAACTATTATTATTTATTTATTATTATTATTTTTTTTGAAACATCAAGTCAATGAATAAAGTTAGGTTATCACCTACGTAGTTTTTCTTTTTTTGATTTAGGAGGTGATTCTTATCAAATAAGGATTGTGATGCGTGCATTTTTTTTTATAATTTAAGGAAAACACCTTCTATATTAAAGAATAACTATCTAGCCGATGTGTTTTTGTTTGTTTGTTTGTTTGTTTGTTTGTTTTTTATTAATTAGCTTTGTATAACATTTTTAACTGACAGAGATGTTGAGTTTGAGGTTAATGTTGTTGTTTAACTTTAACTATTGATATCATGTTGTACAAAATGTGCGAGTTTAGTGGCACATAATGAGCGTTGATAAAGTTAAAATATGTTCCGTAAAGTTTTTAAAATATTTTTTTGGATATCCATATATAAATTTTAAATAACAATTTCATGAGTCGTTGTTATAAGTAGAATCATGTATATTTATTTTATATCATAGTAACTCATGCTTACCATTTGATATTTATATTCTCGTTACTAATAATTTAACCGCATTTCAAACCCGTGTATGCATAAATTAAACTTTTAAATAGTAACATGAGTCCTTATTTTAAAAAAATATTCTAATGGATGAAAGTTTAAAACTAACATTAGTTTAAAAAATATTTAACGTATATTAAAACTAATTCGCATATTTACCAAATTTATTTTAATAGATGAAAGTCAAAAAAACTAATACTATTAGTCATGTAATTTTAAACAACGATAACATTATAAAGTACATGGGGTATGAAGTGTAAGGGGTTATTTATTTATTATCTAAAGTTATTAAAAAACATGGAGACTTATAATTTTACACTTAACCACTAAGGTTTTATTAATTACCTCCTCTTTTCTTAAGTTTTTATTTTCATAAATTTGACACCTATATTTTAATGTGTTTTTTTTATCAATCAAATTCTCCACCAAATTTATTAAAGTTTGACCAAAATCAATTCAATTTTGACTTTTTATTAGCCAATCATATTGCTTGATTTTGCTTATGTGTCAAAATCGAGCCCTCCTATTGGTCCAATTTTTTTTTTCAATGAGAATAGTTTTACAAAAACACTCTGTAATGATGAATTCTTGTATTATAATTATATAAAAGATTATTCTTATTATTATTATTTTCTTTTTTGTTTGTAATTGAGCATTAGTGTCATCTTACTTGGTCAAATAAAAGTCAAAAATTAACATATATAACCTAAGACTAAAATTATGACTAATTTTTTATTTTCAAAAAATGTGGAAATACTATAAAGTTTTTATTCCGTCCTCAAAAATCTATCTTTATCCCAAAAGAAAACCTAAATTTCATTATTGGCTCACTTGAACGATAAATCCAAAACAACAATAGACGTAAAAGACAAATAGACCCATGTATCTTACACGTATTCATATGATTAGATTGGTATTCCACGTGGCCCAATTAGAAATCTAAACTTCCTAACTCTTAGCCAACAAAAATCAGCATTTAGATTTTTGCAACCCAAAAATCGTCCATATTGCACCACTCTCTTCATCCACCAACGCTACAAAGTACAAACATTCCCTACCAATTACTATTTTCTTAGAATGGCTTCCAATACATTAATGAGCTATGGCATTCCAGCCATTGCCCGCCCTTCGGTTCTCTCATCGTCTAAGTCGAAATTTACGGCCAATGTGCCTCTTTTTGGTGTTGTGTCTAATGGGTCGAGGTTGGTCATGACATCTGATTGGATGCCTGGCCAACCCCGACCATCCTACTTAGACGGATCTGCTCCCGGGTAAGTACTACCAAAATTCGCATTAAACACATGAGCATGCAAATATACAATGCCATTAGATAAATGACATTATGTATTATCTGTAGACTAAAATATGTTGAATATATGAATTATATTGTGACAACCTTTCTAACTATGTTATTTAGATTACGAGTTACTTGTAAATAATTCACTAGCAGTGGGCTTTATGGTACTAACTAGAAATAGTTTAAAAAAGTTATTCTTGCTTGTTTTCAGTGACTTCGGTTTTGACCCACTTCGTCTAGGCGAAGTCCCAGAGAACCTGGAGAGATTTAAAGAGTCCGAACTCATCCACTGTCGATGGGCTATGTTGGCGGTCGTAAGTAATCTCATATTCAAAACATAAGAAACCAATACATAAAAGTATAAAACTATCTAAAGTAACAATTTGAAATGTTGCATATTTGCAGCCAGGGATTTTGGTACCTGAAGCATTGGGTTTAGGCAATTGGGTAAAAGCACAAGAATGGGCAGCCCTTCCAGGAGGCCAAGCTAGTTATTTAGGGAACCCAGTTCCATGGGGTACTCTACCCACAATTTTGGCCATAGAGTTCATTTCTATCGCCTTTGTAGAACATCAAAGGAGCATGGAAAAGAACCCCGAAAAGAGAAAGTATCCAGGTGGTGCTTTTGACCCCTTGGGTTACTCCAGTGATCCAAAAAAGTTTGAAGAGTACAAGGTCAAAGAGATCAAAAACGGTAAATTACAATTTCGCAACTAGCATTCGTACTATAAGTTTGATTATTTGTATACGTTAATTAACATATCATTTTTTTATATGGGTATGCAGGACGGCTAGCATTGTTGGCTTTCGTGGGGTTCTGCGTGCAACAATCGGCTTATCCTGGAACTGGACCGTTGGAGAATTTGGCAACTCACTTGGCTGACCCATGGCATAGCAACATTGGGGATGTTATTATCCCTAAAGGATTTTTGCCTTAAGTTTTGATCGAATCTTAATTGCAATATGTAATATAGACTGATGATGCCTTTGTAAAGTGTGTGTAATCACCATCAGTTCTACAATGAAAGGAGTCAATTAGTCATTTTATACTTAAGTATTTCATTAGTTAACACTGTTATGTCTCGAATCCATATCTATCTGTCACAAAATATATATTTACACCGAGTAACTGGCTGTCATGTATCTGGTTTAAGTATGAAAATCAACAAAAATGAATTCGAAATAAAAATCATTTTAACATTTAAAGAGTGGTTAAAAATGAGAAATAAATATAACAAACTCAGGCTATTACAACTTGATTTTCTTGAACTATTATTATCTAAGTCTACACCAAACGCAAAGAAAGTCATTTGGATAACTTTTATAATCTGGAGCTGATACACACATCATTTTCTCTGTAAAATTTAAATAGTAAAACAATCCAAAAATTGTACGTAACAAATTACCTACTCTTTTAGTATAACACAAGTCCAAAAGAAGAATCTATATTCTATAACTTTTTAAATGATCAACCTTTGAATTTTGGGTATGATAGAATAATTCTAAATGACTTCTGTCTCCATCCATTATCTTCCCCACTCTCTTTTAATTTTCCTTCCGAATAATCAATAAACTCAGGGCCCTTCTTTTTCAATTCCTATATATTTTCTAAAAGTCTTGTTTCCATGAAATTTCACACCAACTTCTATAGAATAATTAAACCTGGCCTCTTTCACTGAATATAATTGACGCTTACTTTTATCATCACATAATTCGCGTTTATGGAATAGTATATATACTATCAAAAGTATTGTAACTTTGCACCCCCTGCAAAAACTGCAGAAAACGTACAAGCCAATAGGTTTAGGTTTAACTAAAAACCATATATATGCATGTGATAATATGTTAAATTTAAGAGCTTATATGAACGTAAAATGAAATTGTGATCCATAGAAAACTAATATAGAGCTTATATGGGGGATTGAGAGGTTTGCCTATATATGTTTGTAAAACAAATATTTATATAGAGTTAAAACGTTTTATATTTTACTTGTTTCAAATGATATAACTTTGTTTCGAAATTTAGACCCTTGGACCATGATCTCTTTTCATTGTTATATATTTTATCTGTAAAATTGTGGCATAATGTACGTATTTTCAAGTTGTTTTGTTTTCTGTTAAAAAAAAGAGAATAACAACTCGAATATACGTACGCATGTTGCTTAATTAGGGCATGCATGAATATCATAAATCATCTATACATAATATCTCTATTTTTAGAATAGTCACACCAAGATATTGAAACCATGAAATTAGTTAAGTTTAACCAACATAAACCACAAGTAATTAACCTTACGACCCACGTTTCGTCTACATTACGGGCTACGGCAAGTGGCTTCGTCCTTGTCCGGTCAGCCAAGTACCGCATGGTCTACGCCTAGCTCACGTCTAAGACCAAATTTTGGTCCAAAAGTATAGAGAATGACTCGTCAACCCTTTTAGTCTTTGATTCCAACCTACAGAACCTTCATTACAAAAATGAATAAATTCAAAATAATATACAGTTAGTACACACAAGAAAATTAACATCAATGGAGCTACTTCACTATTTCTTCCTCTTTGGTGTTCTTTTCTATGTTTTAGCAAGCTGTACCGTCCAAGACACGATAACACCTAATCAAGGCATCCAAGATGGTGATACCCTTGTTTCAGCCGACGAAATGTATGAGCTTGGTTTTTTTAGTCCCGGAAAGTCTAGAAACCGGTACATGGGGATATGGTATAAACACATATTCCCACAAACAGTGGTGTGGGTGGCTAACAGGGAGACACCAATAACGGATTTGTCTGGTGTGTTCAAAGTCCACATCAATGGATCCTTATTGGTTATCGCTGGGAGCAACAACTCAGTTGTTTGGTCGTCTAATACCAGCCTTGTATCCCTCACAACAAAAAATCCAGTGGCACAACTTCTAAGCACCGGAAACCTAGTTGTGTGGGAAAGTGACCAGAAAAAATTTATTTGGCAAAGTTTTGATTACCCTGGAGATACATTCCTTCCTGGGATGAAATATGGGAAGGACTTTGTCTCTGGATTGGACAGACGGTGGACAGCGTGGAAGAGTATTGAGGATCCTTCTCCAAGTGATTTTGTATCGTTCATGGATACAAATGGGTTTCCCCAATTGTTTGAAACAAAACAAGGTTCCCTTCCATTCTCGAGGTTTGGACCTTGGAACGGTGTTACATTTAATGGCATGCCTAGTTTGGGACCGAACTCCATATTTACGCATGAATTTGTTTTCAATGATAAAGAGGTATACTACGGGTATGCACTTGTTAACAATTCAGTCATCACACGTGTCTACCATAGTCCAGATGGCAGTGCATTTCGCATGAACTGGATTGACCGAATCCAACAGTGGCAACTATACTGGAATGCGAATATCGATATGTGTAACCAATACGGGCTATGTGGTCCATATGCAAGGTGTAACTTAAACAACTCACCAGTTTGTAGTTGTATGGAAGGGTTTGAACCACGAAACCCAGATGAATGGAGTGCATCCGAGTGGTCAAGTGGCTGTCGTCATAGAACACCCATAAATTGTCCAGATGGGGATGGTTTTAGACCATTTAGTAAAGTTAAACTTCCTGACACTCGTCGTGCATGGTACAATAAGAGCATGGCCCTTAGCGAATGTGAAACAGCTTGCAAGAGGAACTGCTCGTGTACAGCGTATACAAATATTGATATTACGACCGGAAACGGATGTTTGATGTGGTTTGATGAATTAATGGATGTTCGAACGGTTGATGAAAGCCAAGATCTTTATGTAAGAATGGCCGTGTCCGACTTAACAAGTAAGTTTATTAGAACATATTCTGTATTTCTTTTCATATTTTATAGATGCCTTTTACTTGTGAATTTATGATCCATTTCAGATAACATCACCAAACAGAAAAAAAAAAACTATAAATGTGATTTTTTTATTTTATTATTATTATTATTATTTTCTTTCTTTATTTCTGTATTTAGTTGTTTCTTCAAGCAATTTGAACTTGTTTTCTTCATGATTTGGCTACTAGTTACATCTGTTCCAGAAACTACCTCCAAACCGAGTTCCAACAAAAAGAGGTCAATCATCATAGTCGCGGTGTCGATTTCATCTGTCATTTCAATGGTTATTCTAACTTTAGCAATCTTCTACACTTGGAGCAAGAAGAAAAGATCCCTAGTAGAAAAAGCAGGTATGTCGGTATGGATACTTTGTTTCTCACAATTCATTATAGTTGTAAAACACAAAACACGAAAACATTTCTTAGCAAATAAAATGAACCAGCATACTCTGGTATAAACTGATGATTTTGTTATTATAGTATCGTTTGAAGAGGAGCCGGTGCAAACAATTGATGAAGAGTGTAGCACGGAGAACCAAGAGGATGACGATACAGAGTTATCATCTTTTAGTCTTACTATTATTTCAAAATCTACTAATGATTTCACAAATGAGAACAAGCTTGGAGAAGGTGGTTTCGGTCCAGTTTACAAGGTAACAACGAATGATACAGCCTGTCGAACATTAGTATAATTAAAAAGTCACATAAAAAAGGTTATATAGTACTAAAACGACCTTTCCAATAGTAAGTCAATATTCTATTACATTGTTCTATTAATAAATTTATAGTCAAGGTTTCTTGAGCAAATGAATGCACCAAATATTGGCAATGATGATAGTGAGATAAGTAAAATTTTGGCATAAATTTCAATACAAAAGGATGTTACAGATTTAGTGACACAACCTAAATATAAAGAAAATTGTGAACTTCATGATCACGAGTAAGTTGCTAAACGTGTTGCATCTTTTTGCAGGGTGTGTTGGATGATGGACGCGAAATAGCTGTCAAAAGGCTGTCGAAAACTTCAAAACAAGGGCTTGCGGAGTTCAAAAATGAAGTTAAGTTTATTGCTAAACTTCAACATCGAAATCTTGTAAGGCTTTTGGGATATTGCATTCAAGGAGATGAAAAGATGCTGATATACGAATACATGCCAAACAAAAGCCTCGATACACTCATATTTGGTATGAAGATTTTTACGAATGAACAAAAAATTATTTCTATTCTTTTCCTAATATTAGTTTTACTAACAACTAAAAATTGCACAGATAAACTTAGAAGTTCGAAGTTAGATTGGTCTATTCGTTTCCACATTATCCAGGGCATTGCTCGAGGGTTACTTTATCTTCACCAAGATTCTCGATTTAAAATTGTTCACCGTGATCTTAAGGCTAGTAACATTTTGCTGGATGCTGAGATGAACCCAAAGATATCAGACTTTGGTCTGGCTAGAATGTTTTGTGAACATGAGAATGAAGCAAATACTAACAACGTGGTTGGAACTTTGTAAGAATTCGTAACTCAAACAGCTTTTAATAAACATGTGATACAAATAATATGTTTGAATTCTATAAACTTTCTATAGGGGTTATATAGCACCAGAGTATGCTGTAGATGGGATATTCTCAGACAAATCAGATGTCTTCACTTTTGGAATTCTTGTGCTAGAGATTGTGAGTGGGAAGAAAAACAGAGGATTCTCTCATGAAACGGACAACGATAGCCTTCTTGCACATGTACGTTTTGTAAAACTAAAACTAATGTCAAAATGAGTTCAGTATTATGCTCTGCTAGGTGGTTGATCGATCTCTTGTTTCGTTTTAGGCATGGAGACTCTATGAAGATGGCAAGGCGTTTGAGTTGCTTAGTGCACATATGCATGACTCGTGTAATGACTTTGAAGTACTCCGGTCAATACATATTGGTCTTCTGTGTGTACAACATCATGCAAAAGATAGACCAACCATGGCATCTGTAATTTCCATGTTTGATCAAGATGGTAAACTGCCTCGACCCAAACAACCTGCATTTTTCGCTGAAGGTAGTTTTCCCAAAATTCACCAGATTTCCATCAACGAGGTTACATTGTCAACATTAGAACCGCGATAAAATGTATATGTGCATGTCAAGGCCCAATTGGTGACCGCCAATACTTAGTTTACTTATATTTATATGTTTCCGAAGCCATATATGTACTTTAAAATCATGCATATTAATTGATGTTAAACAATGCATGTATTTAAAGATAATTATCAAATTTAGGAGGTGAAAAATATATATATTTTTTATACTTATATAATCTAATGTACTGATGTACACTTCATCTTACTAAATCCAAAACTCTGTAGAAAAACAATTGAATGAAAGCAATATCAAAGTATAGTAGTGTAATCTACGAAACAGCATAGCATATATTAAAAGGTGAAATCAGACTCTCCGCATACTCAGTACAACGTATCGATGCCAGATCTTCAAAACCATTCATAACTGTCCAAATTTTATATGTATCTTCCGACTTATCATAGATAAGGAGTCCACGTTGACCATTCGTCATAAGAATTCTTCCATCATCCAAAATACTTGTAGGCTTAAAGTTTCTAAGATAAATACGATCCAAACAGATTGTGACTGTTTTCGACCATATGTTCTTGATCTCTAGTTCCTTCATCGACCAAACATCGAATCCAGTACCGTTATCACTCTTTGTTGTCACATAAAGACATCCACGTAGTGTACCCAAAATAGAAGACTTGTAAGAACATGGTAAAGGTATCTGCGAAAATACCATCTTCTCAAAATTTAGAGCAACTATCACTATGTTTTCAAAATTATCAGCAAACCAATACAAGAAACCATTAATAAACGTACCCACATCATCCTTAAACTCAACAAGTGGATCCATATCTTGGGAGCAACTCCACGAACTCGTTTTAAGACTAAAAACATCATAATTAAGTAACGTCACATGTTCTACACCTAAATATCTTTAAGTCATTCGGATTTTTACCATAGCCAAATCCATACACAAATCTACAAGACGGAGAACGTGAAGGAAGTGGGAAGGGAAGTATCCTAAACGCACGGGTAAACGGATTACATAAAAGCATATCCATATTGTGGAAAACTAGAAGAGGTTGAATAGTTTACCGCTTTTTGATCTTAATTATCTATTAAAACTTTACGTTTGTTAATGATATAGACTCAAATTACTTGTTTTAATCTTTGAAAAGCTTTACGTTTGATCAAAGATATAAACTCAAAATACTTGTTTGATCTTTGAAAAGCTTTACGTTTGATCAAAGATATAAACTCAAAGTACTTGTTAATCTTTGAAAAGCTTTACGTGTAATTGACGATTCTAAATAAAGACAATATGTAATATGCAAAGATAAAGAAAGAACGATCAAACCACAACACGATTTTTTATCGTGGTTCGGCTACAAGGACTTTTTTTCCTTGCCCTACATCCACGCCCCGAGTTTCCAACTCGAGAGTTTCAAGCACTAGTCAACAAGCTCCTTTCACGGGTGGAGAAACCTTTACAATCGTCGCTTACACTTTATCTGGTACAAAGCTAGATACCGGGTCCTAGTTCAAGGTAGAACTAACCTAACGTCGCCTATCCACTATTTCCGACACTAAGCTAGATGTCGAGTTCTTTAACAAGGGTACAACCACTCCCGATAGTTCTTTTACAAGGGTACAACAACTCCCGTCACACTATGTATTTTGAGGCCTAAAATACTAACCGATCACTTCTACACAAGATACAAATGAAGTATAAACTACCAAAGTTCATACATAACAAAGCTAACAAGTCTTGCAACTTTGAGTTGAAACTTGTAACTTCTTGGAAGAACTTGTGAACTCCTTTGCTACATAAGAGAATCACACAAGTCAAATGTTACTGAGTTAGATGAGAGAATATGTGAAATATATGTCCTAAAGTGATGGGTGAATTCTTGCAAGTGGCTTGGTATTTATAGCCAAACCAACCAGTAGTCTGGCGGATCCGGCGGAACCTTAGAATGGGTTCCGCCCATGTACCCTGAGGGTTCCGCCAGGGCTGTCAGGAAAATATGCAAGAACTCTTTTCATATCAAGCAATGTCACATCAAGTTAGTCCAACACACAATTATATAAGAAGTCTTATGGAGAGTCAAACACATAAGGTTTCCATAAATGCATGATGTGATGTAAGTCTTATGGAGAGACAAACACATAAGCTTTCCATAAATGCATGATATGATGTAACATATACTATATTAAGAAATAAAAACAATGTTATGTTAAAAGAGAAATGTAAAATCTAGTTATACAAGACTTAAAACTAAAGTGATGTTTTTACTATAAACAAAGTTCATACTTTGTCATTAATAAAACTTAGCAAATATCGTAAAATATAAATAACGTTTTTAGGCAATACTTGTATTAACAATCTCCCCCTTTTTGTTGATGACAAAACATAAACTTTATTTATAAGTAAGCCACAAGTTTTAGTGTTAAGTCTTATAAAGTTTGTATTAAAACTTGTTTTTGCTAAGATGATGTGATATGCAAGAGAAAAGATGAGAACAAGTTTAATATGAATTCTCCCCCTTTTTGTCGAAACAAAAAGAAGAGTTGCAAAGCAGAGCTATGCACGTGCTCCCCCTTGGTTGATACTCCCCCTAAAAGGAGTGTCAAGATAGGAGACATGGATTTTGAACCTACAAAAAAATGTTAGTTGTCGCAATAGATGAGCATAAAGCAAGTCATGAAGTAAAGAGTTGCGAAGCGGAATAATGCAATTCTCATGCTCCCCCTTGAATATTACTCCCCTAAATGGAGTATCAAGGAAGGGAAACATGGATAATGATCCTACAAAAAGGAAGGTTAGTTTATAAATCACAATATATATGTATGCTACCATAGCAAGGCATAGTTTACTTACAATACCTAAATGGTCAACAAATAATGCATACCTTATAGTAGAATGAAATTCATTTCATATAAAATTTGACTTTTTAGAAAGTCAAAGACAAGAAATTAGGAAGATAACATCCTACTTTTAAAAATGAAAAGAAAAATAAAAATAAACTAAGAACATAAAATCTTACATCTATAAAAGGAAACCATCATTTTCCTTAATGAGAAACATTTTCCAAAAACAAGGCTAAGGTTGTTTAGGGATGAAAATGGGCGTTGGAGGGTGTAGAGGATTTCATTTTGGATGTTGCGGAAGTAAGACATTTTTGGTTTGTTGGTTTGTGTTTTTGGTGCTATTATGAATGGGTCCCTATTGTTGGAGACTCTAGAGTTGAGGTGGGTGAGACAAAGACTCTAGACGGTCCAAAATGTGGTTTAGGATAAACCTCATTTCTTCGGTTAGCATGCGAATATCCGTTCGACACCCTTCACTAATGTGAGCGGTTCTTTCGCAATGTCCGCAATTATGGCGGGGAAAGTTTGGTGGAAGAGAGGTTTGATTTGTTGGTGGTGGATGGTTTGAACTTGAAGGACCAAATGTGGATGGTTGGGAGGTGTTTTTGGTTCCTTCACTCGATGAGTGTAACGTTGTTTGTAAAACCATAATATGGTTGATTTGAGAGTCAACCATACGTTTGAAGGCATGAACATGGTTTAAATGAGTGTCAATCTCATCATTAAGGTTTGGGGATTTTTCCCATATGGATGCTTCTATTTTCTTATAAGAAGGAAATAGAGATTCAAATTGTTGGGAAAGCTCTTGTGGTGGTTGTTGTTGTGGTGGTGGTTGTTGTTGTGGTTATTGGTTTTGAACAAAATGGCGGAAGCTTGGTTCTCTGGAAGGATTACCATGAAGGTCTTTGTAAATTGGGTGAAACACAAAAGATTGTAGGTGTGTATGACCTTGATCTTGTGGAAAAATTGATGGTCTAGCGTAACAGTAAGCTAAACGTTCAACCAATGATGGTTGATGAGGTTCATCATCTAATGACTCATTTGGTTGAAAACTTGGTTGTTGTTGGGTTTCCATTTCGGCAATGGTGTCAAAGAGTGACAATGATGGAGGACTTGATGATTTTGGTGATAGGTCTTCTAAAGTTTCCAAATAGGGTAGTGGTGATGTTGGTGGTGTATGGAAAAGTTCCATTGGTGTAAGTGTTGGTGATTGAGGTGATGGAGTTTTTGATGGTTGAGTTTGTCGAGAAGGTGATGTTGAATCACTTGAAGGTCTAGTTGGTGGCGGAATAGTGGCTATGTTGGTGTTGCAATGTGTTGGAGAGGGTGTTGGAGTAGCAAGATTAAGTAAATCTTGAATAGTGATCACATTGGTATTGCAAGGTGTTGAGGATGATGTTGAGGTAGTAAGATTAATGAAATCTTGGATAGGTGAAGAAATGTCAAGTGATGCATCACTTGATGATGATGAGCTTGATTTGATGGTTTTGTTGAAGCAGCAAGGTTTTACACTAATCTTAGCGGTTTTTGCTAGGGATTTTTATGATTCGGATGAGGTGTTGGATTTAGTCATTACAAAGGTGTGGTTTTGAAGCTTTAAGAGAAGGGATTTTGATGGTGATGGTGTGATTAGAAGTGTTGCAAAATTATCAAATTTATAGTGTGGAAGAGATGTTGGAAGGGGTGTTTGGATTTGATGTTTTACCATACAAATGTTGAGGTTTCTAATGATTTAGAAAATTTCCAAGAACATGTCAAACCATTAGATGTCAATCCAATGGAATTGGGTGGAGTGAAAGACTAACTTATGCACTCAATGCTAAGTGATCATGGGAAGTGATTTGGTTGAAAATGTTCTAAAGGTTTTGAAGGATCCTTTGTAAGGGTTCCTTGGGTTAGTTACGTTTGAATTTGAGTTTTTGGCGGGAAATGACTTCCTAATTGTTCTAGTGAGTGAGAGTGATCCTAATATGTTTATTGGAAGTAAGGGAAGATGTTTCTCACTAAAGATAATGATTTAACACTTTACAAATTTTGAAATTTAGAAAAATGACAAAAATTTTCTACAGGTGACTGGCGGAACCCTCGCGAAACACAGGCGAAACCCTGTTTTGGGTTCCGTCTGGTCCGTTGGGCCAAAACTGGGTTGCCCAGAATTTACACTGGCGGAACCCAGTTGAGGGTGCCGCCAGATCCGCCAGGCCTGAAAAATAAGGTAGTCTACGTTTTTGACCCGCGAGACGATTTTCAAATTTTTCGAAAACTCTTAAAAATGAAAATTTATTATATGTCTGATTAGGAAATGCAAAAATTGGACATGTAGACATTCATATCATAGGACTTTGACCGGGGCTAGCGATTTTCACTAAACTTAGTGAAATTTTCCATAAGCATAAAAAATTGACAAGCACCTCAAATATTGTCAATATGCATAAAGGCTCATACAAAACATAATCCGACGAAAGTAATAAAGCATGGAAGTGAAAAACAATACAAATCACATAGTTTAACACATACAAAGTTCTAAAAACTTTCATAAGCCAAACACTCTTTAATCACACATCTCACAACCGGTCTATCTTCTTATTGAGCTTTCTTAGGTACCTTCCAAAGCACTTGAAAATTCCTTTGGTTTGCTTGAACTCTTCGGATGCATTGCTAATGACGGGGAGTTCTTGAAGGTAGTCTAAAGGGGGTAGCTTAGAGTTAGGAAGTTTATCGTCATCGCTCATATCTGATGATGATGATGGTGAAGGAGAGCGAGTACGCTTGCCCTTAGCTTTGAAGACTCTTTTATCACTTAGAGGGACGAAAATGCGAGGAACGAGAGAATAGTCAAGGCACATTCCCTTATCATTAGGAGGAATGGGCAAGATTGCTCTAAAGAGACGGGTGAGAAGCATTCCATAAGGAAGAGCGGTTGTTCCTACCAAGGATATGTCGGCCATTCTTTTGGCTAGGTAATAGGCTAAGTTAAAAGGTTGACCGGTGGAAATGCTATAGAGCATGTAGCTAAGACATGTGTTGACATGATCTCTATTTCCTATGGAACTTATAACGTTGGCTCTAAGAATTTCTTCCCATTTCTTAAATTGTGGTTTAAGCTCATTGAGTTCCATACCAAAAGGGTCCTTATCTACCTCATTTCCGGAACGATTCTTCTTAGTTGTTGAGGTCCTAACAAAGAGATGCTCACGAATTTCTTCCTTATTAGCAAGAGGAGTGTCATATAGATGATAACGCTCAGTGGAATCAAGACTAAAAAAGGGCCACTTATCCGTGTAGAGACATGTACCAATATTAGGGACACTAAGAATTTTTGCTAAATCTTTCAAGGGTATGATGTTTGGTACTTGATTGGTTGTAAAGGTTAGTGAGAACTCACCACCGTCATCAAAGAAGAGGCTTATGGTTGCATAGAATTCTAAGATGAACCTAGGACAAATTTGCTCATCGATGTCTAGGAGGCAATCAAAGTTGATTGCGGCAAAGTTTTGGCGAATGGATATTCCTTTTAGGAAGGATGGATCAATGGTTCTTCCTTCATGTCATGAACATAGCGTTTTTCTAGACTCTTAAAAGTTTCAACTTGATCTTTAGTAAGACCTTTGGTCCTATGGTGTTTGGGTAAGTACTTAAGAGTTTCCTTGTGATCGGAGAATGTTGCGGGAGGCATGTTGATTCCTAGAAAACACGAAATTTAAGTTTAAATTAATGAATTTTATAATGTGGATGTTCTAGTATAAGCCTATATGAAAACAATGTGGAGGTGCGGTTATCTTGACTCATTTTGATGCTTGAAACATTTTTGTAATGCAAGTTATGTTACAAAACAAAAGATAACTCAAACGCTCCTAATTCAATATAGCTTCGTTTGAATGTACCCGAAAATACATATTAGTTATGTATTCCCTTTAGTATTCAAGAGACATTATGCAAGTGGTGTTTCAATGACGTTTTTCATTTGTTTTAACAATGTGGTGAAAGGTGGTATTCTAGTGACTTTTGAAAGACAATGAACTTGGTGTGTTTGGTAAATCATGAAAATAACAAAAAGGATATAATTCCTAACTAATGGAAATTATGATTAGTTTACAACCAAAGTTTTTCATGAATTAACAAGTTTGTGCATAAACCCTAAGATTCTAGTTAATGTATGTAGATGAAAGTGATAGACTTTGATTGAAAATGCAATTATGATAAGAATACTTACAAAGTTGATTGGATTGGAAGAGATGTGAGTGAGAGTCCTAATTTTCGTGTGGTAAGGTGTTTGTGAGTGAGTGAAGGCAGTTTGTAAGTTGAATTTGCGAGTTAAGAGGTGTTTGGTTTTGAATTTAAAAATAAAGCATGCTGCAGACACGGCGGACCAGGCGGAACCAAAGGGAGGGTTCCGCCCGTTTGGTCTCAGGGTTCCGTGGGTACTGCAGAGGAAAAACTAAAAAGGTTATGTCTTGAATTTTATGGTTTTATCCTAATGTTCAAAACTAAGGTTTTAGGTCTTATGAGTCTTTAACTAAGTCTAGGGAAGATGAATGTTACTCATTCAAGAGGTTTCGTGAAAACATCGACAATATGGTTATCGTATAAGACTTTTTTGGTTGAGACCTTCCTCAATGAACATTTTTACCAAGGCAATGATGAATGATCACAATATGTCAATTAAGAACATAATGGATTGGGTTGACGCTGAAGACGATGCTTCCTTTGTTGAAGGGATAAAATCGTTGATAAGAGGAATTCCGTTTGTTGACGTGGGTTTGCTTGTTCTAGTGGAGCTTGTTGATGTGCTTCTCCATCCGATACTAATTAGAGAACCTTAAGCGTTTTGGAGAATTATTTGGTAAGTAAGTATAAAAGTGCAAGTACCACTTGTGCTTTTCTTATCAACTTATTACCGACATAATTCCATTTGGCATACACTATGGTTTCTATTCCCGTTCTTTTTGGATACCATAATTCAAGTTGTGTAGTACCTTTTGATGTATCAAAACAAGCTCTTCCGAAAGAGTTGTTTTAGGATCTTCTCTTAAAAACGAGCACATAGACAAGCACTAAACATAATGTTGGATCTATTTGTTGAGAGAACAAGTAAACTTCCAAACATTTCTCTATGTTTATTTTTACCTACGGATTCACTAATCTCATTCTTGATAAGTCATAAAAGACTTAATCATTGTGAACTTGTGAATAACTAGGAATGTCTTTGAGTGATTATTCCTTGCTTTTGGAGCTTTCTTAGGTTATTAAAAAGTCTTTCATAGATTTACATTATTTTCTATTTTGAAAGATCTATTTTGTTTTAATGGTTGCTGTAACACCCCCAAAATTTGATACAGCGGAAGACTCACAAGCTTTCAGGGTGCTACGGGGATTGCTATCCATTCAAAGTCATGAAAGAACGAGATAAAGTAAACATAAGAAAAACACAACCAAAACGGGTTTTAAAGTTTACATTTATCCCAAGAATTCTCCAAAATAAGACCCAAATGAAATAAACATAGGTCCACAATAGTTATCAGAGTTTTAGAAATATAGATCCATAGCCGGTGCCATTGCCAAGCCTCCAATCCCAAGCATCCATAGAGCATCACTTAATTACCTGAGAAAACGTGCTAAAAGTCAGCTTTTACTGGTGAGATCATAGGTTTAAATTCATAATTCAATATAGTGGACATACACGCAAAACGCTTGCTAGCTAGACTAGGGCTCAATCATCCAACCAAAATAATCCAACCAAATCAAATCATCCCTATAGGTGCACGCTATAGCTCAAATCAATCCAATCAATAGCTTACCTAGCTCAAGTCTAGGCCTCACTCTATAATCAATCCAATAGCTTACCTAGATCTAGTCTAGGCCTCGCTCAATATGTATGCGTAAGGATACGACATACCCAACATTCGTAAGGATACGACAAGTTCAACTTACCTAGATCTAGTCTAGGCCTCGTTGTTTAGCTTACCTAGCTCTAGGCTAGGCCTCGCTCTATAACCAATTCAATAGCTTACCTAGTTCGGGACTAGGCCTCGCTCAACAACCAAATCAATAGCTTACCTAGCTCAAGTCTAGGCCTCGCTCAATAACCAAATCAATAGCTTACCTAGCTCATGTCTAGGCCTCGCTCTACCTAGTTCTATAAGCATAGCAAGTTTTGAAATCAAAAAGCGATAATAGTCCACATAAAACATTTGCACGTTTCTCACCCCAAGTATTGAAGACAAAGTTCAAGAGTAAAAGTGGGGCTATGACTCACCTCAAGTCCAGCAAATCCTCAAAAGAAACGATAGAAGAAAGACGTAAGTAATCTCAAGCAACTCACGTAACGACGACTACAGACTCGGTACTTCCTAACAATATCAAACTCGTTCAGAAATCATTTCCTCAAAATCAAATATTCCCATTCCCGAACGTATTCCATTTTACTTTCCAAAAATATTCCCATTCCCGAACTTCATTTTATATCGTCAATTAACTCGATCTAATCCGTCGATTAAATAAGTCACTTGATATATAAAATGTTTATATTAATCGTCATATATCCGTGACAACACAAAAGTCACAATATAAAGCCCACTTGGACTTTAAAGAACCACAACTCGTATAACTCGATAAATTTCTAAATTTATAAAAATCACGTTTTTAATTATTATTCACCCGACTTATTATTTTGCCGTTATTTATGGTTTTTATTTATAACAATATTCCGACATTTATTACACTATTTGCATAGTATAATAACTATCGTTATATTATTATACGTTTACTCGTGATCGTGTTATTATTAATATACGCATTTATATATATATATATATATATATATATATATATATATATATATATATATATATATATATATATATATATATATATATATATATATATATATATATATATATATATGTACGTTTATCACGTCTATATACATATATAAACGATTATATTATCAATAATATTATTACAAGTATTATTTTTAATATTTGACTTTTAAATATTTATCGAGTCAAAGAATTTGGTCACATGTCCGAGTCATGACTCTCGGCTTATAGTCCAAGTCCAATAATAATCAAGTCAAAATAAATAAACCAACTCCGTCCAAATCAATCCCAAAATCACGTGCTACAACATGAGGGTCCGACTACGGCACCCGACTAACCTATCTCCGTCAATCTAGTGCGACCGTCTCACAATCGGTCCCCAAATCACTTCGTCAACACAACTCCATAATTCAAATCACAAGTCCAAGTACCACTTCAAGCTCAAAAAAACAATAAGAAACCATAATAATGAAACCAACCATAATATCAACCAACAAATATAAACCTCAACAATATATATACCATACATACGGGTCGACTTACCAAGTCAAACCCGGGTCAAAATGACACCACAATAATATATCATGGGTCACGCTCGAGACCTCTAGGTCTCGGCTTGCTCTAAACGAGCCATACTAACCAAACGAACCCTCTTGGGTCGTCGGCCACAAATCAAACGACAACAAAATATACCAACAACCATAAATCATCCAATACTCCAAATCCACAACCTATGACCATGAATAGTCAAGAAATCAAAATAAAACCAAAAATGGCACAAGCCGAGAGCATGAGCTCTCGGGTATGCCTCGACCCAACAACAATAACGAGCACCCGGATACCAAACGGATTTATATGACAAAAATATTAATTCCCCATCACTTTTAGTCAAGATTTCATCAAAACCCAACAAGAAATATTCGTGTACTCACGGTTTGAGTACAAATCGAGACACACGAGTTGGAACTCGTGGTCACTCACCTTCAAAATGGCTCCAAAACTTGATTTCTTTAAAAACCCAACAAGATAAATAAAAAATGGTGGTGTTAAGGTGGTGGTGGAAATTTGTACATGGTGAAAAAGCGGTTTTAGAGCGCGTGGTTTATACCAAAAGATAGATCGGGATGAGGTGGTGATGATGGTGGTGTTATTTTGTTTAGGGGAGGGGCGGTGGCGGCGTTATTGGTGGTTATAGGTGGCGGTGGTGTTGTTGTTTCAAAAAGAGAGAGAGAGTGAAAGTGTTGGTAATGAGGGTGATGGTATGTTTGTTATTCCCAGATTCACAAGGACGACTTTTATTATTTACTCTTAACAAGAAAATGATTTTAAATAATAATAATAATAATAATAATAATAATAATAATAATAATAATAATAATAATAATAATAATAATAATAATAATAATAATAGTAACAATATTAAGGGTAGAGTGGGTTAAGTAGCCCGGTGTCAATACACGGACCAAACTCGAAATCTTAAATAACCAAACAACTTTCTCAAACCGAACCCGTTCCAAAAATAATAATACCCGATCCAACAATAAAATATAATTAAAATTGTTAGGTTAACCTAGTGTCGGAGTCAATGTAGTGCCAAAATAACGATCTCAAAATAAATCATCACGAACGAACCAAAACAAACCATAAATAAATAATCGAATCCCATAAATATCGTACGATTAAAAATCACGTACCAACGTTCGTAAAATATCTCGTCACAATAAACTTTTCAAATATTCCAAACTTATAATTTTAATGTAATGCGGGTTTTAAAAACGGCTCCCTATTTTGCCAGTTGTCACATCCTCCCAGCCTCAGAAGAAACCCGTCCCGGGTTTCTCTCGGAACAACCCATCTACGAAGTAAAAAGCTTCGGATATTTCTTTCGAAACTCATCCTCACGTTCCCACGTGAATTCCGGTCCATGCCGCGAATTCCAACGAATTTTGATGAGCGGAATACGACTTCTCTTAAGTCGTTTGATCTCTCTATCCATTATCTCAATCGGCTCTTCCACAAAATTCAAACTCTCATCCACACGAATATCCTTGATTGGTATAACTGGCGTTTCCTCCGAAAGACATTTCTTCAAATTGCTAACATGAAATACATCATGAACTTTATTCAATTCCGTTGGCAATTCCAATCGATAAGCTACGGGCCCAATTCTTTCCAAAATAAGAAATGGTCCAATATAGCGGGGATTTAGTTTCCCACGTTTCCCAAAACGTATCACACCCTTCCAAGGCGAGACTTTCAACATCACTTTGTCTCCAACCTGGAATTCTAGGGGTTTACGCCTCTGATCGGCGTAGCTTTTCTGCCTATCTCCTAGCTGCTTGCAGTCGATCTAGAATTTGCGTTACCTTCTCAGTAGTTTCCAAAATAAGCTCAGGGCCTATGAGTTGGCTATCTCCAACTTCTGCCCAACCAATAGGTGAACGACATTTTCGACCATACAAAGCTTCAAACGGTGCAGCCTTAAGACTTGTGTGGTAGCTATTGTTGTAGGAGAACTCCGCAAGGGGTAGATATTTCTCCCAGCCTTTACCAAAGTCTATGATGCATGCACGAAGCATATCCTCCAAAGTCTGAATAGTTCTCTCACTTTGACCATCGGTTTGGGGGTGATATGCAGTACTCATATCAAGTCTCATCCCCAAAGCGGTTTGAAGTGATCGCCACAATGCTGACGTGAAGCGGCTGTCGTGATCAGAAATAATCGATATCGGAACTCCATGACGAGAAACAATCTCCTTCACATACAACCTCACAAGTTTGTCAACACTATCATCTTCACTAATCGCCAGGAAATGAGCAGACTTAGTCAATCAATCCACAATTACCCATATAGCGTCACAATCGCTAGCTGTCTTTGGTAATTTGGTAATAAAGTCCATCGTGATTCGCTCCCATTTCCAAACCGGGAGTTCTAGCTGCGTCAATAATCCTGACGGTCTTGATGTTCGGCTTTAACCTTAGAACATGTCAAACACTTACTAACATACAACGCTATATCTGCCTTCATATTTGGCCACCAATATAACTTTTTCAAATCCTGGTACATCTTGTCAGACCCAGGATGAATAGAGTATCTTGACTTATGCGACTCATGCATAATCAACTCTCGAATTCCTCCATACAAAGGTACCCAACTTCGCTCTCCAAAACATAATACTCCATCAGAACGCTTAATAAATCCTTTCTCATTTTCAGCCATCCCAAATATGTTCTCAGCAGGCCTATTGTCTGCTTTCAACGCTTCCGTTTGAGCTTCTAATATTTGAGACGGTAATGGCGAGACGATAGTCATCCCTAATGACCTAACTCGTAACGGTGGAATTCTCTCCTTTCGACTAAGAGCATCAGCAACGACGTTTGCTTTACCAGGATGGTAGCGAATTTCACAATCATAATCGCTTAGCAACTCAATCCAACGTCGCTGTCTCATGTTGAGCTCTTTTTGGTTCAAAATGTGTTGCAGACTTTTGTGGTCAGTAAACACTACACACTTGGTTTCATACAAGTAATGTCTCCATATCCTTAAGGCAAAAACCACAGCACCTAACTCCAAATCATGGGTGGTGTAGTTCTTCTCGTGCTTCTTGAGCTGTCGGGAAGCATATGCTATCACTTTCTCCCGTTGCATTAACACGGCTCCTAAACCTTTATGAGAAACGTCACAATAGACGACGAAGTCCTCGTTACCTTCAGGTAATGCTAAGATAGGAGCACTACACAACATCTCATTAAGTAACTGAAATGCTTCCTCTTCCTTATCTCCCCATTCATATTTAACACTCTTTTGAGTCAATTTGGTCAACGGTTTTGCTATCTTCGAAAATCCCTCAATGAATCTTCGGTAATAACCGGCTAATCCCAAAAATTGACGAACTTCTTTTGGGGTCGTAGGTGCAGCCCAATCTTTAATCGCTTCAATCTTAGCAGGGTCTACATGAACTCCTTGTCTATCAATCACATGACCCAGAAATTGTACCGTCGGAATCCAAAATTCACATTTCGAAAACTTGGCATATAGTTTCTCCTTCCTGAGCAATTCTAAGATAAGTCTTAGATGCTCCTCATGCTCCTTCTCACTCTTCGAATAAATCAGAATGTCATCGATGAACACAATCACAAACTTATCTAAGTAAGGCTTACACACCCGATTCATGAGGTCCATGAATACCGCCGGTGCGTTCGTCAACCCAAACGGCATCACCTGAAACTCGTAATGCCCGTAACGGGTTCTGAAAGCCGTTTTCGGAATATCTTCCTCGCGAACTCGAAGCTGATGATATCCCGATCTCAAATCGATTTTTGAATACACACTCGATCCTTGAAGCTGACCGAACAAGTCGTCGATCCTCGGTAACGAGTATCTATTCTTCACCGTTAACTTGTTCAACTCTCGATAATCAATACACATGCGAAACGATCCATCCTTCTTCTTCACAAATAAGACCGGGGCTCCCCAAGGCGAAGAACTTGGTCTTATGAATCCCTTTTCGGCTAACTCCGCTAATTGTTTCGACAACTCTTCCAGTTCAGTAGGTGCAAGACGATAAGGCGCTCGTGCTACAGGTGCAGCACCGGGTATCAACTCAATTTGAAATTCCACTTGTCTAGTAGGCGGAATTCCCAGAAAATCATCGGGAAACACATCCGAAAAATCACGAACTATAGGTACATCTCCAATGTACCTTTCCTTTTTCTCCTCCTCTCCTTTCTCAGAAATTTGGGCTCAGAAAAGGTAACTTCCCTTTTTCATTAGCTTTGGCAACTTAGTGCAAGATATGACTGCTAATCTAGATGGGCCCCTCAAATCCTTTCTATCTCCTGGTATGTTCAGAATCTCTTTGCCGTAAGGCACACGCACAATCTTCTCATACAAATTATATGAGCACGATACTTCGACAACCAATCCATACCAATAATGACATCAAAACTCCCTAATGTGACGGGTAGAAGATCTATGTTGAAAGGACGATTCAGAAAGTTTAACGTGCAACCGCGAATGATAGTCCTAATCCTCTCTATGTTCCCATTAGCTAACTCTACATCATAACCAATTCCTAAGGCCATCGGGGGTTTCTCTAGCAATGGTGCAAACTTAGTGGACACAAAACTCTTATCGGCACCAGTATCAAATAGTATGGAAGCATAACGATTATTGAGAAGGAACGTACCAGTAACGACGTTCGGATCTTCTCCCCTCTCGTTCCCAAGTGCATACACTCTCCCATGAGCAGCTCCAGCTTCCACACGTTGGTCCCCATTGTCTTGTCGTCCACGATTTCCTCCAGCTCCACGGTTTCCATTATTGTACCCATTACCACCCGATCCTTGATTTCCTCGGTTCCACGATTCTCTACACTCATTCCTATAATGTCCCTTCTTTCCACATCTATAGCAAGTAACATTAGCCTTGTTCATAGTTTCAGGAGTAGCTTGAACCATAGCAAGTGGTCGAGCTCTACAATCCTTAGCTATGTGTCCCATCCTCGAGCAATTCTTGCACATCACATTACATCGTCCAGAATGATTCCTATAGCATCGGTTACACTTGGGTGCATCTCCATTGTAGTTCTTCTTGTCTCCATCTCCCATGGCATAAGCTCTAGTAGTTGTTTGTCGCTTATTTCGACGATCATTACCCTTAGAGTGATTATCCATCTTCCTCTTTCCATTCTTATCTTTCTCAGCTTCTTCCAATGCCAACGAGTCCATCAATTGTTGAGCAATAGTAATTGCCTCATGAATGCTTGCAGGCTTAACAGAAATCACATCGTTCCTGGTAGCTACCGGTAACCCATCGGTATACCTCTCGATCCTTTGAGTCTCAGTCCTAACCATATCAGGACAAAGTAGGGCTAACTCTCGATAACGGCGATTGTAAGTTGCCATATCGGTACCTTTCACTTTATGGTTCCAGAACTCAATCTCCAGCTTCTTAATCTCATTCCTTGGGCAGTAAGTCTGAATCAGCAAAGACTTAAATTGCTCCCAAGTCATAGCATAAGCCACATCACTCCCAACCGAGTTACAGTAATTGTTCCACCAAGTTAAAGCTTCATCCTTGAATGTAAAAGAAGCAAACTTTACCTTCGCATTCTCCGCACAACCACTAACATTAAACACTGACTCAGTCTTCTCAATCCACCTAACCAAGTAAACCACTCCTTCAGTTCAACCAAACTCAATAGGACCACAAATCTTAAACTCCTTGTAGTGACATCCGTTAGCACGAACTGGTGGAAATGTTCCAGCAGAATTGTTGGAATGATTTACTCAGCTAGTAACTTAGCAACTCGTTGCTCCACAAGTTGATTGATCATTGCTTGATCCACAATAGGTGCATTAAGTGGAACATGATCATTGTCTCCCTGAACATCAACATTCTGATTCCTGTTGTTGCGGTTAGTAGTGTCCAGGGTATCAGGAGTAGGGGTCTCAACATTTCGAGTAGGACGGCGTCCTCGACGACTAGGGGTAGTCGTTGCAGGACCTGTTCTGGTAGCTCTAACAGGGTTTCTTCGTACAGTCATTGATCGAAATCACAATACAGGTTCATAAGTCTCCAATAATACATACCATAACGTCCAACAAGAATCCGATTGGTGAAAGTCGAAATACGAACATAATATCAACCACGCAAATAGGAACACAACTCTCCATGTACGCCAAAAACCGTAGGATATCATACGAAATCACTATCGTCCATACAAGTAGCAATCGATACTTCGTTCCAAAATACCAAAAGACATAATAAATACTAAACGTTCCATACAAGACGAACATACGATCCGAATAACATGGCATAAGAGATAGAATAACTAGCTCTCCTGACCAAGTACTCCCTAGCTTAGGAAGCAACATAACAACAACACAAATCCAATTCAATCTAGCCATGCTGCTGGCGTAGACTCCTCAACTCCGATCTCAAACCATCCAAATTCCTCAATAACGACCCCTGCTCAACACTATGTGTATCTCTGTTCCTCTTGAGGTCCGCAACCTCCTTTTCTAGCTCTGTGTTCCCCTGCCACAGCTTGCGATCTTCCTCGCGAGCAGTGAGGAAACCTCTCTGCAGACTCTCTATCTGCTCATGTATCTCCATCATACCTCTCCTAATCGCTGTTGTCTTGCCCATGACAGTAGTCAAATCAACTCTCAACTCAGCAACAAACTCAGCAATAATCATCTCAAGTCGTTCAGACATCCACGAGATCTTCTCGCCCTGTGCAGTAATCTGAGCCCACATCCTACCAGTCTCACCTAACTCTGCATGCTCAGCAGAAACCTCAGAAGGTGCATCCGACGCCACAGGACTACCAGGTGGTGTATCAAACAAAAATGGATGATCAGGTGAAACCGGCTCTAACGGATGTATCGGGGAATCGGGCTTTGCAGAATGAACTGAATGTGCTGGCGAACCATCATCATAGGCATCTCCTCCTCCTGAGGATCATCCTCTTCCTCATCCTGAGGGTTATCATTCTACTCACCCTTGTACTCCTCCTCATACTCCTCGTCGGAGGGGTACTCCATCAATCGTCATCTCTGAGCAGGTGAACCACGAGGCGATAAAACCGGTGACCTAAGGTGACAATTAGACGATAAAATAGTGGCCGAACGCATGACCATTACGTATGGGTCATCAGGGGCCATAGTGATCTACGAGGGGCGACGCGTACTAGCAATAACACTTCTTAATAACAACACATGCAAAGGAGGCTATGATTTGTGACAACGGCGTAGGGTAGGTGTAAGTGTTTCAAAACAACTAAACCGCGAACTCAAAATACCATATCCAAAAATCATCATGTAATCCCAAATCATTATATAATCAAGAAAGATTTAAAATACCGCATTACTAAAACCATTCATAAAACATTTAAGTCATATAATTCCTCAAAAATGCATATAATTCCTCAAAACGCCATCGCATCGCTAAATCAATAAACCTCAAAACCACAAATCATCTCAAGAAATCCCAAATCTATAATCATCTCAATAATCTCATAATACCTCAATAATAAACAATGATGCTTTGGCTTGGCGGGCTGGCGGGCAATGGTCGAGGATCGTTTTCTATAAAAATCGGTTATAGTTTAGGTGTCTATTTACCTAGTTCTCTATAACCTGGCTCTGATACCAATCTGTAACACCCCCAAAATTTGATACAGCGGAAGACTCACAAGCTTTCGGGGTGCTACGGGGATTGGTATCCATTCAAAGTCATGAAAGAACGAGATAAAGTAAACATAAGAAAAACACAACCAAAACGGGTTTTAAAGTTTACATTTATCCCAAGAATTCTCCAAAATAAGACCCAAAAGAAATAAACATAGGTCCACAATAGTTATCAGAGTTTTAGAAATATAGATCCATAACCGGTGCCATTGCCAAGCCTCCAATCCCAAGCATCCATAGAGCATCACTTAATTACCTGAGAAAACGTGTTAAAAGTCAGCTTTCGCTGGTGAGATCATAGGTTTAAATTCATAATTCAATATAGTGGACATACATGCAAAACGCTTGCTAGCTAGACTAGGGCTCAATCATCCAACCAAAATAATCCAACCAAATCAAATCATCCCTATAGGTGCACGCTATAGCTCAAATCAATCCAATCAATAGCTTACCTAGCTCAAGTCTAGGCCTCGCTCTATAATCAATCCAATAGCTTACCTAGATCTAGTCTAGGCCTCGCTCAATATGTATGCGTAAGGATACGGCATACCCAACATTCGTAAGGATATGACATGTTCAACTTACCTAGATCTAGTCTAGGCCTCGTTGTTTAGCTTACCTAGCTCTAGGCTAGGCCTCGCTCTATAACCAATTCAATAGCTTACCTAGTTCGGGACTAGGCCTCGCTCAACAATCAAATCAATAGCTTACCTAGCTCAAGTCTAGGCCTCGCTCAATAACCAAATCAATAGCTTACCTAGCTCATGTCTAGGCCTCGCTCTACCTAGTTCTATAAGCATAGCAAGTTTTGAAATCAAAAATCGATAATAGTCCACATAAAACATTTGCACGTTTCTCACCCCAAGTATTGAAGACAAAGTTCAAGAGTAAAAGTGGGGATATGACTCACCTCAAGTCTAGCAAATCCTCAAAAGAAACAATAGAAGAAAGACGTAAGTAATCTCAAGCAACTCACGTAACGGCGACTACAGACTCGGCACTTCCTAACAATATCAAACTCGTTCAGAAATCATTTCCTCAAAATCAAATATTCTCATTCCCGAACGTATTCCATTTTACTTTCCAAAAATATCCATTTCTCGAATTAACTTCATATTAATTTGAATTTCGACGTTTGGTATCCATATGGGTGGAGGGTCGACACAACTCAAACCAAAAAGCCACAACAAGCAAAATAATAAACCAACTATAGATCTAATGTTAGCCCAACATATTATTTAAATAATTATCGAAGCTTATCAAATCCGTCGATTTGGTAATCTCCCAGATTCATTTACGTAATATATCGTTCCAAAATTATACCCAACCTAAAGCACATAGCACAAAGAATTCTATTTGGTATATATCGTAGTCCAATAAATTCCCTATATATATCGTCGAATCGGCCAAATTCCATGAGATACATAGTAATTTATTACCCTAAAACATATACCACAACCTATGGGCGTCGTGGGATACGATGCCCATTAATATACTCATTTTATATCGTCAATTAACTCGATCTAATCCGTCGATTAAATAAGTCACTTGATATATAAAATGTTTATATTAATCGTCATATATCCGTAACACAAAAGTCACAATATAAAGCCCACTTGGACTTTAAAGAACCACAACTCGTATAACTCGATAAATTTCTAAATTTATAAAAATCACGTTTTTAATTATTATTCACCCGACTTATTATTTTGCCGTTATTTATGGTTTTTATTTATAACAATATTCCGACATTTATTACACTATTTGCATAGTATAATAACTATCGTTATATTATTATACGTTTACTCGTGATCGTGTTATTATTAATATACGCATATATATATATATATATATATATATATATATATATATATATATATATATATATATACGTTTATCACGTATATAAACGATTATATTATCAATAATATTATTACGAGTATTATTTTTAATATTTGACTTTTAAATATTTATCGAGTCATAGAATTTGGTCACATGTCCGAGTCATGACTCTCGGCTCATAGTCCAAGTCCAATAATAATCAAGTCAAAATAAATAAACCAACTCCGTTCAAATCAATCCCAAAATCACGTGCTACAACATGAGGGTCCGACTACGGCACCCGACTAACCTATCTTCGTCAATCTAGTGCGACCGTCTCATAATTGGTCCCCAAATCACTTCGTCAACACAACTCCATAATTCAAATCACAATTCCAAGTACCACTTCAAGCTCAAAAAAATAACTATGGAACCATAATAATGAAATCAACCATAATATCAACCAACAAATATAAACCTCAACAATATATATACCATACATACGGCTCGACTTACCAAGTCAAACCAGGGTCAAAATGACACCACAATAATATATCATGGGTCACGCCTGAGACCTCTAGGTCTCGGCTTGCTCTAAACGAGCCATACTAACCAAACGAACCCTCTTGGGTCGTCGGCCACAAATCAAATGACAACAAAATATACCAACAACCATAAATCATCCAATACTCCAAATCCACAACCTATGACCAAGAATAGTCAAGAAATCAAAATAAAACCAAAAATGGCACAAGCCGAGAGCATGAGCTCTCGGGTATGCCTCGACCCAACAACAATAACGAGCACCCGGATACCAAACGGATTTATAGGACAAAAATATTAATTCCCCATCACTTTTAGTCAAGATTTCATCAAAACCCAACAAGAAATATTCGTGTACTCACGGTTTGAGTACAAATCGAGACACACGAGTTGGAACTCGTGGTCACTCACCTTCAAAATGGCTCCAAAACTTGATTTCTTTAAAAACCCAACAAGATAAATAAAAAATGGTGGTGTTAAGGTGGTGGTGGAAATTCGTACATGGTGAAAAAGGGGTTTTAGAGCGCGTGGTTTATACCAAAAGATAGATCGAGATGAGGTGGTGATGATGGTGGTGTTATTTTGTTTAGGGGAGGGGCGGTGGCGGCGTTATTGGTGGTTATAGGTGGCGGTTGTGTTGTTGTTTCAAAAAGAGAGAGAGAGTGAAAGTGTTGGTGATGAGGGTGATGGTATGTTTGTTATTCCCAGATTCACAAGGACGACTTTTATTATTTACTCTTAACAAGAAAATGATTTTAAATAATAATAATAATAATAATAATAATAATAATAATAGTAACAATATTAAGGGTAGAGTGGGTTAAGTAGCCCGGTGTCAATACACGGACCAAACCCGAAACCTTAAATAACCAAACAACTTTCTCAAACCGAACCCGTTCCAAAAATAATAATATCCGATCCAACAATAAAATATAATTAAAATTGTTAGGTTAACCTAGTGCCGGAGTCAATGTAGTGCCAAAATAACGATCTCAAAATAAATCATCACGAACGAACCAAAACAAACCATAAATAAATAATCGAATCCCATAAATATCGTACGATTTAAAATCACGTACCAACGTTCCTAAAATATCTCGTCACAATAAACTTTTCAAATATTCCAAACTTATAATTTTAATGTAATGCGGGTTTTAAAAACGGCTCCCTATTTTGCCAGTTGTCACAGTTGCTTTACTCTAATGTCCAAAAACTATTTATATCAAATTTGTTTTAATCACAACAATGACCCATGATTCAAGTTTTTATTACCTTGTCAATATTGCTTGACTCAATGTTTGACACAAGACGAAAAGATGTTGTTTTTCATTTTTAATAGTTCATCTTCCTTGTTATTCATCTTAACTTACTTGTCTTACCAAAGTTGGACTTTCAACTAAGTCATCATCTACCAAAGATGATATCTTAGAAGGAGGTGGTCTTTCATCGAATGATAAATTCAATGACTCCTCGACTCTTTAGGTTTATTTACTTAAAACACTATAAGTGTAAATGTCCAAGAAATACAACATCATAAGACTATGGGTCGAATTAGATGTGCAAATCCTAGAAGTTTATAAATCATTTTCTCCCAATCATCCTAATGTATTTAAATGATTTATTTTTCTTTGTGTGTCTTATATGAAACTTTAACAAAAGAGTGATTTAATTAAAGACACGATTGAAAATATAAGGTATAATTGTCAAAAGATGTTGTACCACAAACATCTATGAAATGTTGTGTTTTTGTTAGATTTGTAAGCATCACAAAAGTGTTGGTTGTTAAATCACTTAGGAGATTCTCAGTTAGCTTACTTGTAGACAAGTATTAAGTGAGACTCACTCAAGAGTTTCTCGTGTCTTTTCCCAAAATTTTAAAGAGGTAAAACACCTTATATCTCCTACTAAATGTAGTGTCTAAACCTTTTAATCATGAAGGGTCTAATCCTTGTTGTTACTTACATCACATAAACACCTTAGAGTAAAAACTATTAATAGCACCCACGACAAAGCTTGATGTCAATCACCAAGAAGCAATGAAAGATAGGTTGAAGAAACATGTACCTTTTAAGCTCCATAGATGAACCACCAAGAAGATAATCTTAAAGCAAATTATCTTGACTCGTAAGAGAGCTAAACTCAAATACTTATAAATCCAAGAAGGTTAGATAAACATATAAAGGTATTGAACATGATATCTTTAACCTTTTATCATGAGCTCCTAATAGAGATAGAATTTCTCCTACAATTCACTCCTAGGTTTCACAAACACAACTTGTTTTGTTTTACTTGTTGTTGGTGCATTTGAGTCAAATCCTAATCCGGTTTTATCTCTAAATGACTTTTGACTTTTCAATAGGCTTTTGAGAGCTTTTGAACTTTCTTCAAATTTAACAAGCATTTTTCCTTTTCATTTTGTCTTTTAATTTCATGTTTGTATTCTAGACATATTTTGCATCCTAGATCAATTTCAATATTGCTTTCAAGTCTAGACATTTTATCTTCTAACATTATCTCTTTTTCAAGATTGTTCACAAGAGATTTTGAATGTTCATTGTTGAAGATAGTTTTTAGGTTCATGTTGCATAAAAGTTTAAACTCATTTTCTAGTTTAGAAAACTCTAGGATAAATGTGTCAAAGCAAAAGTGTTTGGTTTCAAATTGTACCTTGTTTGATGTTTTATCTAGTTGAGAATCACAAACCGGATAGTTGGCTTCATCTTCATCCGTGTCATTCCATGAATCGTAAGCAAGGCCACTTTGAGCTTGACATAAGTAATCATCTTCACTTACACCTTCATTTAAAACATTTAAACTAGTAGCACATGTATTTATTTCAACTAAATGTCTATCTATTAATTTTTCTAAGACTTCTAATTCATATGTGAGATCAAATTGATCATCTTTGACTTGACATATTTCTTGATGAAAGTTTGACATATTTTTCCAAATATCGTTAGCCGTTTGACAAAAATACACTCTTTCATATTCGGTCCTTGGTAAAGCTTTATAAATCATTATCTTAGCTTTAGTGTTTTTATCAAGTTTAGGATAATCATCTTGATTTTCATAACTTGTTTTCGTTGGTTTGAAATCACCAATAGAAATAATATGCCAAAGATCTTGATCAATTGATTTCACATAGTTTTCAAATTTACTTTTCCATTCAAGGAAGTTTTCTTTTTCAAATAGCGGTGGCTTTTGAATAGGTTGCCCTTCTTTGAGATTTTCAAAATCCATGGATCGATCCAAGTTTTAAAATACAATATATTTTAAAGATCTTGAGTAACGTAGCTCCTGATGCCAATTGTGGAAAACTAGAAGGGGGGTTGAATAGTTTACCGCTTTTTGATCTTAATTATCTATTAAAACTTTACGTTTGTTTAATGATATAGACTCAAATTACTTGTTTTAATCTTTGAAAAGCTTTACGTTTGATCAAAGATATAAACTCAAAATACTTGTTTGATCTTTGAAAAGCTTTACGTTTGATCAAAGATATAAACTCAAAGTACTTGTTAATCTTTGGAAAGCTTTACGTGTAATTGACGATTCTAAATAAAGACAATATGTAATATGCAAAGATAAAGAAAGAAACGATCAAACCACAACACGATTGTTTATCGTGGTTCGGCTACAAGGACTCTTTTTCCTTACCCTACATCCACGCTCTGAGTTTCCAACTCGAGAGTTTCAAGCACTAGTCAACAAGCTCCTTTCACGGGTGGAGAAACCTTTACAATCGTCGCTTACACTTTATCCAGTACAAAGCTAGATACCGGGTCCTAGTTCAAGGTAGAACCAACCTAACGTCGCCTATCCACTATTTCTGACACTAAGCTAGATGTCGAGTTCTTTTACAAGGGTACAACCACTCCCGATAGTTCTTTTACAAGGGTACAACAACTCCCGTCTCACTATGTATTTTGAGGCCTAAAATACTAACCGATCACTTCTACACAAGATACAAATGAAGTATAAACCACCAAAGTTCATACATAACAAAGCTAACAAGTCTTGCAACTTTGAGTTGAAACTTGTAACTTCTTGGAAGAACTTGTGAACTCCTTTGCTACATAAGAGAATCACACAAGTCAAATGTTACTGAGTTAGATGAGAGAATATGTGAAATATATGTCCTAAAGTGATGGTTGAATTCTTGCAAGTGGCTTGGTATTTATAGCCAAACCAACCAGTAGTCTCGCGGATCTGGCGGAACCTTAGGATGGGTTCCACCCATGTACCCTGAGGGTTCCGCCAGGACTGTCAGGAAAATATGCAAGAACTCTTTCCATATCAAGCAATGTCACATCAAGTTATTCAAATACACAATTGTGTAAGAAGTCTTATGGAGAGTCAAACACATAAGGTTTCCATAAATGCATGATGTGATGTAAGTCTTATGGAGAGACAAACACATAAGCTTTCCATAAATGCATGATGTGATGTAACATATACTATATTAAGAAATAAAAACAATGTTATGTTAAAAGAGAAATGTAAAATCTAGTTATACAAGACTTAAAACTAAAGTGATTTTTTAAACTATAAACAAAAGTTCATACTTTGTCATTAACAACACTTAGTAAAGATCGTAAAATATAAATAACTTTTTTAGGCGATATTTGTATTAACACATACTATCGCGACAATCCTTAATTACCATAAGAACTAACCTAGAGAATGATCCAACAATGGTAACCTCTTTTTTTCTAAGGGTCTCAAAAGAAGAAAGCAAGTTGATCATCGAAAGATCTTGTTAGATATTGTGACTTCACCTCCTAAGGGCAGTTTGGTAATATTAGTAGTAAGGCTATTTTGGTCATTTTGTTAGTAGCCTAAGAAGTATCAGGAAACTTATATGTCAGTTTTGTTTATGTCGGTGTTTGTTCTATATATTAGAATAGCAGATATTGAACTATATACTCGACTTCACTTCATAAATAAAATAGAAGCTTTTGCCCCATTTTCTGATCTTGTTCTCTCTTTATGCACCTGTGTTGCTGGTCCTGGTCATTTGCCCCATGAATATCCTTCCCTAATCCTAACTTGGTATCAAGAGCCACTCGATCGGTTGAAGCAAGCTGCAACTGTTTTGGGTTTCAAATCAACATCAGCTTTTGGTTGATTTCAAGAATTAATTTCTTGACATCATTTGATTTTTTCGTTTGTGTTTGGTGGCTGATTTGATTAGTTGAAGACATGAGGTCTGAATTTGTTTTGTGTTTTGGTGATTGTAGTTGATTCGTTTAACTTGGAAACATCAGGTTTGTGGTTTTGTGATTTTCTTTTGTTCAATCTTTTGTTGCTTCTGCTAGTTTGATAAGATTGAAGATGTTTGTCAATTGGGATTAAGGATAGTTAGAACTTGTGTTGGATCAATTTCTGTAGGGATGTATTTTAAAAATCTCATCTTTGTGGATCCATTAGTTATTGGGTTAGAATTTGGGGCTTTGGCTAAGAGGGCTTTGAATCAGAAAATGGGATTTTGGAATTGCGCCAATATTTGTTAGTTCTTTGATTTCATTTGGTAGTTGGCGACTGAATTTTGGATTTCGAGTTTGCTCGTTGTTTTTTGTTTTGAGTTTTGGGATAATCAGTTATGGTGGAGCTATTTGATGATTTGAATGTATGGATAGTTTTTTGTGATTGATCACTATTTGGATTTTTGATGTGATCGTTTGTTTGAAGACTAGCCCATGATTAGGTTATTTAGGTATTTGTATTTGTATTTAGACTGTAATTCTTATTGGATAAGTGGGTCATTGGTATTATTATCCATATCATGTTTGGAACGTTTGAATTATTAGGGCTCATTCGTCAAGTTATATATTAACTTGAGTTTGTTTGATACGGATAATAAGTTTGAAGTTGGACCGTAATACTTATCAATAAGTGGGTCGTTAGAATTTGAATTTGGTATCTGAAATTTGAGTATCGATTTGGTGTTTGAAGACTTGGTTCAAGTCGTTTGAAGTTTGTTCGATCGTTTGGAATTTGTCAGTTTGGAAATTTTGGATCTTCATTTGTTGGGCTTTTGAAGTTTGCGGCCTGCATTTGATTGTCATTGGTGAAGATCGTTTGAGTCGATTTGTTTGTTCGGTTGGCCGTTTTGAATTTGTCGGCTAACATTTGATTGTTCGTTTTGGAAGTCATCGGCATTTGTTTTGGATCGATTTTGTTTCGGATAGCTTTTGGGAATCGATCGTTTTATTTGAAATTGGCTAGTATCTCTAGCTCTTTGGAACTTTGAATTTGATTTGAAGCAGGTGGAGGAGTTTAACTCGGGACCTCATTTACGGTGGTGAACGTGAATATTTTGTTGCCTGCAACTCAGATTTGGATTATGCTGCGGATCTTGATTCTAGAAGATCCTTATGTTTTCACCATTGGAAATTCGATTGTAAGTTGGAAAGCTACATTACAACTAGGGGTGGCAATTCGGGTCGGGTTCGGGTTGGCGGGTTCGGGTTATCAGGTTGGCGGGTCAGAAAACCCCAACCCGAACCTGACCCATTTAAATCATCGGGTCAGCTATGTCAACCCTAACCTGTTTACACGTAACCCGAACCTGACCCATTTAACCCGTATATATACTTATGTTGACAGGTTAAATAGGTTCCACGGGTTGAATATGTTAAACGGGTTTCAGACTGAACCATTTAATCCGTTTTATATACAAAAGTTAGCACATTACACTAGTTAAATAGGTTAAACGGGTTAGCGGGTCAACCCGTTTAACCTATTTAACCCGTATAATTAAATATAAATAATTTTTAATTAAGAAAAAAAAACTTAAACGGGTTGGCAGGTTGACCCGTTTATTTTATTCCCAACCCGAACCTGACCTATTTAATAAACGGGTTGGACATGTCGACCCAAACCTAACCCAAAATCTATTTAGCTCAACCCGAACCTGTTAATTTTCGTGTCGGTTTCTGGTCGGGTTTCGTGTCGGGTCAGAAATTGCCACCCCTAATTACAACCATTAGTTCATTTGATCAAGTTTCGTCACTGTTTTGGATTTGCTTAAAATTGGAGATATGGTGTTACTTAGGAGTTGAACTCAGGGTGGAGATTGTTAGATATTATGACTTCACCTCCTAAGGGCAGTTTGGTAATATTAGTAGTAAGGCTATTTTGGTCATTTTGTTAGTAGCCTAAGAAGTATCAGGAAACTTATATGTCGGTGTTTGTTCTATATATTAGAATAGCAGATATTGAACTATGTACTAGACTTCACTTCATAAATAAAACAGAAGCTTTTGCCCCATTTTCTGATCTTGATCTTGTTCTCTCTGTATGCACCTGTGTTGCTGGTCCTGGTCATTTGCCCCATGAATATCCTTCACTAATCCTAATAGATCTGTGTTGTCGAAGGGTACATTGTGATCTAAATCATGAAGAGGTATGGAAGGAAAGATCAAATGACGTGATCTCAACTTCATAGAGTAAGGATCTGTAATAAGACGATTCCAGTGCTTTGATACGCATCTAGACCGCAAAAAAGACATTTGGGGAAGAAAAGCAAATATGTTGTAAAGAACGTTATCAGGTAAACGTATTTCTGCCATGTTTAGTTTCGAATGACGATTAAAAGGTCAAGAATGCATGAGTTTATAAAACAAATAAGGGGTCTTAAAGAAACTCATTTATAATCCAACTCTAACTATACTTCTATCCTCAATATTATTCTATCTAGCTTCTTAGCGTAAATTTATATTAATTTCAATATATTTAAAATTATTTTTCCAAAATCTATGCTAAAAATACTTCTTATTATAAGTATAGAGGCAGATGATCAATAAAAAAACATTTTTTTTTCTTCTAAACAACAAATGGATGAATCCTATCCAATCATATTTTCATCAAACAAAAGAATATATTTTCCACATTAAAAAAAAACACATATGTTGCAAATGGTAAATTTTAAAGCTACAAAAAATACGCAATCGCAACGAGAATTATATTATGTTTCTAAAAATATGCTCTTCTGTATATTTTTGACATTTTTTTTATCAAAATTTCTGCCCAGAAAAATCAAACGTGATTTGTAAAATCACTTTTTTTTAACGGCGGCATATTATCAAAACTAGCAAAAGCTAGAAAAAGAGATTACATAAAAGCTATAGTAGCTAGAGGGGGTTTCAACCAACTTACCCAACTATATTTTAATTTATGATTTCTAGATGAAATCTATGAAAAAAGATTGAAAAACTATAGCGTCCCAAAGCATCGCCTTCTTAGGAGGAAGACTAGGAAAAACCAAACGATTTCGAAAGCTCCGTAAACCACAAGAGAATCCCCCCCCCCCCCCCCCCCCCCTTCAATAACCAAACACACCTTATTTGAGACATGAAGAGAGTCAAGCCAATCGTACCACTCCAAAATGTTCTAATAAATCGGGATGTACATCTCCCACCATTTAGTCAATAAATCCCACAAATCTTTAGCCATCTCACAAGTAAAGAAAGTGTGATTAACCGCCTCGACATCCTCATGACAAATAGGACATAAAATCGATCCAACATCGATACCTTTCCGATCAAAGTTTACCCTATTCGGGAGTTTGTTGATCGACAATCTCCATAAAAACACATTAACTTTTATTGGTACGCACTTGTTCCAACAAGTAGCAACAGGATCCATGACTAAAGTATGAGCATCTACCAAATGCCGCATAGACGCAACACAGAAGCCAGCAAAAACATCTAGCGACCACTGCCAAGAATCTTGGCCCGTAAGAACTACTTCCCCGATGACAGCTTGCAGAGCTTCGAATTGAGACAATTCAGTACCCCCTCTCGGATACCACCTAAGAACAGAACACCAGTCGAGAAGAGAAATCCGATTTGCAGCAGCTTCTATCGATGTCCAACATGTAAATAAAAGGGAATTGCAATTTATCACATGTGATTTGTTATTTTTCACAAGTCACATTTGATTTTTAAAGTAATAAATGACATGTGATTTTTCGAATCACATGTGATTTTTCTGGGTGAAATTTTGAAAAAAAAAAGTTCGTCGAAAATATATATATGTGCATATCTATAGAAAAATAATTGAATTTTTGTCGCGTTGGTATATTAACTTCGCGTAACGATTAATGGTTTGTTAGATATTTTAATTTAAAAAAAAAAAAAAAAAATTAAAGCGAGTTATTTTATTTTATTTTATTTTTTTGATGAAAAAAATAAATTGCTAAAATTGCATGATTTATTCTTTAGAAGAAAACTGTTTCGTATGAAACTTTTATCTAAACATATTACTTGTATGTCTTTAGGACTTTAGGTTAGTATTTACCCAAATATCTATAGTATAATAAGCCCAACTCTAGTCCAGTCCATTTTGTAGCCTAATGTCTTTTTATTCTCTAGTCCAGTCCATTTTGTAGCCTAATATCTTTTTATTCTTTCTTTTTTTAAACAACTCAACATCCGTTATTTTCTCATTAAAACGTCATCAATCATCAACCTCGCAAAAACCCAGGTACCAATTTTCATGTAATAGATAAATTTTCTATGGTATTAACAATTTAACCTGCGATTACGTATGCAAAGGCCACCGAAATATTAAACATTTTACTTTTAGGTTACCAATTAATTAAAGGGGTAATTGTGTATTTGCCTCATGAAAAAGACCATGCTTCAAGCCTAGCTTCATGCGATTTCGAGTAAAGGGTTTTGCCCCAATTCGACTTATGCGGTTTATGCCATTATGTTCATATGGCCATTTTTGCCCTAAAATCAAGTACATGTATATAAGTGTGTGTAAGACTCAAGTACACTTGTGTAAGTGTCCTTTTTCTTGCAAATAAAATATACATTATTTTTTTATACAACTTGTACCATTATAGCAAATAAAATATACATTATTTTTTATGCAACTTGTACAATTTAATTCGATTTGATGTTTGCAATAGTATTTGTACCTTTTATGCAAACTGTACAATTTTTTTTCGATTTGACATTTGCAATAGTATTTGTACCTTTTATGCAACTTGTACCATTTTTTGCAAATAAAATATTGATTATTTTTCTATGCAACTAGTAGAACTTTTGTTTGATTTGACATTTGTAATGTAATTATACTTTTTATGCAAATTGTACAAAATTTTATTCGATTTGACATGCATGTATTGTAACTTGTACTATTATGCGCTTTGTACTTTTTAAATAAAATTATATTAAGTAGTGTGTTGAGTACTCCTCACTAAATTATTATTAAATTAAGTAATAAATTCTAACTATTTAAAAATCGATTTGACATATGTACTTTGTTATGCACTTTGTACTTTACAAATAATATAATATTAAGTAGTGTGTTGAGTACTCTTTCTATTAATATTAAATTAAAAACTAAATTCTAATTAATTTATGTTTTGGTGGTAAAATTTCAAAACAAAAATTCAAAATTTTGAAATTTTGAATTACAAAATATGAAATTTTTTAGTCAAATTTGAAAATATTTATTTTTAATAAATACATATATTGTGTGTTGAGAACACTAGTCCCCCTACTCCCCCTCACTTAATACTGTACATCTTCTTCTTAGATACGCTTCCCATTTGTAACCTTGCAACTCAACCGACAAAATTCATAATAAACCTTTAGAGCCGTTTTTGTATTAGTTATTTATATAATCGTTAACATTTACAAGAACGACTGAAAAGATGTGGGTTCCCAAGGTAATTGCTCGACGAGCGTCATAGTTGTATGTTACTAGTTTGCATGCCTACGGTTTAATATGATCTATCATTTATCCTTTTGCTTAGTTAATTTTTTGTATATGGATTAGGCTGTTCTTAGGGTTATACAGTGTATTAGCAAGTTGTATGGTTGGAAGTGTGAAAGCGTATGTTGCATAATGGTATTGTCCTTTTTATCAGTTATTTAATTAACTTGGATTGGACATGGGAGTAGTAATTGGTATCGTCCTTTTTATGATCATTACTCTGCAGCTCTGTGAAAGTGTAAGTTGCATGATGTGGTTTTTTATTTACTTTAAATAGTTGCTCTGTTTTTTTGTGGTTATTTGGTTAATATTTATGTTGTACTCGTGTGTCTTGAGTGTGAATATGTTTGTATATGTAAGGTGGTTTAGATTGGGTATGTAATATGTTGTATGAAAATATGTTTCATTTTAATTTTATAGTTTTATTGGTAGTGTGTGAAGTGGCCGAGTTGAAAATAAGCCCAGTTTGAATGCAACTGTAGACCAATCTGATTGAAGCAATTAAAATATGTTTAATTCATTGCAAATGGATATTGGTGAGTTAAATTGTGATTTGACATGGCTCTTACCCTCTCAAAGCCCAAACTGATGCACATTTAAGTTCCCTGTCATTATTAAGAACTTTGATATGACCCAACTGTAGAGTATGATTTATAGAAGGTTGTATAGCAGTAGTTTATGATTAGTTTTTTTGTATATATAAGGGTGCCAAAGAGTGTAAGTTGCATATCACAAAAGTAGAAATTTATGGATTTAATTGTGATTTGACATGGCTGTTAGCCTCTCAAAGCCCAAAGTGATGCACATTTAAGTTCCCTGTCATTATTAAGAACTTTGATATGACCCCACTGTAGAGTATCATTAATATAAGGGTGTATAGCATTAGTTTATGCTTAGTTTTTATACTATAAATAGGGTGCCAAAGAGTCTAAGTTGCATATCACAAAAGTAGAAAACTTCACTAAGAAGAAATAAGTCTTTATCCAATCCAACACAATGGCTAATGACCCCCCAACAAAACCAGCTTCAACCATTTGAAACAACATCCATAACATCTGTGGCACAAGAAACTCCAATGCACCCACCTCAAGACCAACCTCAAGTGTTACGACCAGTTCCAATGCACCCACCTGCAACCCAACCTCAAGAGACCAGGCTAGCTGAGCTGGTCCGGTCCGTGCATCCAACTCCCATTACCTTAGGGACATGATGATTACGCTCTTTGAGCGTGAAAATGCAAGGGACTTTGCTCTTGTGGGTAACCTGCACGCCTTGGCATCTGAGTTGTCTCTCCGTGTTCAGGAAAGGGCTGAATACATATGGGAACTGAATTGCTTAACAGGATCAGTTATTGCATATGAGAGTGCCCAGGTTCTGAGGCAACAACAAGATGCTGATCTCGCCCGGTGCAGGATGCTTATGAGTGCCATGAATGAGATCCAGATTAAGATAATGAGGAAGATTGCCTTTGTGGTGAAGATGCGCAACCAGAACCAGTGAATGGTTCTGCAGTAGTGCTCTCTTGTGCATCTTCTGTCATTCATGGTCCTCTTTTGTGAAGCGTTTGGTCTTTGTTTCTAGGGTGAAGTTTTAAGTTTGGTTTGTGTATGGTTGTATTAGCGTAGGTTTTCAAGTTAGGCTGTGTTATCAGCCTATTTTGTAACATGCTTGTACGTACGTTAATGCAATGTTTCTTATGCTTTGTTAACTATCTACGCTATTTATTGTTAATTTAATCTTTACTACGATGATACATAACACCTTACAAAGATGATACATAACACCTTAGGTATGTTTGTAGGCCAAAAAAGTGACCAGTATCAAGCGCACCAACATTAATTGATTATATAGTGGGTATTGTTGTTGACATTCCACACTCCTTCATCCTTTCTATTGTTAATCTTACGTTACTATACCGGTATACATTTGAACTTTGAACTGTCCCTCACTAACTCATTCTCATGACAAGGTTTGTGCATAGTGGTTGTTTTGTGCAGCCGTTATGCAAATAAAAAAGCCTTGCCATGTGAATGAGGTAGTGAGTGATGGTTCAAAGTACAATTGTGTACTAATCACTTATAGGACTACTCGTAATCAATTATAGTTGTGTGGTAATTACGTTACGAATGTTCAATACTCTGAATCAATTGTATGTGTTATATGGTGTTTGTTTTCCAGTTTTATTAGCTTTTATTAACACGTCATTTATATTTTTATCCGATAGGAATATGAATCAAATGTCCTAATCAGAAGCAAGTTGAAATACTTGTGTTTAGTTAAAGAAAAACAGAATAAACAGAGAAGGAAAATGTTTATGATGACGTGCTTTGGAAAATGGTTGGATCTCAAGTTTTTTGACCATGAACCGCGTATAATTGATTATATACTGCAAAAACAAGCACGTGTAGATGATCATCATTATGATACGCCGCTTGTATACTCTGTTGAAGGTCACAGTCTACATTTTGGTCGACCTGAGTTTTCACTTATAACAGGATTCCGTTTTGGAACTGTATCATTTGGGTTATTTACTTCCGGGGAGGTTAAAATTCTATCAAGAGTATTTCCAAACAGGGCAGGTGTAAAAGTTTCCAACTTAGATCTTTTAAGTGTCATTGAGGATGAAGAGTTTTTTAGTAAGCTTTCTGATGATGACGCAGTTCGTGTATGTCTGCTTTTGTTGTTAGAGGTGGTTTTTATGGGTCTTCTGTTGACGGATCATGTTGAAGACACATTGCTGAGGTTGGTTGAAAACCTGGAAGAGTGGAATGCTTTTCCATGGGGTGAGCATATCTGGCGTCATTTGTATGACCAAATGCTAAATGCAGTACAGAAGCAAAAATGGTCTCACCTACGTGGCCTAAACAGTTGTAGGAACTATATTCCCTCGTATACGCTATCTGGTTTTGTTTGGGCTTTCAAGGTTAGTGAATCAATATACATGTAATGAAGGTGAACGTTTGTAACTTTACTTTACTAACTTTTATGGAACGTTATGTTATGCATAGATATGGATTTTGGAGTCTTTTGAAGACAGCAAACAATGGTGGAATAAGGTTCCAGATGTGACACTAAGGGGATTAGCGTGGTCCCGGAACCACATTTTCAAACGATCAGATTATGGTTTCTTATTCGGAAAGGTATTCACTTGGTATTTTTTGCTTGTATTGTCATATATTTTCATATCTACAAATCTTATTAATGTCTTATATTGTCAAGGACTCGAAGGTTATTTATGATCTCAAACCTACTATATCCGAGCAACAATCTGATTGGTATATAAATTTTCGGGAATTTTCAATGGAATACGTACCTAGGGCTCCCCCAAATAGAGCGTCACATCCTTACGATGTGTATCTACAAAAGTGTGTTGCAGCACGCAAGCGTGGTCGTATCCGTTGTAGTGACGTGCCAATTGTTGACAGGACTGAGACTAGTATTAACAACGAGATCAGGCTTAAGGATCATGTGATTAGCCAATTGAATGTCCGTGTCTTCAAACTTGAAGCTATTATTCAGGTAATCTCCGTAAGTAAATAGCATGATACGAATATTAATCCTCTAGTTTGTGTTAAGTATGTATAACCATTTTACTAATTAATTTGCAGGTTCTCGGACGTGAGAAAATTGGGGGTGTTTCGGAAACAATTAATATAGTTTTGCATACACTTTTAATTGCTACCACTACCATTCATTCACATATGGCTTTATTTTGAGTACACTTTAAGTATATTCACTTGCATAGGATACTTTGGAGTTTAATGACGTTTTCCACAACCTAAGTGTTGAGTTATGTGATGAACTAAATCATGACTTCCTTGAATTGATTTCGTCCGCCAATGAAGTTGACCCTGATGACGCTGTTGTTCAGGCAATTTAGTCAACCAAACTCTAAACAATTAGCATTCGACTTTCCCATACTTATTATGCATATATCTACATTGTTGACAGGAATGTTTTCTCCAAGATGAATTAAGGTTGATATTGGATGATGAAGAAAAATGGCGTCTAGAAGAAGAAAAGATATTGGAAGAGGAGAATAGATTGCGCTTTGAGGAGGAAAAAAAATTAGAGCCGAACAAGAAGGGAAGGCGACTCTTGAAGCTGAGAAGAAGAAGAATTCAAGGGAATTTATGAATTCAGCTCATATGAGAAGGTACAGGCAGCGGTTAGGTCCTACAAAGTGGACGGACGGTTCACGGGACGTATCATCTTATTATTGGTCAGAGAAATATATTAAGTCTCATAGGAAAAGACCATACGGCATCGTAGATCCAGATATGACGGGTTTACTCAAAGATGTTGAAACTTAGGAAGAGGTATAAAACACTATTTTCATATATTTACATTTAGATTACAATTTATGTCCTTCAGACGATGCATGTTTTATAAGTTGATGTGTTGTACACTCACATAAACTTTTCTTTTATTCAGGACCTTAGTCGATGTAACTCTACTATGAACACAGTTCATTTAAGTGAGGATTATGATTTATTTCTTGGACAGCCTGGACCGCTTTATTGTAAGTTTCCATGGTGTGAAGATGTTTGCGTTGACCGTAGGTTCTGGGAAAGTTTAGTTTGCTTAGATCCACCTAGAAGAGGTTGGATCACGGATGAGGTTATTAAACATACATAAACCCTTTATTTAACTTTACTGTAACGTATGCCTTGTAGTTCTTTTAACCCACGTAATTGTATTTGTTTTTTCAACAGCACGTAGAACTCTGGGTGAGGTACATGTGGCACATAAGACCTGGAAATGCTAATTGGGCAATGGTTAGCAGCTACTTTGTTCAACTACTCCTCCAAAAATCCATGCCACTTTGGTATGCTAATGGGAAAACATACAGTATTCCATGGGCTGATGTTGAGCAGGTGAATGTTTGATGCCTACACCTACATACCATGTGTGATTGTTATAATTTTCATTATACTAACTGTATGATGCTAGTCTGTATATTACAAGAATGATTCCACATATTAACACATCCCATGGTACTATTTGGGTCGGTGTAGGTTTTAATTCCTATTAACGAACCGTTCAGCCACTGGCTTGTCGCACAGTTTGATATTCGCACTGGTGTGGTTACATTTTATGACAGCGGTGAGACACACAAAACCGAATGGCGTTCATGGTATGTCAACATGCGGGATGGTTTAAAGGTAATACTAACTATTTTAACTAGTTATATTATGTGTTAGTAAATTAGTTATTATGTGAACAAATAGTTATTTAATGAACTGCAAAGTTGGCATAAATAGAAGGGGTAAACTAGGGCTAACCTATGAAGGTGGGTGACTGAAATAAATGATCTCCTATTTTAAAATATTCTTGTTATGCGACTATTAAGCTTGCCTTTCACTCTTTGTTGTAATAAAACCTGATTCAAAACAATTTGTCTTTCCTTTCACAATAAAATCTGATTCCAAAACCCAACTCTCACATAACTAACCTAAACTCCAAAAATGTCCGACTACATACCTTTCGAAATACAAGTTTCCATCATGAACAAACTTCTTGTAAAGGCTTTACTTCAGTTCCGAACCGTCTGTAAAAGCTGGAAGAATTCCATAGACAGTCAAAACTTCGTTATTGGCTACGGAGTTCGTCCGAGTCAAACCTATCGTTTTACTTTAACCTATGACCAAGGTCACTTTGGTTACTTGTATCTGGTTGATGACGATCTTTCCTTCCACCCACTCAATTTAATTGTTCCTTCTTTCCCACGATCTTTTGACTTTATGAACTTCCCTTACATTGACCTTACACCAGTCGGTACAAGTGAAGGAGTTTGGTGTTTTCATTCTTATTATAAGAGCATTGTCATTTGGAACCCATCATTAAGGAAATTTGTTGGGTTAATGGTCCCAAACTGGTTAAGAAATAAAAGTGGGCATAAATCTTTTATTGCCTTTGGTGTTTCTCCCGAGAATCTGGATCCTACCGTTCTACACATTTCTTTACCTAAAACCGGACATGGCGAATGGTTTGTTACCGTGTTTTCATTTGCCACAAAACATTGGAGGCCTATAGAACCGCAAAATACTCCCCGTGAATCGATATGCCTGAAAAGGTCCTCGCAAGCAGTAATCGGTAGATATATTTTCTGGGTCGCTAGCGAAAACATTGTTCAACATGAATCTGATCGTCCCTCCTACAAACGTTACATGCTGATGTCGTTTGATATGATTACTCAAACATTTCTAGAAGTCCAGATTCCTGAATGTATAAGAGTCCATCTACCAATCCCTTTCACAATACTTGCTCATAGAGGCACTGTTGTTATTCATGGAAACATCCTCTCGGATGTGAACAACGTGTTTTGTGTTAGGATGTTAGAGTTGGAGGGTGCTTCTCTTACAGGAAGGATTTTATTAAACTTCACCAATGTGACCCATTGTTGCCTAAAGTTACTGGGGTTTACCATGTTCGACGAACCTATAATTGAGGTGGAGACGCCGTTCCAAGCTGAACACACCCTAGAAGTCTACCAACATTGGTCACAACAGTTTCATAATGTTTGTGTTGAAGGAGATGCTGGTACTTTCTACATGGGGCCCTACAAGGAGTCGTTGATTCTGTTGATTGAACAAGATGTATCTATATACTAGTTATTACGAGTAGTTATAATTAGAGTTGTATGGTAGTGACTGCGACAATATAAAAGTTGTGTTCACTTCCTAGTTAATGTGTTTTATGATCTTTGTTTTGTTAAAATATATCAGTTATTTTCATTAGTTTATGCTTCATGGTTGATACATCAGTCATATTTGGTTGTTACATTTTTAAACAGGTTAAACTTCCATATGTGCTTGAAAAGACAAATGTATTCCATAAAAAGGGAATCGATCCCGCAAAATATACAATTTCATTTAAGAACGCTGAGCGAGTTCCTAAGCAAGGTGGGGTTTTCGGAGATTGTGGTATATGGGCATGTATTTTTTTATACCGGCTGTCGCATTGCAAATCGTTGGATGTGGAAGATCCTATTCAGGCTGCCCTTTCATATCGCGAACAACTGGCTAGGTTTTATCTAAAACATAAAGTCGTTACTTGGTAGCTTGTAACACAGACTTCACAAGCCGTTCACAACCATGGTCAGCTGTCGGTATAGACAAGTAAGTGTTATGTTTTTGACCAACTATCGCATGTTTTAAAACATTATATTCATTGATAACCATAACCGAATACATTTAGTATGCCAGCCTATAAAATGGTAGATATAATAGGTCTAGCATAACAATGGTAAACAATTAATATGAGGTCTAGCTTAACATGAAATACATAGCAAATAACAACCAACTGATTAATAAAAGGTTCTTGAATGTTCTGGCTCTTTTTCCATATGTTGAGCCTGATTGATATTCCTCAGCAGTCCTGGAATAATCTGCACTGATCTTGGGCACATTGGTGGGTCAAAAAACCCATTAAACCCGCAACTGTCTTGACCCTGTTAAAAGTAAACATATCTACAATATAGTTTCATAAAATGCAACTATACATGTCTAAACTGTCAATACTTACTGTTTTTGGACAACAATGAAATCTGCGGCCAGGGTTAGTTGCTGTCCAGGATGTTCGCAATACTGTATGCAACCCACATTAACAGATCCTTGGTATGTACATACTTAGGGTTTGCTACTGTAGAAGATTGGGGATCAAATATGGTGTAGATATTTTGTAATGGGGTTGGGGATGGTTGTGTTAGGTGTATTTATTTAATGGTGAAGTACAAAAAAAAGTACACCTTACTTTAACAACACCACATTCAATTTAATGTGTTCACCAATTCTTAAATTGATTAAATCTTATTTGATAATAGTTTTTTTTTTTTTACCTTTTGGTCAAACTAGTTAAGTATATGAAAGGATTGACATTAATTGTTTTTGGATGTATGGGATGTGTATGTAATCATGGCTTAGTGTTATAAAGTGGTGTCTCAAGGTCTTCTATTTAATCAATTCCCTATCTTTGAGAAAAAAATTACACACAGTTCTCTAAACTTAAAAAAAAAAAAAAAAAAAAAAAAAAAAAAATCCTAAAGAAACACAATAAAATGACCACTCGAATGCCTTTCATCGATGAGTTGGCTAGAGCTGCGGAGTCAAGGCTTGTGAAAGACATGATGATCGTTAAATTTAAGAGAGAAGTTGATGTTATCATACTTGAGGAAGCTGATCTGAGCAAGAAAGCCAATGAAATAAGGTCCAGGGTGACCGGTAGGGAGTCCGTTATTCAGGAACTAGAGCTATTGTTTGCTTTTGATTCCACCCTGCAAAGCCTTGATCATTTGAACCGGCTGCAAACAGAAGACCTAACAGAGATCTCAATGCTGCTTCAGAATGCCAGGAAGAAACGAAATCTGGCGGCTGATCTCTTGAAATTGATTGAAAAGCTACAGGCTATGGAGCTCTAAGCCTTTATTTTATTTTGTCTTATGTCGTTTTGAATGGGTCTTTTTGGCTTTAGATGTTCAACAAGTTTTTTTCATGTTTTAAAGTTGTCTCTTTATGTTGATTATCTGTAAAAAAGTATGTTTAATATCTATTATATATATATATATATATATATATATATATATATATATATATATATATATATATATATATATATATATATATATATATATATATAGACCGAGGATCAGGTGCGGATTTCAATTTTTAGTGCGGATGTGCGGATGGATCTGGACCGCCCATTCCAGATCTGATCTTGACTTTTTGTAAAAAAGTCAAGATCTGACGCTAATATCACGGTACCAATTGATCATGAAAACATTTTTTTTTTTAATTTTTTTCCTTCTCAGCGATCCTTACTCTAGTTGTGTTCTTTTATTTTTTTATTTTTTCAGATTTTTCTGAGCACTTTTTTCTTTTTTGATTATGAGTGCTAATGTGATATTAACAATATTATGAGTGCTACCGTGATATTAAGCTTTTTTACATGTAAAAATAAACCGTGATATTAAAAACCCATGATAGTTACTGTGATATTATAAAACCAACATGATATTAAGCTTTTTTACATGTAAAAATGAACCGTGATATTGAAAAAGTTACTTTGATATTAAAAAACTTAATATCAATGTTTTTTTTTATTACGTTATTAAGAAAAAATTAAAGTGATATTAAAAAAAATTAACTTTGATATTAAGAAAGCATGATAGTTACGGCGATATTAACAATTTTTATTAAAAAAAAGTTTTTATGATATTAAAAAAGTTATTGTGATATTAAATTTTTTATTAAAAAAAAAGTTTATGTGATATCAGAATCTGATTTTGACTTTTTTACAAAAGTCAAGATCTGTTTGTCAAGATCAGATCTTGACTTTTGTAAAAAAGTCAAAATCATACGCTAATATCACAATACCTTTAATGATGAAAATGATTTTTTTTTTGAAATTTTTTTTAGCGATTTATTATTATTTGTTGTTCTCTTTATTTTTTTAATTTTTTCAGATTTTTTTGAATTTTTTTCAATAAAAAAATCTACTGTGATATTAAGATTTTTTAAAAAGTCGGGATATTTACGATAATGCCACTCCGTTGATATATATCAGTACCAACACCACGTTCATTCTAAAGCCTTACAAACCCAACAACAGACCATACACAAACAACGAAAAATAACGACATCAAACATGAACTATTCTTCAAATGAGTCATAACTGCCGATTTGCTCATCCTTCTCGTTCAACCCGTCACGTACTTCAGATATGATAGCAGTTAATGCCTCCAACCTTATTCGTTCCCTGATCTGAACCTTGCGCAAGTTTTCATATATAACCCAGCCAGCTACTTCATCTTCGTGGTGGATCGACCAGAGTTCTGCCATTCTAGCTGTTCTTATTTTGATCTTGGCATCCAACTCATTGCGTCGTTCGCCTAGGTACCTAATAAAGGCTTCATCTTCAAGTTTCTCATGAACAGTCAGAAGCTTGAAGCATTCGTGAAGTTTCTGTGTGCCAAAAATCTGTTTCAGTTGATAGATCATAGGAGTTTCTGAAGCCATTGATTTTATTCTTATGAGACTTAGGGTTTTTTTGAGGGTGTAGATAAGTTAGAGCATATGGATTACTATGGACATGATGCAAGCGTATATAAAGAAGTATAATGGAAAGTGAACAGGTGAATATTCAATGCAGGTCTTTAATTGTAATTAATTCACACCTTATGTATACTTTCCCAGGCAGATATATCATAGACGTGTTTCATAAAATTGTTTTTAAAACGAACACATCAATTACTAGACCAAGTGAGGTACCTAATGTGATTGAACGTTTTGTAGTCAGGTTTATGTATTTATTTGTACTATTTACTGTTGTAAATTTGAGTCATTAACCCCAAAACCAAGGTTTCGTGTTTACATTCGTTAGTTATACTATGATAATTTAATTTGACCGGACTATATTGCTCGTTAAAACTAGAATTAATAGAGAATTAATAGAAATATAAGCATAAATTGTTCAACATGCATTACATTGACTTTTTTGAAGTCCATCCTTTATTGTTTATACTACATGGACACATAACCATTAAACATCAAACTGAGGATAGTAGTAACTATCATCCGAAAAATGTTGTGATAACCCCCTGGCGTCACCCATTGACGACTCGTTGTGAGATGCAGGAGAATTATAGTGTTCAGATTCCATCGCATCTTCCACCGGGGCATCATCATCTTGATCGTAATCCATCTCATCTTCCAACGGGGCATCATCAACAAATTCTCGGTCGTCGTTTGTATTTTGTGTACGCCGCAGCTGTAAATGGATGAGTGCATATGGTATGTTAGGAATATCAGCATACACACAAACTAGGTAGAGATAAATTAACTGAAAAACTTACGTTCTCACTTGGCAATGGTTCACGACAAGCGTTTTGATAGTGTCCTCCCGCACCACATCTTCCACAATGTACGATCCTAGGCTCATCCCCTTGTGATCTTATACGGTGATTTGCCTTTGGTCGTCCAGGTTGCCGCTTAACAAGAGCAGGCGGTAAAACAACTTGCAAGTCAACTGGAGTTTCCCACGTGTCTCGAAGAGGATGCACCAAATGTTCATATGTACGTTTCAGAGTTGTTTGGGAAAACCAACCCTTTGCCCAATGATTACAGTTACTCATGTGACAAAATCTAACCACAGCACAAACGTGGCTGCAAGGTAACCCGGAAAGTTGCCATTTGCGGCAACTACAATCACCCTCTGTCAATTTAACTGTGTGCACGGCTTTGTAGTCCCTAACCTCATAAATTTGTGCATGCTGAATACCACGGACAACCCATGTGCTGCTTTTTATCATCCTGTCATTAACTTTACCAGTAGCCCAAGCTGTCAACGCGGTTGCAGGCGGTTCACCTATGAAATGGTATTCATATTATTCGTTGTTAAAACATCTAATATGAAATAAACAATGATTAAAATAAGAAATCCACATTCGTGCCTTTCACAGCATTACCTTCACCGTTGTATCTACGCTCAAAGAACCACCATTGAATAAGCTCTCGGTAATACTCTATTAACATTGTTATTGGAACATTGCACACAAACTTGGTTAACGAATTTATTGACTCGGCGCTGTTTGATGTCATGTAGTTGTATCTTTTTCCTGGAAAGTATGCTCTTGACCACCTATCAAAACCAGTGTCTTCTAGTTTTCTGTACGCTTCAGGTCTTAACCTTCTAATCTCAGAGATTGTGTTTTGAAAATCAGACTCCAAGTACGCTTTACATGTCTTCCAAAATAGGCCCTTATACTTTTTACTTTTGAATCTGCAATTCATCATCAAATGCCGACAGCAGTACCCATGAAAGGCTTGGGGAAAAACAGTTTGACATGCAATGGTAATGGCGTAATGCCTATCAGATATAATAGCAAAACCATCACGTTCACCGATACATTCCTTCAGCTTCGACAGGAACCAGGACCATGATTCAACAGTCTCACCCTGAGCCACACCTATTGCAAGTGGTATTATCTGATTGTTAGCATCCATTCCGACAGCAAGCAGGTTGGTTCCAAGGTACTTTCCTTTTAGGTGCGCGGCATCTATCTTTATAAGCGGCCGCATATACTTTAAGAAACTCCGGATCTATTCAGTTAAAAACATATAAGTCAGTTTTAAAAATAAATTTAATAAAAATAGTATGATATATAAATTTGGTATAATTCGTTAATTATGCTTACCAAAACACCAAATCCTACAAAACACATCTTGAATTATCCTTCTGCATCTGTCTCAATGTGTGTCACAGTACCCGGATTTGCCAATTTAAGGTTGTAACAATATTTGGGTAAGATGGAAAACGAATCAGCATGGGATCCGTACAGCAATTTTAGTGCATAAGTTTTCCCAGTCCATGCCCGAAGGTAAGAAATGTCTATTTTCCATTCTATTTTAAAATCTGTCTTTATGTCCGTACCTGTATACACTCGTCTGTTGTTCCTCAATTTTTCCATGATCATGTGACCAATTATAACCTTTGAAGCATTCTTATGGTTAGGGAGTAATTGTGTTTTTTCACATGTGTGTGAAGGGTGAAGGTTGGTGACCCTAAAAATATTGGAATCTGCAAACTTTCGTGTGTAAATGTTCCAACTGCATTCTGGAACAGCACATCTAACACTATACCTTTTCGAATAAGATTTAATAACGTAAAATTCAAACCCTTCTATTATAGCTTTCTTTGCTATTGCAATTATACACTCTGCCTTATCACTAAATCTATTGTAACACCCCCAAATTTGAAATGTGGCAGCGGAATAGTAATTAGGGTGTTACGGTGAGGATCGAAGTCATAATGATAGAAAACGGCTCGAAAGAGACATTTTAAAACATAATTTCATTTATAAAAATTCAAATACAAGAGGTCCTTATCAGAGTATTATAATAAAAGTCTTGATGTTTTGAATTGAATCAAACATCCTTTATTTTACACCATTATTGAAATAAAGTAAATAAGTTTTGAAGTTTTTGCCGTCCGTTCTGTGTTTGCTTCCCCTGCTAAATTCTTGAGATACATGCTTAAAAGTCAACAAAAATGTTGAGTGATATCATAGAGTTTGAATTTAATAATCATTTTGACACACAAGTAAGATTGTATTGAAAAATACAATCAGTTTGAAAATATTGATATTGCAGTTTATATATTGCTCTAAGTCTCATGACACGCAAACGTTAACAAATACCATAAAAACAGAGGTGTTTATCAAATCAATGATAATTTTGCCCTCGTGTAATAGGTGATTTGCCAATTCCTATTTTTACTCAAATATAATTATCACGACTAATACGAGTAACCACATGCATAATGGCATTCCGTCAAGTATTAATGGGACAGGCTGTCAAACCTTAAATAGATCTATTCATTATATTCGCGTTCACATAACAGTGATTAATGGCTCATGATCAAGGGTCTTTTGGCAATAGCTAACTTAGGCATATATCAAGTCAGGAAGCATACAGAAAATTACTTGCGATCTGTTTATAACATGTATCCCCCTCACGGAGTTTTGAAAAATAAGTAAATGTGAGGCTATGACTCACCTTAAATTGATACTGAAATGAAGAAAATAAAGTCGGACGAATTTATGATAACAGCTTCAAAACACAACCTGATAAATAAATTTATCTGAGAATTTGACCAAATACTATTTGGTAAATACGAATGAATAACGAATAATAAATATTCGTTATGACGAATAAGTGATGTGCAGTGTAATTCTTGTGATATGCATGATATGAAAAAATATGATATTTAAATTATTCATCGAAGTTTTACCTTTTTAATCGTAAGTAAAATATTAACTTTTGAAATATCGTTATATATATTATTAACGTTACGTTAAATAATATATATATAAATAAAAATAAAGTTTAAATGTAATACGAAATAAATTTACGAAAATAGAAAATAAATAAGAATGATAAATAGTTTATGTTTAGTCTTTGTCTCTTTTTCCAATTTTACCATTTTTAGTCTAACGACATTTGCGTTACACCGTTAGTCCTTTTTATAAATAATTTCAACTATAGTCCTCTAATTTGTCCAATAATCATTACTAAGCTTAGAATATCAACTTTTATCAACTTTTACCCTTAAGTTTCTGTTTTTACAGGTTTAGTCCTTTCTTTTCAATATTTACACTTTTAGTCCCTCTAGGTGTCGTCGCGTTACATTTTTAGTCCAAAATTACAAAAATAATTATAAAAATTTTCTAAAATTTTCTGAGGCTTATTAAGTAAGTAATAAGCTTATTTTAACTGCTTAATTGTTGAAAAGCTTATTTTTTTAGCTTATGGACCCTTAACGAGACAATACAAGGCCCATTAAGAGTTTTGGAGGCGAGGGCATGGAAAATGTTTTGGGCTTGGCTTTGGGCTATTTTTATGATTCTAAAAATATTTCATATGGGCCCAGTGGGCTTACGTATCTTAAATTCTTATTGGGCTTGAATTGAGCCCAAACGATATATTAAATAGATTTTAGATTTGAAAAACTTGTTTGTGTCGATTCAAAATGGGTCGATTGGTGTGTCGAAACGTGAGTATTTTCACAAGTTGTATAAATGAAATTGATAGTTTTCTAGGTGGTCTATGGAGTCGTGTAATAATATTGTACTCTTGTTAAGTGAAATTTAAAGTTATACGTGTGGTTTGTAGCATGTGGGAACCGGTTATATATTTTGAAAAACTTAGAAATATTACTAAGTATTTTACCAAATTTTCATACGATGGACATGGTTTAAAATAGGTGCGTGTGATGCATGTAACGTTTAAACTAAAGTGAACTTGGTGTGCTACGTGACTCTTAGGCCTTCCAAGATAGAGGCTAGTCACGATTTGTGTACTAAGTGTTAATATATGCGTGATATATATGTGCAAAATGATATACAATCAAAACAAAATAAATATGGTGCATGAAAGGAATTTAACGTGTGATTTGGAATGGAAATAAGTAGAAATGACTTACAACACCTTAGAGGTGGTAGAGAGTCGAGACAGAATGGATGAAACACAAGAATTTATCACGTTCAAAGTATAACCCAAATGTTATACGTATAAATCAAACCCGATATTCCTTTTCTTGCTTCTAAACAATATAGCAAACGATTTTGATCTTGTAAGAGTAGTTTTAAGGACGAATTTAATATGTGAAAGTGTATGATAATGGTAAAGAACAAGTGCATGCATGTACGTTATATATGGTTTCAATATATAACACGTATATGAGAAAATTTTCTAAGAAACCTTCACGTACACTATTGCATGTCAGGGAAACTAGGTCTAGGGTGAATTTTATATACTTAAACTATGGAATCTGAGAGCACAATTTGAGGGAAATGTTTGGGTGAATCATATGTATGTCGACCACATATATATCTATATATACGATTTACCAAATCGTATACTACTTGCATATAACTGGTCATCTTCGACATTTGAACATAAAATCATCTCAGAAATATTATTAGGAACAATTAGAAACAAACGGGAATCAAAACGGTTAAGTTTTGAATAAACTATAAATCGATTTGGTTATGTATGGGTCGATCACTTTGCCTCTTAAAAATGTATCAAACGTCGTTCAATGAACTTGGAATTTGACACACTATTATTTGGCTAGGTGTTTAACGAGATGGTGCAAAAATATTGGGGGGTCGTGTGTAAGAAACGAGATTAAACGAGGTGTTTTGGGGGGGGGGGGGGGGCTTGGTACTTAGTCGATCAGATGAAATATAAAGATTTGGATTTGGGCTTTGGTTGTTGGGCTTATGAATAGTAAACGATGATTGGGCTGAAAATGATTAAGGGTCCGTTTAGTTAATTAAGTGTAATTAGGAATTTAATTATATTTAGGAAATATAATTAGGATTAGGAAATATGTTTAGGATTAAATGAAAAGTTTAGGTTTTGAGTAACGTGTCGAGGATTAATTCCGTCATTTCATGAATTATATTATTTTGTGATAATCGTCAAAATAATATACTCCCTCCGTCCCATAATAAGTGTCCACAATGGAATCTTAGAATGTCCCAAATTAAGTGTCCATGTTGTATTTCAACCAATGAGAAAAAACTTTAGTGGGTAAAGATGATATTTGATTGGTGGAGAGTGTAGTTAGTGGGATTTTCTAAAATTTTGTGCAAATAGAATATGGACACTTAATATGGGACGGAGGGAGTAATAAGAAAAATTTCAAATTTTTCCGAGAAAATGGGAATTAGTAACGATAACGAAGGATTATTATTTATTAACGATATAATTACAAGAAATTTTTACAGGGTTATTGTTTGAGTTGTTTTATCTCTCTATCCATTATTTCCACAGGCTCTTCTGTGAACACTAGTTTGTCATCCAATCTAATCTCCTTTAGTGGAATGACGAGAGTTTCGTCAGACAAACATTTCTTGAGTTGTGATACGTGAAACGTAGGATGTACCCTACTGAGTTCTTCCGGAAGTTCTAACTTATAAGCAACTGAACCAATTCTCTCCAGAATTTTGAAAGGTCCAATGTACCTCGGATTTAACTTTCCATGTCTTCCAAAACGAATCATTCCCTTCCAAGGAGAAACTTTCAACATGACTTTGTCTCCTACTTGAAATTCCATAGGCTTTCTTCTGATATCAGCATAACTCTTCTGTCTGTCACGAGCAGCTTGCAAGCGTTGCTTGATTTGGAATATCTTCTCTGTAGTGTCATGTATTAGCTCTGGTCCGGTGAGTTGCATATCACCAACTTCTGTCCAACAGACTGGTGATCTGCACTTCCTTTCGTACAGTGCCTCAAAAGGTGCAGCCTTTATGCTGGCATGGTAGCTGTTATTGTATGAGAATTCAACTAATGGCAAGTGTCTATCCCAACCTTTTCTGAAATCAATCACACATGCTCGGAGCATATCTTCTAAGGTTTGGATTGTTCTTTCACTTTGTCCATCGGTTTGCGGATGATAAGCGGTGCTCATATCTAAACGAGTACCAAGAGATTTCTGTATAGATTCCCAAAATCTTGAGGTGAATTGGCTATCTCTATCAGAAATAATAGATATTGGAACCCCATGTCTAATCACAATTTCCTTAAAATACAACTGAGCGAGTGTTTCCATCTCGTCAGTTTCCTTGATTGGTAGAAAATGTGCATACTTGGTTAATCGATCGATGATAACCCAGATTGTATCTAATCCGGTCGAAGTCCTTGGTAATTTGGTAATAAAATCCATGGTGATTTGTTCCCATTTCCAGACCAGAATTTCTGGTTGCACGAGTAATCCTGATGGTTTCTGAGTCTCTGCCTTTACTCTAGAACATGTTAAACATTTACCAACATACTCTGCGATATCAGCTTTCATATTTGGCCACCAATAATTCTTCTTAATTTCTTGGTACATCTTATTGGAACCGGGATGAATAGAATATTTGGATTTATGAGATTCATGCATGATAAGGTCTCGAATATCTCCAAAGAGAGGAATCCAATATCTTTCCTTAAAACATAACATTCCATCATTTCTTCTCACAAATTCTTTTTCATTATTTGGCATTCTGTCAACCTGATCTTCCAGGTTTGACCTTCTGTCAATTTTCTCATATTGCCGGTTTTCTTCTTGTAGAGCTTCTGTTTGAGCCTTGATGATTTGAGATGGAAGTGGCCAATGAATTGTCATTCCTAGAGATCGAACTCTAAGAGGTTTAATTCTGTATTTTCTGCTTAACGCATCGGCTACTACATTCGCTTTACCAGGGTGGTAACGAATTTCACAGTCGTAGTCATTGAGTAATTCTAACCATCTTCGTTGTCCCATGTTCAGCTCCTTCTGATCTAGTATATGCTGTAGACTCTTGTGATCGGTGAAAACCGTACACTTTGTACCGTATAGGTAATGTCTCCATATCTTAAGAGCAAAAACTACTGCTCCTAATTCTAGATCATGAGTGGTGTAATTTTCTTCATTCTTCTTTAGCTGTCGTGAAGCATAAGCTATGACTTTGTCTCTTTGCATTAGTACCGCACCTAAACCATGATGAGATGCGTCACAATACACTACAAAGTCCTCATTTCCTTCCGGTAATGCTAATATTGGTGCTTCACAAAGCTTCTATTTCAACAGTTGAAATGCTGACTCTTGCTTCTCTTCCCAGATATACTTCTTGTTCTTCTGGGTTAGTTCCGTCAAAGGTTTTGCAATCTTTGAGAAACCTTCTATAAATCTCCGGTAGTAACCGGCTAGACCTAAAAATTGACGAATTTCGGTTGGAGTGGTGGGTGACGTCCAACCTTTAACTGCTTCTATCTTCGCGGGATCTACGTGGATACCTTGGTTGTTGATGATATGGCCTAAAAATTGAACGGTAGAAATCCAAAAATCACATTTGGAAAACTTGGCGTACAACTTTTCTTTCTTAAGTAACTCCAAAATAGTCCTTAAGTGTTCGGCATGCTCTTCTTTGTTATGCGAATAGATTAAAATATCATCAATAAACACAACAACGAATTTATCCAAGTATGGCTTGCATACTCGGTTCATTAAATCCATGAATACTGCTGGTGCATTTGTAAGACGAAATGGCATCACTTGAAATTCATAATGCCCGTATCGTGTTCGAAAAGCTGTCTTGGGAATGTCCTCTTCCTTAACTCTTAATTGATGATATCCTGATCTTAGATCGATTTTTGAGTAAACACTTGATCCTTGTAATTGGTCAAATAGATCGTCGATCCTTGGTAATGGATATCGATTCTTCATCGTGAGTTTGTTCAACTCCCTGTAATTGATACACATTCGGAACGTTCCATCTTTCTTTTTGACGAATAGGATTGGTGCTCCCCAAGGGGATGAGCTTGGTTGATTGAATCCTTTATCTGATAGTTCTTTCAACTGTTCAGATAATTCTTTCATTTCGGAGGGTGCTAATCGATATGGTGCTTTTGCAACTGGTGCTGCTCCAGGCACTAAATCGATGCGGAATTCTACTTGACGGGTTGGTGGGATTCCAGGTAAGTCTTCGGGAAATACATCAGAAAATTCTTTTACAACTGGCACTTCATCAAGTTGTTTCTTCTTTTCTTTTGTTTCTCCTCCCGTTACTTGAATTTGAAATACATGGCATCCTTTGCTTATGTATTTCATCGTCTTGGCGTATGAAATAATATTGAACGAAGTTTTAGGTTTATGACCTTGGATGATTAAGGTTTCACCGTCAAATGGAATTTGGATAACTTTCTCGCCACAAATTATTCTGGCACGGTGTGTAGATAACCAATCCATACCAATGATGACATCAAAACTTCCCAATTGGATGGGCATAAGATCGATAGGGAAAGATTTACTTAGAAAAGTTAAGGTGCAATTTTCGATTAGGGTATTGGTACTTAGAGTATTTCCATCTGCTAATTCTATTTCATAGATCGTATCTAATTCTATAGGAGTAATATTTAGAATTGCGGCAAACGAAGTAGACACAAAACTTTTATCTGCTCCTGAATCAAATAATATCTTAGCAACTTGTTGATTTAATAGGAACGTACCCGTAACAACATCAGAATTCTGCGTTGTGTTTCCATCACCAAGTACATATGCTCTTCCTCGGGCAACATTATTGGCATTCTTCGGACATTGAGTTCTGTAATGTCCAACCTCACCACAACCATGGCACTTTACTGCTATCGGTTGTGTGTTGGCTCCAGTTGCTCGACAGTCCTTTTTCATGTGACCAATTCTTCTGCAGTTGCCACAAGTAGCCTTACATGATCCAATATGATGCATGTTGCACTTGTTACATGGGGGTAGAGTTCCGGCATAACCTTTACTTTCTGCAGGCACTGCTGCATAAGCTCTGGTAGCTTCTTGTCGACGATTTTGTTGCTGATGATGATTACTACGGTTCTGTTGTTGATCTCTGTTGCGGTTGCTGCTTTGATTGTTGTTGTTGTAGCTCCTGTTACCACTGTAACTGTTGTTGTAGCTGCGGTTGTTGTAGCTGCGGTTTTTGCTATTGTTATTCCCACGGTTGTCAGCACTTCTCTTATGCTCATTGATCACGGAGGTAAAACCTCTTTTGATCACCCGGGTTAACAATCTCTGTGCAAGTCCCATAGCTTCTTCTACTGTCTGTGGATTCGATGTGGTAACATCCCCTTCAATAGATGGTGGCAGTCCTTCCACATATTTCTCCAATGCTTGTTCAACATCGGGTACTATGGTTGGGCATAATACCGACAACTCCAGAAACTTTCTGTCGTATGTCTTCAGATCATTGTATCTTACTACTAGCTGATGAAATTCATCCTCTAGTTTTCTGATCTCTGTCCTTGGACAATACTTCTTAAGCATTTTATTCTTCAACTCATTCCAAGAAAGTTTGAAAGCTTCATCCTGACCCATAGCATTCGCAGTAGTATTCCACCACGATAGTGCTTCTCCTTGAAGAGTTCCTGTAGCAAAGGTAACTTTGCTATTCTCAGAACAACCACTCCTCTTGAAGACTGTCTCAGTATGTTCAAACCAATGGGCCATTTCAGTAACTCCTTCAATTCCTTTGAAGTTTGTTGGCTTGCAAGTCATGAAGTCCTTGTAAGTACAATTACGAGGAGTAGACGTATTAGCTTCACGGTTTGCACCATTGATGTTATTCAAACGATCTGCTTCACGAGCTGCAAATATTCCCTCAGCAATCATTCTTTGAACCTCAGTAGGTGTCATGATTACTTCCGGGTTGGAATTTTCGCTACTTGCATGCTCCATTTTTCTATTAATAATACAAAAATATAGCATTTAGAATTTTAAACAAAATTTTGTTTAAAGGATCTTGTGAGGGAAATGAATATTTATGTGTCTTAACAATAATTGGGCACCATATGTAGTTTTTATTTCGATACAACAATCATAATTATTCCGATATGTTAGATGCATTTATAATACACATGAACAACCATAAGCATAAATTAACATTTGTATATAGTAATATCACAACCAACAACATAACATTAATAACTTGATCAGTTGAGTTTTCATAACAAAACGATACAAGATTCTTTATTAATTGCCACATGCGGCAGGCTTAGATGCCTTATTACTAATACAAATGCTAACTGCCTCTAATGATTAGGTACGTCCACATGTCCTCCCATCTCTAAGATCTGAGTTCGGAGCTCCTGCATCTCGGTATGATGTTGAATCTGCATATCTCCTACAAGGTTTTCCAATGTATCTGCTCTTCGGTGTGCAAGCTGGGCTTCCCAAGTACGGTTCTGTCCCTCTCTTCGCAATGATATTGGGAAAGAACGTGTCTCAGAGATATCCGAATGTATCTGAGCTAACCCCTGCTGCAACTCTATCCTATTGGCTATAAGGTTATGTAAGGAGTTGTGGATAGTATCCGAATGGTCAAATGATGAATAATCAATCATCTGAAGAAGTGAGTCTATCTGTTCTTCGTGATGCTCCAAACGCGTCACTACTACAGAATGTGAAAGAGTAGAGGTAATTACCATCCTAGCACTCTCGCCAGTTTCATTGATATGAGTTGGGGGAGTAAAACCAGGAGGATAGGGTAATGATGGTGAAAGTGGAGGAGTAGAATCGGAAATACGAAGTCGGCTGGATGTAGGTATATCTTCCTCAGGAATTTGTTCTCTAGGGTGAAAAGTATATGGATAAGTTTGGCTAAAAAGTTTGAGTAGGTGATCGGGTGCATATGAATCAAATTCATGACGTGGTAATGGTGTATGTGTTGGTAAAACCAAAACATCGGGATTTTCAGGCGTTGTAACAATTTCGTCTTGTTCGAAGGGTTCTGTTTCTTGGGAAACAGCATCAGGTATAAAAGTAGAACGATAAACAGGCGACGTAACAGATGCGACGGAAATTTCGGAGTCGGAGTCTGATATACTCATATTGAAATAATACTGTAATAATTCATAAATAGTGCAGAATAAGAATTTATTGTCGTCAAAGAATGTAAAATTATAACATATCAAGATCAAAGTATCATAGCTTAATGATTAACTTACTGAGTACGGTAGCAAGCAGGCACGGCGGGCGAAAAATAATATGATGTAAATTTAATTTATTTGAAAGTGTGGTTATAGTTCAATGTTTGAAAACATTTAATTCTCTATAACTATAGCTCTGATGCCAATCTGTAACACCCCCTAATTTGAAATGCGGCAGCGGAATAGTAATTAGGGTGTTACGGTGAGGATCGAAGTCATAATGATAGAAAACGGCTCGAAAGAGACGTTTTAAAACATAATTTTATTTATAAACATTCAAATACAAGAGGTCCTTATCAGAGTATTATAATAAAAGTCTTGATGTTTTGAATTGAATCAAACATCCTTTATTTTACACCATTATTGAAATAAAGTAAATAAGTTTTGAAGTTTTTGCCGCCCGTTCCATGCTTGCTTCCCCTGCTAAATACCTGAGATACATGCTTAAAAGTCAACAAAAATATTGAGTGATATCATAGAGTTTGAATTTAATAATCATTTTGATACACAAGTAAGATTTTATTGGAAAGTACAATCAGTTTGAAAATATTGATATTGCAGTTTATATATTGCTCTAAGTCTCATGACACGCAAACGTTAACAAATACCGTAAAAACGGAAGTGTTTATCAAATCAATGATAATTTTGCCCTCGTGTAATAGGTGATTTGCAATTCCTATTTTTACTCAAATATAATTATCACGACTAATACGACTAACCACATGTATAATGGCATTCCGTCAAGTATTAATGGGACAGGCTGTCAAACCTTAAATAGATCTATTCATTATATTCGCGTTCACATAACAGTGATTAATGGCTCATGATCAAGGGTCTTTTGGCAATAGCTAACTTAGGCATATATCAAGTCAGGAAGCATACAGAAAATTACTTGCGATCTGTTTATAATATGTATCCCCCTCACGGAGTTTTGAAAAATAAGTAAATGTGAGGCTATGACTCACCTTAAATTGATACTGAAATAAAGAAAATAAAGTCGGACGAATTTATGATAACGGCTTCGAAACACAACCTAATAAATAAATATATCTGAGAATTTGACCAAATACTATTTGGTAAATACGAATGAATAACGAATAATAAATATTCGTTATGACGAATAAGTGATGTGCAGGGTAATTCTTGTGATATGCATGATATGAGAAAATATGATATTTAAATTATCCATCGAAGTTTTACCTTTTTAATCGTAAGTAAAATATTAACTTTTGAAATATCGTTATATATATTATTAACGTTACGTTAAATAATATATATATATATAAATAAAAATAAAGTTTAAATGTAATACGAAATAAATTTACGAAAATAGAAAATAAATAAGAATGATAAATAGTTTATTTTAGTCTTTGTCTCTTTTTTCAATTTTACCATTACATTTGCGTTACACCGTTAGTCCTTTTTATAAATAATTTAAACTATAGTCCTCTAATTTGTCCAATAATCATTACTAAACTTAGAATATCAACTTTTATCAATTTTTACCCTTAAGTTTCTGTTTTTATAGGTTTAGTCCTTTCTTTTCAATATTTACACTTTTAGTCCCTCTAGGTGTCGTCGCGTTACATTTTTAGTCCAAAATTACAAAAATAATTATAAAAATTTTCTAAAATTTTCCGAGGCTTATTAAGTAAGTAATAAGCTTATTTTAACTGCTTATTTGTTGAAAAGCTTATTTTTTTTAGCTTATGGGCCCTTAACGAGACAACACAAGGCCTATTAAGAGTTTTGGAGGCGAGGGCATGGAAAATGTTTTGGGCTTGCCTTTGGGCTATTTTTATGATTCTAAAAACATTTCATATAGGCCCAGTGGGCTTACGTATCTTAAATTCTTATTGGGCTTGAATTGAGCCCAAGCGATATATTAAATAGATTTTAGATTTGAAAAACTTGTTTGTGTCGATTCAAAATGGGTCGATTGGTGTGTCGAAACGTGAGTATTTTCACAAGTTGTATAAATGAAATTGATAGTTTTCTAGGTGGTCTATGGAGTCGTGTAATAATATTGTACTCTTGTTAAGTGAAATTTAAAGTTATACGTGTGGTTTGTAGCATGTGGGAACCGGTTATATATTTTGAAAAACTTAGAAATATTACTAAGTATTTTACCAAATTTTCATACGATGGACATGGTTTAAAATAGGTGCGTGTGATGCATGTAACGTTTAAACTAAAGTGAACTTGGTGTGCTACGTGACTCCTAGGCCTTCCAAGATAGAGGCTAGTCACGATTTGTGTACCAAGTGTTAATATATGTGTGATATATATGTGCAAAATGATATACGATCGAAACAAAATAAATATGGTGCATGAAAGGAATTTAACGTGTGATTTGGAATGGAAATAAGTAGAAATGACTTACAACACCTTAGAGGTGGTAGAGAGTCAAGAGAGAATGGATGAAACACAAGAATTTATCACGTTCAAAGTATAACCCAAACGTTATACGTATAAATCAAACCCGATATTCCTTTTCTTGCTTCTAAACAATATAGCAAACGATTCTGATCTCGTACGAGTAGTTTTAAGGACGAATTTAATATGTGAAAGTGTATGAGAATGGTAAAGAACAAGTGCATGCATGTACATTATATATGGTTTCAATATATAACACGTATGTGAGAAAATTTTCTAAGAAACCTTCACGTACACTATTGCATGTCAGGGAAACTAGGTCTAGGGTGAATTTTATATACTTAAACTATGGAATGTGAGAGCACAATTTGAGGGAAATGTTTGGGTGAATTATATGTCTGTCGACCACATATATATCTATATATACGATTTACCAAATCGTATACTACTTGCATATAACTGGTCATCTTCGACATTTGAACATAAAATCATCTCAGAAATATTATTAGGAACAATTAGAAACAAACGGGAATCAAAATGGTTAAGTTTTGAATAAACTATAAATCGATTTGGTTATGTATGGGTCGATCACTTTGCCTCTTAAAAATGTATCAAACGTGGTCCAATGAACTTGGAATTTGACACACTATTATTTGGCTAGGTGTTTAACGAGATGGTGCAAAAATATTGGGGGGTCGTGTGTAAGAAACGAGATTAAACTAGGCATTTTTTTTTGGGGGGGGGGGGAGGGGGGCTTGGTACTTAGTCGATCGGATGAAATATAAAATTTGGATTTGGGCTTTGGTTGTTGGGCTTATGAATAGTAAACGATGATTGGGCTGAAAATGATTAAGGGTCCGTTTAGTTAATTAAGTGTAATTAGGAATTTAATTATATTTAGGAAATATAATTAGGATTAGGAAATATTTTTAGGATTAAATGAAAAGTTTAGGTTTCGAGTAACGTGTCGAGGATTAATTCCGTCATTTCGTGAATTATATTATTTTGTGATAATCGTCAAAATAATATAATAAGAAAAATTTCAAATTTTTCCGAGAAAATGGGAATTAGTAACGATAACGAAGGATTATTATTTATTAACGATATAATTACAAGAAATTTTTACAGGGTTCTACATCTATCACCTATTTTAATGCTACATGGAACTCTATTTTCCAAGTTACATCTGTAATTATCTTTAATATCAATTTCAGGTGCAATTGGAGGGTCAGGCGTATGTGTAAACATTTTGTTGGGATTATTTTGTGATGATGCATCAGGTATGTAAGGCTTATTTAAATCAAAATCAGCAGACTTACAAGACGAATACGTTTTCACCTCGTGCAACTTGATAAACAGTTTCGGTATTTGGTTGGTAACATGTGAAGAATCACACACAAAGCTTTCAACGTCTTCATCATCATTAACACCAATTACTTCAGAACATATTTCGTAGGACAGCGATATCTTAACATCTACGCTGATGGAGAACTTTTCTCTGCAATAATTAACTAGATTCAAGTAGTTGATGTTGTGTGGGAGTAACACTTTCCGTGTTGATGTCTGACACACGAGAAAACATTTAAATTTGTTGGTGGCATTCTGAGAACTCATTGTGTTGAACCTGGTGTTAGTGTTTGTTAATTTTGAGTATGCTTATGCAGCATATAGAGGACGAATAAGAGAAGTACATAGCAATGAATATAGTAGTAAATTGCCTTAACAACCATATGAAGTTAAGTAAATGAAGTTGCATAAACATAGTACAATCTAATAACTTCCCTAACCACCAACCACCAATCATACATTTAATTGGTTCAACTACGCGATCCATAAAATCATAATTACAGCATAATAAGTACATTCGCATAATAATGTGAACAATCCTTAAGACTGGCATCATAGGAATATTAAAGCTCAAGTTTGTGAATTGGCAAATACTTGAAAAATTTTAATTTGTTGTCTGCATACGCAGCAGTTTGAAAAGATGAACCCAAATGAAGGTGAAGATTGGCAGCTATCGCTTGATGTAGACGATTCTGATCTATTCCTAACCTCCACCAAACGCACCGTCAACAACCCAGAAGCACGTGTGGAGAATACAAGCAGCCAAAAAAATGTGTCAAATAAAAGCTTTGTTGTTCAAAAAAATGATTCTCAACCGGCTAGGATAATACCGGGCCCTGCGGGTATTGTTCAATCAGCAAAGCTGCTTAAAACACAACTTATTGAGGACGGAGTCGAGGACTCCCAAACACCAACACAAGCCTTCATCATGAAGGCAGATGAACAATTAGATCCGATTGAGTGTTTTACACGTGGACCGTGGGTTGGAGCGGTTGATTATGTTCATAATAATGGGGGGATTGTCTACGGCTGTCTCGGAAACATCGAAAATTTTATGAAGAAAGGTAAACTTGAATAAGTTATTGCAATAGTGATGTCTGTTTCTCCAAATGCAATTGGAGATCTAACAGTTACTTTGAAGGATCCTACTGGCTCAGTTAGTGGTGCAATACACCACAAAGTCATTAATGACGAGGGGGGTTATGGAAGGAAACATTTTACCGAGGGGACAGCTTTGGTACTTGCTAATGTTTCAGTTTTTACTCCAAAAGTGTCTTTGCATTACCTTAACATTACTAAAAGAAACATAGTTAAGGTTTTCAATAAGGATACGCTTCCTGATAGTGGCAGTGGTACACAACTAACACAAGGTTGCAGTGGAGTTGCAGATTTTATGAGTCAGCCACGTAGGCGAAATGACTCAAAGTTGTATTAGATTGACTGTCAATGTTTTATGTCTTAAATTCTATGATCGTTAAGTATATATGCGCTACTTAACCGACATGGCTACACTTAAATGTGTGTCTATGGGTTCCTTGTCTATGGGTTCCTTGAATTGGATTCGTTGAATATTTATGTGCTGCTAATTTTTCACTTGTTTAACCAAACAAAGTTAAAATACATAAGGTAGGATTACAATATATAGTTAATACCAGAAATAACATCGATAAAAAGAAGACATACATATAATTATATTACTGCAATGTAATTCAACTGTGCCCAGTGTTCATTCGCCTTTGGTAGAACCACAACCTTCCAACCCATTCCTTTCTCTTAGGTATGCGAACACAGTTTCTAGTTTTGTTATTCTGTTTTCTAAATCCTCACTCATTCCGTCAACAGGTGTTGTCTTCTCCTTTCCAACACCTTCCAGCTCATCATAGTAGTAATCGTTTTCCCTGAGCCATTTAAGGATATTTGATCTGAGATCGTTAGGTATTTTCTTTAGCGCATCAAGTATTTTGTCAAACAAATGTAGGTTTGACAAAATTGTATCCCACTCCTCCTCGTCTGATCTAAAGGACAGTGAGTTACCCTTTTTATTGTTTGACATTCTTATTGGATTGATTGTGACAGATTATTTTTGTGAATTTGTTGAATGAAAATTTTAGGGTTTATTGGAACAACAAATGAATTATGGAAAAAACCCCTTTTGTTGGAAGTATTTGACTTTTCAACGACCCACACTTTTTGGACAATCAGGAAAGCCAAACCCGGCCCGGTTAACACAACTTCCATTACTACGTAAACTTTAAACACACATTAAACTTAAAAGTTACTTAAAATTTTAACACGCATTAAACCTACAATAAACATAAAACATAAAAGTACGCTTCAATTAAATGAATCATCAGACACATAGCCCTCGCGACTCGAATAGGAGGCACTTGAATCGTCCTAACTCGATGGCACAGGTGGAAGACCCATTTTCATCGCCGTTCCGCTCTTTGGTTTCTCCGATTCGTTATTTGGAATACGGGAAATAGATCTTCCGGTGGAGTGTTTTGGGCAGAACTGTCTTCCGGTGGTGTGTTGTAAACCGATTCGTTAACAGGTGATGTGTTGTGCGACATTGTAAAGTATGAAGAAGAAAAATTAATTCTTGGTAATTTGTGTCTGAATTGTGTGTGTGTATTACATTTTGAATTTACGAATATGTATTTATAGGATGATTTTTTGATTTTAAATTTAACATTTTATCCTGCTTTCATTTTGAATCCAAATTTTGAAAGTATCCAGCTTAATTTTTTAATTCAAACGTTGAAAGTGTCAAGCTTTGTGAAAGGGCACACCTTTATGAAAGGACACACGATTACGTTCAAAATACTACAAAGGATGATTAAATATTACAAACATAAAAAATCCTAAAGATACACTATTAATACAATTGTTGTTTACAACATCCATGGAAATACTCCCAGCAGTTACAGATACTCCACATCATCTCCCTCATCAATTTCATGATGGACATAAAGCACCTTGTATTTCCAGAAGTAAGAAACCATACGTTCACGGAACGCAAGGGCAACTTCGCGGGGGTCACCAAACACTAGTGGTATGTTGTTCGTCAACCTGTGTAACAGTAGACAAACCCAAACACCATAATCTCCATACCCACCCGATTGACATGGAACACATTCTGAAAACTGAAATGTAATTTGGTACGACCCCAACGCTAATCCCTTACTTTCTAACACTCCACTCTCATTCAGGAACACCGTAAGTTGACGCGACAACTTTTCCCTCATACTTACCCACCACATTCTGTTCTCCTGTATTGGAAAATTCTTTTGTCGCTTACGCGGGGTCGACGAATCATAAATTGTGATACTCCCTGTACTGATTTGCAGCTCCGCAAGCGCCCAATGAGTGCCCGGTTCATTCAGAGGGAAATATAACTGCAAACCAAGTTAAATAACCAATGAATATTAGGATTATATAAATACACAACCCCATATATAATTTGATATACATACCTTCTCTACACTCGTCAATGGCACATGGTATCTATTGGAAGTTGCATACGAGAGAGGCATGCCACCATCTAGTAGAGTTGAAGCAAAAAAAGAGCTAAAAAGGGACCAGTCTGCAGCAGGTTGCCTAAATCGCCATATTACGTCTACCCAAACTTCCATATGCTGTTGTGACAAACAAAAATTGGTATAAGATATCCTATTTTATAACTTAAGCATATGAATATTTACAACCCATAAATTAAAAAATTGGAATTACGATTCACCAAAGGTAATTACAACAGAAACTTTCAATTAAGAAGAAACATACACCAATTTGTATACCATTCTAGTCGTACTTAACAACCAATAAACAACACCATTAAAAAAACCTAATGCGATTCAGACACAAGTTAATAAAAAGGGATTCAACAAAACATCAGTTGCAAGATTGCTGTAATTGAGTATAAACTAGTAACTTACCATGTCTGTCAAGCAACCTCTTTTTACCTTGTCCAATCCCAATAATGCAATCCAGAATTCATCATCAACAACAATATGACATCCGCCCCACAGAAACTTGTACATTTTCATGGACTCTTCACTGTTACCTTTTTTTAACAAGTATTTCAAATATCCAGGCACAGTCACTTTCCATGGGTTTGCTTTTTTGTGCCGCTTAGGATCCTGGAACAAAACAGGCCAGGCATTACATATTTTGTGCATTAAAGATTAATAAAGTAGCACGCAATGTATTCGAATACTCTACCTCTCTAAAAGGTTCGACATGTAGTTTTTGCCAATCAATGTCGTATGTAGTTAATGTTCGGGGACCATCGCTGGTATCATTGATTGGGCTAACTACTGGCACCAAAGGATTAGTCACCTTTCTGGCTATCTTAGCCCTTTTTTTTGGTTGTGGAGTGGTTTCGGGTTGCTTTTGGTAAGGTGTTACGCAGGCAGGACCTGGTTTTCGGCGCCTCCGCGTACATCCGTACACATCCTCTTTAAAACCATTTGGGGGTGGGGATGCCATCAATTGCTTCATCATTTCATTGTTCGTTAATTCTCCAATGAACTTATCAAGATCATTCTTTTTTTTGGTTAAAACCAATCAAGTCACTAGTATTCACCTCCAACGATGTAGCACAATCCATAGTTTGGTTCACCCGTGTCTTATCTTCTGACCGAACGTCTGCACCAACCGCGTTTTATTTTTGTTCTTCATTTGCCGTTACAGAGACATCGGTATTGGAGACATTATCGTCTTCAAAACCAGCCGACATATTATCCAAAGAATAATTTGGTAATTGTTTTTCCACATCCATGTAATCACTCAAGGGATCGTTCCCCTGTAAAATTTTCATTACTGTAAACATATAACCAAACAAATTAAGAAAAAAATAACAGTTAAAAATATATTACTTTGTCAGGCATCTCGCAATCACCAACAGGCGCAGATGGTGGATCTGTAACAAGACAGTGCTTTGGCTCTTGTCTCTCAACATCCAGCTTATCACCCGTCTCATGCTTGGGCTATAAAAAATAACATTACTATAAATGCATAACCAGACAAATTTGATACAAAAAAAACAAATTAAATTTAATTAACCAATAAAATTATCTTACTGTATCGGGTAAGTGGCAATTAACACCAGTGAATGAAGGTGGATCGGTCACATAAGCCATTGCATCAATCAACTGAGTAAGTGTGGATGGCTGTGTATATGCCTCATAAGTAATATTATCTACTGCACCAGCCGTTCCAATACGTGGTTGTGAGTTTACATGATTCAGCTTTTCGGTAACTTCTTCATGATTTTTCTTAAAACACTCCTTTTCTTTGACTTTAATAGGCTCAACCGGTATTCGGACAGAAGTACCATACAGTTTCCTTAATTCATCAACCTTAGAAACAAGTTCCGGATGCACATCCAGAACTTCTTTACACAGTGCTTCAAACGCGTCCATTAGCTGACATGATTCTGTAACAACATACTTTTCAACATACTGACCATCATCCCGAACAAAAGTTTCGTGATCAATGTCCTGTCGGACATTGTTCTCTTGTAGGGCCACATCATGTAAACCCTCTTTTCCATCAACAATTTCTTTGGGAGACGCATCCTTTGAAACAATCTCGCTCCCTATCAAAGATGAACCCTCTTTATCCTTATCCAACCCAACAACAACTGGTCGAATGGCTTGGATAAAAGGAACATCCTCTCCTCTAAAAAAGGCAAGACTTCGAATGAACCATGGTTGCTGCAGCTCTCTCTCAGTTGGAACAAGGTCAATGATGGGTTTTGGATCCTATTAATTCATTCAAGATTAAACATGTACTATTTGTATAACAGCACATGTTATAACAAGAGGGACAAAAATGTGGTATGATTACCTGCACAAACAACCGCTCATAATCTGTTTTTTCAAATCTCCTAAAGTTTGACCAAACTAGTCCACGCGGAATTACATCCGTGTCTTTCGACCACTAGTTTTTGCTGTTAGGGTATGTTTCAAGAATCCATATCTAATTTTATCATGAAAAAAACAACAAAATTAGTTAATGTATGCAAAAAATGAAATGTTAATATATATATATATATATATATATATATATATATATATATATATATATATATATATATATATATATATATATATATATATATATATATAAAAACCATTATTAGATAGACAAAAAATAGGTCTTCACATACTACTAACCTTTAATGCCCAAACAAAACCATTCAGATTATATGTCGCCTGTTCCTTCGATTCAAGCTTCTTTAACTCCAAATGCATATTGGCATGCTTAGGAACCACATTGACTGTTCTTTTGTAAAAATATGTCCACATGTATTCTCCCCATGGATATGCATTCCAAGCAAAGAAATCATCAGCTAGTGTCAATAGATGGTGAGGCACGTTTAAAAACTCTTCACGGCCCATAAATATAAGCTTGCACACAACCAAAAGACATACCCTTACGGTATCTTCATCGTTCAATGCAACCCAGCGTTGTTCATTCTGAACAACAGCCCATAGCTCGCTGGCCTTTACACTCTTTTTTTTTTTTGGATTTCTTCTCAGGAAACACACGGTAAGTAAAACAACTTTGCCTACTATCTTCAGGAGGAAGATTGCCACATCTAAAACCAATAATTAAACAAAACTCACGCCGACCAAAATGAAGTTCCTGATCACCTATTTTGTAAATTAAATCTGGGGAAGAAATACTTACTTGTGGCACAAAAACTTGATGTTGAAGAACATAATTCAACAAATGATTATCATTGGGGCTATGGGGGATATCTAACCAACGCCCAAAGACACTATTCCTAAACATAATTGGGTGGGCTGCCAACTTAGCTCTAATCTTTATCAGGTAACGCAACTTAGACCGGACACTAACTTTTGCATCAAATACCTCGGTTTCAATTGACATATCCGCCACTGCTACAGTTAGGGTTTCTGGAAAAAAAATTGAAATGCAATATGTGTTTGGGGAAGTTTGATCGGGTATATGTTCTTGTTTTTTGTGGTTCGCTCTTTTTGCTTCTTTAGTTTGGGAAACTGCTACTAATTTTTCCAATAGTTAGAAGGTTTATTCTGTGTTTGATTTAGATTGTGTTAGTTTGTATTTTGAATTTTTTGTTTTTTTAAACTATCAAGTCGCATATTGTAGATTTTTTTACAACTTGCATATATTAAAAAAGTAATTAAAAGTACAAATCGCATTAAAAGTAGTAAAATTATCAAGTCTAAATTAAAAAATACATTAAAGTACAAAGCGCATAAAAAGTACACATATCTAATCAAACACCATTTGTACAAAGCGCATAAAAAGTTCTTATACTATTTCAAATATCAAGTCACTTAAAAAAAATTGTACATGTTGCATAAATAAAAAGTACAACTATCTAATCAAACAAAAATTGTACAAATCGCATAAAAAGTACAAATACTATTGCACATGTCAAATCGAAATAAAGTTTGTACAGTTCGCATAAAAGGTACAAATACTATTTCAAATTTCAAATCGAAATAAATTGTACAATTCGCATAAAAAATTAATGTATATTTTATTTTGAAAAATTGTACAAGTTGCATAATAGTACACTTACACATGATACAAGTTGCATAATTGTACACTTACACATAGTATTAGTTGTAAGAAAAATGACACTTACACACATGTACTTGTTTCTTACACACACTTGTAAAAGTGTACTTGGTACTAGGACATGTGACAACATTGTATTGGTTTGTACGATTCGCTTAGGTTACATAAGTCGTAATGGGGCAAATGCGAAATGTAAAAAAAAAAAGGGCAAGGCTTGAAGCATGGTCTATTCCATGGGGCAAATACACAATTACCCCTTAATTAAAACTAACATTAAGCCACCCAATTATGTGTTTATTTTTGTTTATATCAAATTTGATCAAATTTTTTTGGTAAATATTTTATATAATAAAAGAATTACATCATTTCGGAGTGTTTTTGTAAAACCTTTCTCATTGAAAAAAAAAATAGACCAATAAGAGAGCTCGATTTTGCCACGTATGCGAAATCGAGCAATATGATTGGTTAATAGAAAGTCAAAATTAAATTAATTTTGGTCAAAATTAATAAATTTGATGGAGAAATTTGATTTAGAAAAAAAATGCATAAAAATATAGGTGTCAAATTTATGAAAAGAAAAACTTAAAAAAAGAGGAAGTAATTAATAAAGCTTTAGTGGTTGAATTTTATATAAAATATATGGAGCTAAGTGTAAAATTACAATTTTCTATGTTTTTTAATAACTTTAAAAAAAAACACAAATAACCCCTTACACTTTATACCCTTTATATTTTATAATATAAACATTGTTTAAAATGACATGAGTATTAGTATTAGTTTCAGACTTTCATTTATTTAAATTACAAAATTTTGTAAATATGCGAATTAGTTTTAATATTGTTAGTTGTAGACTTTCATCCATTAAAATATGTATTTAAATAAGGACTCATATTATTCTATTTAAAAGTTTAATTTATACATACACGGGTTTGAATATTAAATACGGCTAAATTATTAGTAACATGAATATAAATATCAAATAGTAAGCACGAGTTACTGTAATATGAAAATAAATATACGCGATTCTACTTATAACAACGACTCATTAAAATTGTTATTTAAAATATATATATGAAAATTCATAAAAACATTTTAAAAACTTTACGAAACATATTTAAACTTCATTAACGCTCATTATGTGCTACTAAACTTGCACATTTTGTACAACATGATATCAATAATTAAAGTTAAACAATAACATCAATATCAACCTCAGCATGTCTGCCATTTAAAAATATTATACAAATCTAATTATTAAAAAAAAAAAAACAAACACATGGGTTAGATAGTCATTATTTAATTTAGAATGTGTTTTCCTTAGATTATATAAAAAAAATGCACGCATCACAATTCTTATTTGATAACAATCACGTTCTAAAAATAGAAAAACTATGTAGGCGATAACCTAACTTTATTCATTGATGTGATGTTTCATCCCCAAAAATAAAAAATAAAAAAAATAAAAACGTAATAGTTGGCCGTTGTAAAGGAATTAAAGTATGTACATGAGAATTATTAAGCGAGCATATATAGTTTTTAAACAGGTTATTGCGTTACTATATTGTGATAATGTTATTAAGTTGGTAATCACGGATGTGAGATACCATTCTTCTATCATTATGATTTATGTGTAACCTCTTTTTGCTTCTCGATAGAATCTGAAAGAGACCTCAACAGAAATTTGGCTTATGCCTTATCTAGCTGATAGTTTTTAGTAACCTTTTTTATGGTTTAACTTTTTTGTTATACACACCAACTTTTAGTAACTTTTTTTTAATTTTTTATTGAAAACTTTTACACTTAATATTTATGTTTTTACTATAAACACACTAAGCTATGATGGAATTAATTGTGAGTTCAGAGGTTTTTTTTACTAAGCTTCTCAAAAAGCTTATAGCATTAGCATAAACTTATTGTGTTATGGTAATTAAATAAGCCAATAAGCACTTTTAATAAGCATAACCAAACACCCCTTTAGTTCTAATATGAAGTTTTCTTATTTGATGTTATAACTAACTTTGTTGTTATTCTCACTGTAATGCAACATGTAAGTGGTTTTTGCAGTTTTGTGATATCATCACACACACTAAAGTGCAATGCAATTTGTTGTGTGCATTTTTATAAGAGGATTAAGTATCAACTCATGATTGTCATGGAAGGATTTTCTACGTTTGCTCAAGGTATGAATGTATAATTAAGTTGAGTTGCTGATTTAGATAATACATGAATGTATTTTAATGTACTAAGGATGTATTTTAGTGCCTATATAGGGAATTTTATGGTGGGTATTCTTAACAGGTGTCTTTGAATGAGTTAATGAAACTTAGCAGGTGTTTGCTGCCATTAATAACACCATGGGTATCAACCAATGGACTAAAATATGAGTGTCTTTTACCTTGATGATTTAGGCCAATTGTAAAGAAACTTGCACTAAAGTGAAAGGTCGGTAAGGATTCAAACAATCCTAAAAGACTTGCAAATGTACTCTTTGTCATTTTTTTCATGCATTTATAATTTACTTATACAAGTAATTATAATTTTCTTATATAGTTTGGTCTCAGAGAAAAATTATTTTTATACATTAGACATAAACGTAAGATTAAATTTGAGTTCTACCCATCACATCTTTTTTTATTTCTCTTTATATAATAAAGACTATAGTATAAGAATATATGTTAATTTGGTAATTTTATGATCAAACTTGATAAGTAAATATCACAAACTTATGAAAATGCAATTTTTCAAACAAAAAGGTATATTAGTAAACATGATATGATGGTTATTCATAATCAAATAAATGAATCAATCTTCAAAGCTATCTAAATATGCAACATATTTTAACAAAAATATAAGTAAAAGAAATACCACAATTACAAAACATATTGTAAATTGATAGCATGAGTTTGCAAAACTAAAAGCATATATGACTAATATGTCATGCAAGTCAAGTATCATCATGTAATTTTGCTTTAATGATAAAATATAATTTTTAATCCAAAAGCATTCTCCTAAAATAATATGTAAATTATAACATATATACAATTTTTTTTAGTGCACCAAGTAAAACCAATTGAAACATGTTAAGTGATTTATTTGTTAATCGATAATAATATATAATCAAAACGAAATTTTAAAAACACTGTGCGTGCACAGATATTACAACTAGTATTTAAAAACGAGAATAAGACTAAATTCAATATATTTAAACAACACAAATAACTACTTAAATTTAAATTATCCATTTTAACCATTATTTAATTGTGTAACTTTATTTAGTCGAAAGTGATTTATGTCAGTTTAACTAATATTTTACGATTAAATTTTTGATTTTCTTGTTCTAATAGGTTAAAGTTGGCTTCATCCCATGCATAATCCCTTTTAACTTGTAATGTTTAATTCTAGATGTTATTTAAATTTTAGAATTCGAGAATTAATGTTACATTATTTTTGTTGTCCAAAATAGTCATAAAGGACTTTGACTTACACCACACAATCTAGTTTAAAAAAAGAATAAATTCCAAATGAGTTACCCACCCACACAACAAAATCAATGAAGGTCTTTGACATTTTTTTACTCTTTGGAATTCTATTTTCCTTTTTGGCAACTTGTACAGCACAAGACACCATAACAGTTAATCAGGCTATCCGCGATGGCGATACCCTTGTTTCGGCTGATGAAATGTTTCAGCTCGGGTTTTTCAGTCCCGGGAGTTCTAGAAACCGCTACTTGGGGATATGGTATAAAAACATATCCCCACAAACAGTGGTGTGGGTTGCTAACAGAGAGACACCAATAACGGATTCGTCTGGTGTGTTCAGAGTCCACACCAATGGATCCTTATTGGTTATCGCTGGTAGTAACAACACCGTTGTCTGGTCATCGAACACTAGCATCGTGTCCCCCGCGAGTATAAATCCTGTGGCACAACTTCTCAACTCTGGAAATCTGGTTGTGAAAGGAAACAATGAGGAACGTTTTGTTTGGCAAAGTTTTGACTATCCTGGGGACACGTACCTTCCCGGAATGAAATTTGGGAAGGACCTGGTCTCCGGGATAGATAGGCGGTGGACCCCATGGAAAAGCATCGATGATCCTTCACCAGGAGAATACGTAGCTTTCATGGATACAAACGGGTTCCCTCAGTTGCGTGAATTAAAAGGCTCGGTTCCATTTTTGAGACTCGGACCATGGAATGGTATTACATTCAACGGCATGCCTAACCATGGGCGTAACTCAATACTCACCCACGAATTTATTTTTAATGATAAAGAGGTGTTCTATAGGTACGCACTTGTTAACAGTTCAGCCGTCGTGTCACGTGTCATTGTGAGCCCAGAAGGTAACTTCTTGCGAATGAACTGGATTAATCGAACCCAGGAGTGGTTCCTATACTTGAACGTAAATATGGACATGTGTAGCCGATACGGGCTATGTGGTCCAAACGGAAAGTGCAACGTGAACAACTCACCAACTTGTAGCTGTATGGAAGGGTTCGTACCACGAAACCCTGATGAATGGAGTGCATCAGAATGGTCAAGTGGGTGTCGTCGTAAAACATCTTTAAACTGTCCAAATGGGGACGGGTTTCGTGTGTTTAAAAATGTTAAAGTTCCAGACACTCGGCGTTCATGGTACGACAGGAACATGACACTTACTGAATGCGGGGCGGCTTGCGAGAGGAATTGCTCGTGTATAGCATACTCGACTATTGATATGACGAAGGGAAACGGATGCTTGATGTGGTTCGATGACCTAATGGATGTTCGAACGGTTGAAGATAGTCAAGATCTTTACGTGAGGATGGCTATATCCGATTTGACTAGTAAGCTTATATTTATATTTGTTACGAGTATTTTTTTTTTTTTTTTTATGGTATCAATTACTTTTGTATCGGGCTGAGTGGCTGACTGGTTTGCTTTGTCCAATAAGTCGGCCAATTTGACTATGATCCAACTTTTACCATAGAACCCATCAAGCAATTTTAGCCACTCATTTTTTTTATCAAAATAAAAAAATAAACTTCCACCATTTTTTTAAAACTTAAATATTTCGCAAACCGTAAATCGTCAAACTACAAAAAAAATACCATCGTGACGAGAATTAAATTATCTTTCTATAAATATGCATTGTTATATACTTTCGACGAACTTTTTTTTCGATAAACTTTTTTTTTTCGCCCAGAAAAATCATATATGATTCGATTTTAACAAATCATATATGATTCTTACGAATCATATAATCATATATGATTCGTAAGAATCATATATGATTCGTAAGAATCGAATCATATATGATTTTTTACGAATCATATATGATTTTTAAGAATCATATATGATTCTTTCTAGGTGGAAATTAAAAAAAAAAATCGTCGAAAGTATATAACAATGCATATCTATAGAAAGATCATTTAATTCTCGCCGCGATTGTATTTTTTTGTAGCTTGAAGATTTACCGTTTGCAAGATATGTTGTTTTGAAAAAAAAGTGAAAAATATAAATGAGTAGCTATGATTAGTTGATACATTTTATGGCATGTATAGATTCTTCATGGATCTCAACTCTTTGACTATATGGTTTTTCTTTCAAAGTAATTTGACTATATGTTCCAGTGCACTATCTAGAAACAATTAAAATGAAAATTGATAAAATAACTATATCTTTTTTTTTTTTTCGATTTATGCAAGGTTACAACTTACAAGTGACCCGCGTTACTCCGGTATATAGTTCTTATATAAGATGGTTTAAGGTTATAAAAGTTTTTAATAGAAAAAATGTTGCAGCTTCACTTTGTATTATTTATGATCCTCTAATTTTATGATAAGTTGTAAATAATTCTTCAGAAAGTTAATATTAGACTAATAAAAAAAACATTGTTATGTTACTCTAGGTAAAATAATGCTATGCTTTTAAGTACCATATCAAGAATACAAAGTAAAAGTTGAAAAGATAAAGTCAAATTTTTGGTAACTAGAATTACGAAAAGAATTTATATTTAGTTATTTACATAAGTTTAAATATAAAGTAAAAGATTAGAGAAACTTAAAAGAGCTAAATTGTAAATTATTATTTATCACATAAGTTTAAAAGCAAAGTAATAGTTTAGAGAAAGCTAAAGGGGTTAAATTGAAAATTAGTATTCATACTAGGGATGGCAGATGGCAACGGGTCGGGTTCGGGGCGGGTTTTGTTATGTGTCTAAATAATAAGAGTCAATGGAAGTCAACTAAGGAAGGTCAAACAAGAAAGTCAAATAATGGCTTTTCCGCCAAAACCCATTTTACCCATTTTCTGCATAAATATAGAATTAGAAATATAGAATTAGAGTTCATTTGTAATTAGCTTGATTAATAAAATTCTTCTTTTCTCTCATTCATCATTGTTAACAATTCAGTTACAATAATACCTAAAATCACATTTCGATCTTGATTCTCATTTCGATAGATCCTGATTGATTTCATAACAACTTCGAGTAATCCTGGTTGTTAATCCTATCTTTACATTTTGGTACTTATCAGTTTTAGTGTACCCATTGATGATAAGTATATCATGAATAGTAATTTTTGTAAATTGATAATAAGTACAGATACCATGTATAAACTGGTTAATTAATTAATTAAGCTTGTAACTTATGTGTTTAGTTCTGTGTACCACTAATATTAGAAGAAAATATATTGATCTTGATTTTTAAAAGTTAGTACAAAAAATAAAGTAAAAAATAATGAGAAATGATAGGGCCACAAACAAATCCTCACAAAAAGAATCCACAAATTGATGTGGCGGCGTGTTATTGGTGAGTTTCTCTCCCCTCTCTCTTATTGAATCAATCACTCTCCGCCACATCTGGATTCTTTTTATAGGAATTTGTTTGTGGCCCAGTGAGCGTGCATTATATTGTTACATATTACAATATCCGATGTACAATAGGTTGAAGTTAATACATCAATCAAGTTGGCTCAGCCGCTCACGTTCCCGTAGACATTTTTAACATGGTTTCTTCATGATTTGCTACTAGTTACATCTGAACCGGGATCTACCTCTAAACCGAGTTCCAACAAAAAGAGGTCAACAATCATAGTTGCTGTATCGCTTTCATCCAGTCTTGTTATGGTGATCTTGATTTTTGGGATCATGTATGCTTGGAGGAAGAAAAAAAGACCTCTAGTTATAATTCCAGGTAGTTATCAGTTGTCTGCCAATGATGCGCTCTTTTGCTATTTCTTGCAAAACTAAAGTTTTATGTGTATATATAATTCTGGATCCGTTTTGCTAGTTATTAGAGTAATTTGCTTATCTTGTTTGCAGAAGAACCAGTGCAAACCATTGATGAAGAGTATAGTATGGAGGACCAGGAGGATGATACGGAGTTAACGTCTTTTAGCCTTTCTAAGATACAAAGGTATACTAATAATTTCGCAAATGACAACAAGCTTGGTGAAGGTGGTTTTGGTCCAGTTTACAAGGTAACAACGCTAACATCTAAAATTTATAGTAGTTCTTTTCATAACATACATTACAGTGGTTAATTAACGCTTAACTGTTTATTAAACAAATCATAACTCTGTCTCAATCATATAAAATGGTATTTTATATTACAGCAAAGATATGTTATGCAAATTAATGCCACTTGATATTGTAGTGATGATTAAGTAATTTTGGCATAAGATTCAACACAGAAGGCAATAAAAATTTTAGTTTTAATGATCATGATTCCTAACCGTACATATTCTAAAATCTAGGGTGTTTTGGAGGATGGACGTGAAATAGCTGTGAAAAGGATGTCGAAAACTTCAAGACAGGGGATTTTGGAGTTCAAAAATGAACTTAAATTCATAGCTAAACTTCAACATCGAAATCTTGTAAAGCTTTTGGGATATTGCGTTCAAGGAGACGAAAGCATGCTGATATATGAATATATGCCAAACAAAAGCCTCGATTTGTTCATATTTGGTACAATTCTTTTTGCATCAAATATTTCTCATCCCCCGGATTTGTTTCTAGTTTTTATTGAGTCGTGATTATTAAATAATATAAACAGCTAATATGAATGAACCATAGTATGTTACTTTGCAGTGTTAATTATAACAGGAATTTCTATATGACAGATAAGATTAGAAGTTTAAAGTTAGACTGGTCTACTCGTTTTGACATCATCCATGGCATTGCTCGAGGGCTTCTCTATCTTCATCACGATTCACGATTTAAAATTGTTCATCGGGATCTTAAAGCTAGCAACATTTTGCTAGATGATGAGATGAATCCAAAGATATCTGACTTTGGTCTGGCTAGGATGTTTAGAGAACATGAGAACGAAGCAAATACCAACAATGTTGTTGGAACTTTGTAAGCCTAAACAACTTCCTACACATATATGTTATCCTTCTTCATATCATATGTTAAAATTTCATATATCTGCTACAGGGGTTATATATCACCAGAATATGCCGTAGACGGTACTTATTCAGAAAAATCAGACGTCTTTAGTTTTGGAGTTCTTGTACTTGAAATAGTGAGTGGTAAGAAAAACAGAGGATTCTCTCATGAAAAAGACAGTGATAACCTTCTTGCCCATGTAAGTTTAAACATAAAACCAATGTCAATGTAAAATGTTAGTATGCATAAAATATAACTGAAAAGTTGTCGTGGATCATCTCTCTTTTTTATAGGCATGGAGGCTCTATGAAGAAGGCATGACTCTTGAGTTGCTTGGTGCACGTATGCGTGACTCGTGTGTCGATTATGAAGTACTTAGGGCAATTCATATTGGTCTTTTATGTGTGCAACATTATGCAAAAGACAGACCAACTATGTCATCTGTGGTTTCGATGTTTGATCAAGATGGTGAATTGCCTCGACCTAAACACCCTGCATTTTTTGCAGAAGGTAGTTTGCCGAAAGTTAATCCAGTTTCAATCAATGATGTCACAATTACTACATTAGAACCTCGATAAAATGTATATTTGTATAAGTCTATGTCTATGTGGTGTCTCGAAGTACTAAAGTATGTGCATGTTCATGATAAGATATATTTGTGGTTGTTGATGTCTATTTTGGGTTTTTGATTAGTACATCTATGAAAGTATACTAAATCGTCACTTCCCTAAATCGTCTTTTATCAATCCACACAATCGATCTTCAATTCTTCCCTAACAAATCTGAATTAAGTGTGTATTCTTAATCCTTATCTCTTGGTCTAAATAAAAGATCATATTATGTTTTTAGGGTTGTTCCAAATATCGCTTGTTAGGGTTTCTTGGTATTTTCGGTTTGCATAAAGTATTTAATTCCTATTATTGCTCAATCATTGCAACGATCTTGGTCATAATCACAAAATCATGTAAGTTTAATGCGCTTTTATGGCTTATAAACCGTAGTTCCTAAACTAGGGTTTTACGATTTGTTTGAAGTTCTTCTTGTATTCTGTGTGTGATTACATGGTTAGGGTTTTAATATTGAACTGATGTCGAATGTTGGGGAGATGAATAATAGTCTGCTGCGTTCTATTGCTAACAATAGTGTGCAGAATAACAACATGCCACGTCATGTGGCTAATGAAACATCTACAGATGATGCAAATACTGGAATCGTGAATGTAAAGAGCAAGAAACACGATTCAGGAGGTCGAGGTTGATCATAGTACGTAAGATCCATGTTAGTTTCTAGAGAGAGAAAGTAGAGAGAGAAAGGTGGAGAGAAACAAAGGTTTATTAGCTTGAACTATGAATGATACACAATGATTTCCCACACACCCCTCATGGAGAGTCATGAGGGGTATTTATAGACTCATTACAATATATCTATTCCTCGTGTACAATAGTAGTCCTTGCGGGCACAACTAACTACGAATCTAGTACAATTCACGTATGTGATGTTATCTTTATTAATAAGCGAGGCTAACAGTGAACAAGAGTATGGATACTCCATCTTCTTTTCAGTCGTTTACTGGTGAGAAGTGTAATATACCGTTGGATACGAGTGCTAAACAAGTGAAGCCGGTTTCACTTGAAGCTGCTGATCATGATGATGTTAATGTGTCGATTGCTAGTGAACGTGTGGTTTCTCCTAATGTTGAGAAGTTACTGTTAAGTGCGCGTAAGAATTTTGATGCGGCTATGAATGAAGTTCAACATGAGATTGCTGCAAACAAGAATATTAACTCAGAATCTAACACTACTAGTGGTTTTGATTAGCCTAAAAATACGAGTGGTACTGGAATGAAGTCGATCTCCAATGCGGGTGCTACTTTTAACGATCCTAAGAAACATGTGTCAAATTTTCGTAGGTTGTAATGTAGCAACAAAAAGGCCGAAGTTGATCTTTCTGTCCCGATGAAAGTAGTTGAAGAGGTGAATATCAGATTTGAGAATACACTTTATGGATATTTTCTTGGTAAACGCATTGCTTTTCCTGTTGTTGATTATTATGTACGCAATGTGTGGGCTAAGTATGGTATACAGAAAGTTATGATGAATGCTAAGGGGTTCTTTTTCTTTAAGTTCAATTCGTAGAAAGCTGTTGATGATGTCCTTGATAACGGTCCTTGGTTGGTTAGAAATGCACCTATTATTCTTAAATCATGGACTTTGAAAACCAATTTACTTAAAGAGGATTTGACTCACATTCTGGTGAGGGTTAAATTTCATGATGTTCCTCTTGCTATGTTTTCTGATGATAGTCTTAGTCTTCTAGCCACATTGATTGGTACGCCTAAAATGTTAGATGCTTATACTAGCCAAATGTGCAAGAAATCATGGGGCCGTAGTAGTTTTGCTAGGTGCATGATTGAAGTTAAGGTGGATGAGGTGCTTAGGGATAGTCTCAATGTTGAGATACCTTTCCTTGATGGGACGGGTTCGACTATTGAGAAGGTTCGGGTAGAATATGAGTGGAAACCGCCCCGTTGTGATAAGTGTAAGATTTTTGGTCATACTTTGGTTGATTGTCCTAAGTATGTTCTACCTACTACTCAGCCTACTCCAAGTGTAAATGATAGTTTTAAAACGGTCAATACTAAGAAGAAGAGTAATAGAGGTGGTCAATCTGGTCCAAGTAAGGGAGATTTTACAAAACCTGTTGTGCGGAAGAAGATGCTATATCAACCCAAAGCGCCTCCTACTACACCTAATAAACTGGATGCCAATAAGAAAAAGTCTACTGATGTGGCTAGTACTAGTGGTACGAAGGCCGCTGATGTGGCTAGTACGAGTGGTACGAAGATTGCTACATCAAACCGGTTTGATGCCCTTCATATGGATGATACTGATGTCTTTGGCATTCCTACCAATGAAGTGACTAAGGATGTGAATTCTGGTATTGCAAAGGAAGCTAAGGAGGACAGGTTTTTAGAGACTGGTAATGTATCACAAGAACCGCTTATGAGTGATTCAATGGGAACAAGGGAAGTTAATTCTACTCCTTTAGTTGAGAAAATTGGAAAGCTTGAAAAGCTACTTGTTGATGGGAAAGCTACTCTTGTTGATGATGATGATCATCCTATTCAAAAGGTTGATTATCCGGGGTCTACTTCTTCTACTAAGAGGGTTAATCCATTCTCTAAGGTGGGAGAGATTGTTATTTCAGACAATGATGAAGACGGGGTTGTAAATACGTTTGATGAGTCCATGAACCTATTTGGTGGTGGTCATGATCGTGAAGATGACTATGATGACTATGCGGTCTACGATCTTTTAGAGAATTTGGATGCTTTATATAACATGTATGGTATCAAGCTCAAAGGTCTTGGTAGAAAGTAATTTTGTTTTCATACGAGTCTAATGGTGTCTTTTGAGTAGTGGTTTTTTCTTATTTAGAGAATTAGAAGTATCTTATTATGTAAGCTTTTTCGCCTATGTAACGGACTGAGATATTAGACTCACCCATATCCTTTGTACTTAAATGTTTTTTGCAGTAATATATTTACCGGGTCTTTTGACCTTTTTACAAAAAAAAAATAAAAAATAAAATAAAAAATAAAAAAATAAAAATAAAATAAAAAAACGTATACTAAATCGTGTATTTCACGTTATCCGGCCGTAACATAACATTCAGTCTTCATAGATAAACACAATGTTGCAAAAATCGTGAATCGGTCCTGAGACGGTCGAGGGCCGAGTTGCGTTTTTTAGCCGATTAATCGGCCCAAAACCTTGTAATCGCCGATTAATCGGCCGACTTACTTGTAAATGTCTCCAAGTTCCAGGGCCTTGTAGCTTGGAATCGGCGATTACAAGGCCTTGTAGGTCGTTTTTTGCAACATTGGATAAACACATTGTAGTAGCAGTTAAGGTTACAGGTCACGGCCTGATTATTGTACTTACGGTTGAGCATAATCTCTATGTAATCGCTTATTTAAAGAGTTTTATTAAAACGAAATGATTCACGAGTCAATAAAATTCTTCATATTCTACTTTTTTTTTGGATAAGATAAACACTACAAAATTTTGGACATACACTCACTAAACTTTTCCTTACTAAAATTTTTAAAAGTCACAAAAAAGTAAAAAATAAACACAAAATTATAAAAGTAAAACTTTGACATATACTCACTAAAATTTTTCCCCACTAAAACTTTTATAAAGTCACCAAAAGTAAGTGAAAAACAAAAAAAACAATAAATAAATAAAAAAGTAAAATTTTAACATATGCCCACTAATGACTCAAAGAGTTACTGAAAACCTTCTTTGTAACATTTGCTTACTTAAGCATATCTAAATAAAAGTAAGGAAAAGGTTTACTTAAATTTAAAAAAAAAAAAATAGGGACAAGTTTATAAATTTCATAACAAAATAAAAAAATAGGGGCAAGTTAAAACTTTGAAGACCACTACACCATCTCCCAAACGCATCTCCCACCTCTCTCAACGCATCTCCCAAATGCCTCATTCCCCCCCCCCCCCCCCCCCACCTAAATCCACCATGGTCAATTGCTGAAGGTTCAATTGGTTGAGTCAATTGCTGATTCTCGATGACCACCACTGAAACCCTAAATCCACCATGGTTGCCACCACCATAACTGTTAATCAATAACTGCTTGAATTGTTAATCGTCATCCTCTTCTGTCTCTATCCCTAACTCCGGCACCGTCTCTATCCGTCGTTGCTGTATTAGTTACTAAGGTCTAATTTTACTTCTTATTTTTATACATTTAGTCGTTGCTGTATTATTTAGTTTGTTTGTGAACGATTTACGAAACGAGCTAGAAATTAGCGATTTATTGATCTGATGATTGTATAGTTATTCATTAAGGTTATGTATAATCGTGTTTGCGAAAGAAGTTTACCAAGCCGAGCGTGAGCCTTTAGTAATGTTTATTTACTGATTGAAAGCGTTATTTGTTGTTACGTGCATCTGTTTGTTAGTTGATCGGTTAGTTAGTGTAGTATCTGTTAGGTTAATGATTTGAGCTTTTATGAAACGAGCTTGAGAGGTTATAACTGCTTGAATCGAGAGTTTGCGGAATGAGATATAAAGAGCCGATGAGTGTTTTCGTTACTATTACAGTTATTTTTAAATGCATTTGTTTGTTGATTGATACAATGTACATTTTGTATTTAGAAAGTGTTAATAAGTGAACTTAGGTTGATGTTTAAACAAGTGCGTTGAATTAGATATTGACCGATTATAGCTTCAGGGAAGTGAACTTAGGTTGATGCTTGTAAATTAACGTAAATGTAGTTGAGACTTAACTTTTTTGCCCTCAATAAGAATACCACTATTTGTGCTTAAAATTTTGTGTTTATTTGATGATAATGTTTTGTACACAAACACAAAGATTTTTTCAGTAGCTAATAGAGTTACATGGCTAGTTTTTAGGGACGTAAGAGTTGAATATTACTTCAATTTTTCTACTTTTGACATCATTATGGACAAATCTTGGATGTATTTTGCACCAAGATCTAGTTCACAATATGTAAATGGTGTGGAATATTTTCTTAACTTTGCTTTTGAGAAATCGAGTCAACATGGAGGAGAGATATTGTGTCCATGCTCGAATTGTCGTAATAGATTTCGCCTTAAAAGAGAAAAAGTGTATGATCACCTTATATGTTTTGGCTTCAAGAGAGGTTACCTGAATTGGACGGATCATAGGGAAAGTTATGAGGTATCATCTTCGAGTATGATGGAAAATGATGAAGAATGAGACAACGAACATGAAATGAATGAGATATTGCATGACCTTTTTCCTACGGCGTCAATGGAAGGAAGTATGGTTGAAAGATAACCTCAACCTCAACCTCAACCTCAACCTGAACCTAATTTGAACCGTGAAAAGAAAAATGATAAAACAAAGTTTGATGATTTGGTCAAAGATGTTAATCAGAAGGTGTATCCTAATGCTAAGCATAACAAGTTGTCTGCCTTGGTTCGTTTATACCATATAAAATCTCTTTGTGGTTGGAGCAACACATCATTTTCTATGTTATTGGAGTTTCTTCAAGAAGAGTTGTTGCCTGACGGGAATATATTGCCCAAGAAACATCATGAGGCGAAAAACATCATGAAGAAGCTGGGGTTAGGGTATGAAAAAATACATGCATGTCCTAACGGGTGCATGTTGTTCTGGAATGAAAATGAGAACAAAGATATATGCTCCATTTGTAATGCTTCCAGATGGAGGCCCACCCAAGATAACCCTGGAGATGAGTTTGGAGATGAGGCGGGTATACAAGATGAGCCGGGTCTAAAAAAGAAAAAGAAGAAAGCAATGAACGTTTTGCGTTGGTTTCCCCTAAAACCAAGGCTTCAAAGGTTGTTTATGTCTTCAAAAACGGCCCATCTTATGAAATGGCATCATTTGGAACGGGTAAAAGATGGTAAACTACGACACCCTGCTGATTCATTGTCATGGAAACACTTTGATGAGAAGCATTCTGAATTTGCAAGCGATCCTCGAAATGTTCGTTTGACTCTAACAAGTGATGGTTTCAATCCATACAGGTCAATGAATCTAAACTACAGTATTTGGCCTGTCTTCGTTATTCCATATAATTTACCTCCATGGTATGTCATGAAACAACCCAATTTTATTCTTTCTTTGATCATTCCGGGCCCCAAAAGCCCCGGTATGAAATTAGATGTTTACATGCAACCTTTGATAAAGGAGTTAAAAGAGCTATGGGCCGGTATTGATACATTTGATGCCTCAATGAATCAAAGTTAATATTAAGTAAGAAAGTGTGTCGATTGTATTTAGAGTTTTGTTGATGTGCGTTGTTGGTATTTATGATTATATTGAAATGTGTAAATGAATTTGTATGTGTGATTGTTTGGTTTGACTCATGCTTACGTATGTGTGTGTCAGAGGTATGGATCAAATGGTTTTGATTTTGAATCTATTTGTTGTGTGATGCAGATCTTCTGTACAAGGATTACCAGGGGTACTATAAGTTCAATGCAAATGTGAGTTACTTATTTCGCTTTAATTTTTTGAATTTGTGGATTCTATCATCTTTATTTATGTTTGGAGATTGTTGTAGCCTTGTAGGAATTCCGGTAGGTTATTGTGGTTGTTATGCATTTATCAAGTTGTATGTTGTACTTGCTCATTTTCTAAGAAGTGGAAGTTGCTAGGCATGTTCTTGGAATATTTAGAATCAAGAGTTTTTGTTTGCATCTTTTATCATTTGTAAATAGTCAACTCCTGTAGATATAGGACATTGCAAGTTAATAAACATTATTCTGCAGAAATTTGAGGAGTGTTAGGTTATTTTTAGGGAGGATAGTTGGGCAGTTTTCACTTATTTGTTGTAGATGTACACCTTGAGGCCTGACTTGCCTAAGTCATTGTGCCTCCATTTAGGGTGATTTTGAGATGGAGTCCAGATGATTCTTTGATAGTTGCTATCTTCATTAGGCCCGAATTGATCTTAACTGTACTATGATGAGTTAGATAGTTGCTACCTGCTTTTAATCGTAGTGGTAAACTGGGGTTATATTAATCTGTAATTGTTCTTTTTGTTGTATTTGTTTGTTTTAATCAATATGAAGTTGGTTAATACTTTTCGTTTTTACTTTCTGATGTAACAATTTGAGGAGTAAGACAAGGACAGTCGCCAGTTGAGTCATGTCATGTGCAAATATGAAGATATTCATTTCCTGTAAATCGTAACCAGATTTGTGTTTAGAACGAAAATATTTGTGTTTTAAATATGAGATTACTGTGTGTAAACCTGGAAAATATTTGTGTTTTGAATGTGATTACTGGGTGTAAACCTGGAAAATATTTGTGATTTGAATGTGATTACTGGGTGTAAACTTGGAAAATATTTGTGTTTTGAATGTTACACTGTGTTTAGAACCTGGAAAATCTTGGAATATAAGGTTGCAAAAGTACAAATTGCCTGTATAGTAGTATCATTTGGGGATACAAAAAGTGTTATTTATGAATTAGCTTTACTCACTGATCATTTAGTCACTAAAAGTGAACCTTTGCTCACTATTAGTTGTAAAAGAAAGTGGCTAAAACATTTTAAATAGGCTTTAGTGTAAAAGAGATTTGACACCTTTGCCTACTAAAAGAGAATAGTCACTAAAAATTTGACCCTTTTGCTTACTAAATATTGTGTAAGGATAGACTTTTAGTGATGGCTTCAGTAGTGACTGTTTTCTTTTTAGTGGGAGTTACCAAAATAGCTTTTAGTAACTCTTTTCTTATCTTTTGCTCACACTTGAATTAGTGAGCACATGTCACAAATTTTGTAGTGAAATGATTATAAATGTATCTTAACAACTCATATCTTAAACTTTTGAATTTAACATACAAATCATCCCTTGTTATTTGAAAAAGAAAATCATAATTTTCTTTAATGAAAATTTGCATAAACTTTCAGTTAATCTGATTTTTATTAATGCACAAACATTTAAGAAGTTATATTTTTTACTTTAAAAAGTAAGATTTTAGAAATATAACCATATTGTTTCCGGACATCGTCACATCTGTTAAACTTCAACGATCTTTTAACCATTTTATTACAAACTTTTGATTTGTGTGATTTGAAATATATTAGAATCATAGTCACGGTAACCACCTAAAAGATATTCTCATAAGTTACGAATATGATCTTCTAGACGACATGATTGTGGCGTAGTATAAGCATACGAAAGTTACATTGAAACGAAGAATTTTTACCTTTTATCATGAAATTGCAAAGTGATAAGGACTCACAGTGTGGAACATCATCCTTTGATAATTATAAGCATTGCCAATGACATATTAATCAAGGTATTCTCCTTTTTAGTAATATATTTGCTCAATATCGGTAATTTGATTAGTAATTTGCAATGCCTACCAATTCTTTGTTGAAACTCCGTAAAGAACATAGTAATTAGAACCCAAGAAATAACCAACAATTTATTGACATGAGGTAATTTTGTCAGTCGTATGTATTATAGTTAGTATTTGAGTCCATGTATTATTCATATGGGCTAAGGCCCGAGTCTAGAATAGTCGTGTATTGATATTTATATACCAAACGTTTCATGAATAACAGAATAACGATTTATCCATTCTCCCACATGGTATCACAGCCAAACTAAAACTCGATCCTTCACAAAAACCCTAAATTTTTTTCCAGTATCTCGTTCTCTTTACAGGTTTGTTCTTCATCGACCGTTGGTATTACTTTGATTACCAGTCGACTGTCTTGTTCTCCACCGTTGGTATTGTTTGATTACCAGTGGACGTTGGTTTTACTTCGATTGTTGGTAGCTGTGTTATCAGTTGAAGCTGTTTCTTGTTTGGTTTAAGTTTTGTTTAAATTTTCATACCCTAAACCTGTACTGTTCCAGCATTAATTATTGATACCCCATTATAACCCTGAAAATCCCTACGTGCCCTAATATATCAATTTTACTACACACCAATAACCCTAACCTATACACGTTACTGTTACCTTTGTTTTCTCCAAACCACAACCCTACGTACTCTAAGTCATCATGATAGGTTCCACTCCACCACCACCAATCATCTTCTTGTCCGACAAACTCATGACTATCAACAACATCCCCACCCTTGTTCCGGTCAAGTTGGACGTCGAGGAGATGAATTACTCCTCCTAGACTTACTTTCTTAAGCACATCTGCAAAGGATACTCTATCTTAGATCATCTCCTGGGCAAGTCTTCGGATGATGCCTCCTCAAGTGCTCCACCCGATGCTGAATGGTTAAAGATTGACACTATTGTCCTATCATGGATTTTCATCACTTTGTCTCCTACACTTCAACAACGTCTTGTCAATGATGATCCTCAAATGGCCAAGGAAGTATGGGACATGCTTGCTTCCATATTTAATGACAATAAGCGTTCTCGCTCTGTTGCATTAAAGGCCGAACTCCGTGCTATAAAACTTGGTGATCTAAGCATTGATGCTTATTTTCGGAAGATTGAGAACATGGCCACTATTTTATCTAGTTTGGGGTCTCCTATTAGCAATGATGATGTTGTTACATTTGCCTTGGAAGAGTTACCTACCAAGTATGATAGCGTCTCTACGATCATTGCCCATCGCGAGGTTTTTCTAGATCTCAAAACGGTTCGTTCGATGCTTACCACGGAGGAGATGCGTTTAAAGACTCGTGGACTAGATACTCTTGTTGATTCTAGCTCTTCTTCACCCATGGTTTTGTTGGCTAACTCGAATTCAAATATGCGGCGTACTAATAACTCTAATGAAAAGGTTCACAAACCTTGTTTCCTCTTTGCTCAAGGGTTTTGTCGATTTGGTGTGCATTGCAAGTTCCTTCACGATGGAATACATAATAACCCTTCGAAACGCCCATCCAATTTCCTACGGGTACTACTTTGTCTTCCACTGATTTGGTCACCCTTCAAACTCTTTTGGCTAAGCTAGGAATTCAAGGAAATCTGAATGGGGGTACTTCCAATCTGTCGCATGCTCTGAATGGGGGTACTTCCACTATGTCTCAACCAGTGACCTGTTTAGTGAGTCCACCACCAGGTTTCGGCCCATTGGCTTAATCCATGTCTTCCACGCAACAGCAGGGGGTTCGTTTGTTTACTCGGGGTTACCTCAGGGGGGCTAGTATTTACCCAACTTAGGTTCAGTTCAATAGCCGGGGGTCTTTTCAACTCAGCAGGTTCATGGCAACAGGTTCAACAGCAGGGGGTCAGCTTTTTAACACCGCAGGTTCACCTCATCAACAGGGGGTTCATTTAAACTCTTTTGTGGCAGGTTCGTAACAGCAAGGTGTACAATAGGGGGTCTTTTTGCAATAGGCAATTCACCACAGGTTCCTTCTAATGTCACCAGTTCACAGCAGATGAGTTCTATACCGAGTCAAGAAACTATTTTACCTCATGCTTTTACTATTGAGACTCTTCACGCTCCCACCGATGGTAATTGGAATATGGATACAGGTGCGTCCTCTCATATTAATGATGATATCAATTGTCTTAGTGATGTTTTTAATTCGTGCATTTATCCCTCTATCATGGTTGGTGATGGGCATTCTATTTCTGTCATCAACTCTGGCCATAGCATTTTGCCAACACCTATACGTCCTTCATTTAAATAATGTTTTAATTACTCCCAATATTGTACAGTTGAGTTTGACCCTTTTGGTTTTTCTGTTAAGGAGTTTCAAACGCGTCGGTTGCTGCTCCGCTGTGATAGCAATGGAGATCTTTATCCAGTCATTCAACCTTCCACCATTCCGCATGCTTTTCTAGCGAGTCAGTGTACATGGCATCAACATCTTTGACATCCAGGAAGTGAAGTGCTACGTCGTGTCCTTTCAAGTAGTTCTATTTAATGTAATAAAGAGAAGTCTCCCGTTCTTTGTCATGCTTGTCAGATTGGCAAACACGTGAAACTTCCATTTGTTTTCTCATAGTTTGGTTAATTCGTCATTTGATATTGTACACTCGGACTTGTGGACTTCCCCAATTCCAAGTCTTTCTAGTTTCAAATATTATGTCTTGTTTTTGGATCATTATTCTTAGTTCGTTTGGGTTTATCCTTTAGTTAATAAATCTGATGTTTTGGCTAAATTTACTTTGTTTCGTAGCTTTGTTCGTACTCAATTTAAATGTGAAATTAAGTCTTTTCAGTGTGACCATGGTGGGGAATTTGATAACCAAGCCTTTCATAAACTCTTTTCAGATAATGGGATTCAATTTAGATTTTCTTGTCCTCGTACTTCTCAACAAAACGGGAAATCCGAAAGGATGATTAGAACTATCAATAACCTTATCCGTACCTTGTTATTTCAAGCACGTCTTCCTCCTAATTATTGGACTGAGGCTTTTAATATGGTTGTTTATCTTTTAAATATCTTACCATCACGTGCCATTGACAATGAAGTTCCCTTTACTCGCCTTTTTGGTTTAAAACCTGATGTGGAAAACTAGAAAGGGGGGGGGGGTTGAATAGTTTACCGCTTTTTAAACTTAATTATCCTTTAAAAACTTTACGTTTCATTAAAGATATAGACTCAAATTACTTGTTAATCTTTGACAAGCTTTACGTGTAATTAACGATTCTAACTAAAGACACTATGTAATATGCAAAGACAAAGTAAGAAACGATCAAACTACAACACGATTGTTTATCATTGTTCGGCTACAAGGACTCTTTTTCCTTGCCCTACATCCACACCCCGAGTTTCCAACTCGAGAGTTTCAAGCACTAGTCAACAAGCTCCTTTCACGGGTGGAGAAACCTTTACAATCGTCGCTTACACTTTATCCGGTACAAAGCTAGATACCGGGTCCTAGTTCAAGGTAGAACCAACCTAACGTCGCCTATCCACTATTTCCGACACTAAGCTAGATGTCGAGTTCTTTTACAAGGGTACAACCACTCCCGATAGTTCTTTTACAAGGGTACAACAACTCCCGTCACACTATGTATTTTAAGGCCGAAAATACTAACCGATCACTTCTACACAAGATACAAATGAAGTATAAACTACCAAAGTTCATACATAACAAAGCTAACAAGTCTTGCAACTTTTGAGTTGAAACTTGTAACTTCTTGGAAGAACTTGTGAACTCCTTTGCTACATAAGAGAATCACACAAGTCAAATGATTCTGAGTTAGATGAGAGAATATATGTTATATATGTCCTAAAGTGATGGGTAAAAACAAGCAAGTGGCTTGGTATTTATAGCAAAATAAACCAGCAGTCTGGCGGATCCGGCGGAACCCTCAGATGGGTTCCGCCCGTGTGCCTTCAAGGTTCTGCCAGGCTGACAGTAGGTTTTGCAATAAATCTTTTCAAACCAACCAAGGTCACATCAACTTATTTCTAGTCAAACACACATTGAATCAAAGTAGAATGTTTCCAAAAATGTGTAAGAGCTTATGGTAAGTCAAACACACAAACCATAAATGCTTATTGATGTGATGTGACACTTTCTTATTTAAGAAATAAAAACAATGTTATGTTAAAAGAGAAATGTAAAATCTAGTTATACAAGACTTAAAACTAAAGTGATGTTTTTACTATAAACTAAAGTTCATACTTTGTCATTAACAAAACTTAGCAAAGATCGTAAAATATAAATAATGTTTTTAGGCGATATTTGTATTAACAATCTTCCCCTTTTTGTTGATGACAAAACATAAACTTTATTTATAAGTAAGCCACTAATTTTAGTGTTAAGTCTTATAAAGTTTGTATTAAAACTTGTTTTTGCTAAGATGATGTGATGTGCAAGAGTTAGAGAAGAGATGAGAACAAGTTTAATATAAGTTCTCCCCCTTTTTATTGAAACAAAAAGAAGAGAAGCGGAGCGAAATGATGCAAGTGCTCCCCCTTGGACAATACTCCCCCTAAAAGGAGTGCCAAGATAGAAAACATGGATTTTGAACCTACAAAAAAAATGTTAGTTACCGCACAAGACAAGTGTAGAACAAGTCATGAAAGCTCTTTTTGTCTAAAACACAAGTAAGAGTTGCGAAGCGGAATAATGCAATTCTCATGCTCCCCCTTGAATATTACTCCCCTAAATGGAGTATCAAGGAAAGAATACATGGGTAATGATCCTACAAAAAGGAAGGTTAGTTTCTAAACACAAGATATATGTATGCTACCATAGCAAGGCAAAGTTTACTCACAATACCTAAATGGTCAACAAACAATGCATATCTTATAGTAGAATGAAATTCATTTCATGTAAAATTTGACTTTTTAGAAAGTCAAAGACAAGAAATTAGGAAGATAACATCCTACTTTAAAGGAAAAAAAAATAAAAAGAAACTAAGAATATAAAATCCTACATCTATAAAAGAAAACCATCATTTTCCTTAATGAGAAACATTTTACAAAAACAAGGCTAAGGTTGTTTAAGGATGAAAATGTGTGTTGGAGGATGCAGCGGGTTTCATTTTGAATGTTGTGGAAGTGAAACGCTTTTGGTTTGTTGGTTTGTGTTTTTGGGTGTTATTATGAATGGGCCCCTATTGTTGGAGACTCTAAACTTGAGGTGGCTGAGACAAGGATTCTAGACGGTCCAAAATGTGGTTTAGGATAAACCTCATTTCTTTGGTTAGCTCGCGAATTTTTGTTCGACACCTTTCACTAATGTGAGCGGTTCTTTCGCAATGTCCACAATCGTGGCGGGGAAGGTTTGGTGGAAGAGAGGTTTGATTTGTTGGTGGTGGATCATTTGAACTTAAAGGAGCAAATGTGGATGGTTGGGAGGTGTTTTTGGTTCCTTCACTAGATGAGTGTAACGTTGTTTGTAAAACCATAATATGGTTGATTTGAGAGTCAGCCATACGTTTGAAGGCATTAAGGTGGTTTAAATGAGTGTCCATTTCATTATTAAGGTTTGGAGATTTTTCCCATATGGATGCTTCTATTTTCTTATAAGAAGGAAATAGATATTCAAAGTGTTGGGAATGCTTTTGTGGTGGTGGTGGTTGTTGTTGTTGTTGTGGTTCTTGTTGTTGCGGGACTTGTTGTGGTGGTTCTTGTTGTGGTTGTTCTTGTTGTTGAACAAAGTGGCGGAAGCTTGGTTCTCCGGAAGGATTATCATGAAGGTCTTTGTAAATGGGGTGAAACACAAATGATTGTAGGTGTGTATGACCTTGATCTTGTGGAAAAATGGATGGTCTAGCATAACGGTAAGCCAAACGTTCAACCAATGATGGTTGATGAGGTTCACCATCTAATTGCTCACTTGATTGTTGTTGGGTTTCTATTTGAGCAATGGTGTCAAAGAGTGATAATGATGGAGGGCTTGATGATTTAGGTGAAAGGTCTTCTAAAGTTTCCAAATAGGGTAGTGGTGATGTTGGTGGTGTATGGAAAAGTTCCATTGGTGTAAGTGTTGGTGATTGAGGTGATGGAGTTTTTGATGGTTGAGTTTGTTGAGAAGGTGATGTTGAATCACTTGAAGATCTAGTTGGTGGCGGAATAGTGGCTACGTTGGTGTTGCAATGTGTTGGAGAGGGTGTTGGAGTAGCAAGATTAAGCAAATCTTGTATAGTGATCACATTGGTATTGCAAGGTGTTGAGGATGGTGTTGAGGTAGTAAGGTTAAGGAAATCTTGAATAGGTGAAGAAATGTCAAGTGATGCATCACTTGATGATGATGAGCTTGATTTGATGGGTTTGTTGAAGCAACAAGGTTTTACACTAATCCTAGCAGTTTTTCTAAGTGATTTTGAAGATTCGGATGAGGTGTTGGATTTAGTCATTTCAAAGGTGTGGTTTTGAAGCTTTAAGAGAAGGAATTTAGATGGTGATGGTGTGATTTGAAGTGTTGCAAGATTATCAAATTTATAGAGTGGAAGAGATGTTGAAAGGGGTGTTTGGATTTGATGTTCTATCACACAAATGTTGAGGTTTCTAATGATTTAGAATATTTCCAAGAACATGTCAAATCATTGGATGTTAATCCAATGAGATTGGGTGGAGTGAAAGAATAACTTATGCACTCAATGCTATGTTATCATGGGAAGTGATTTGGTTGAAAATGTTCTAAGGGTTTGAAGGATCCTTTTTAAGGATTCCTTGGGTTAGTTATGTTTGAATTTGAATTTTTGGCGGGAAATGACTTCCTAATTGTTCTAGTGAGTGAGAGTGGTCCTAATATGTTTATTGGAAGTAAGGGAAGATGTTTCTTACTAAAGAAAAGGATTTGGTGTTTTACACATTTTGAAATTTTGAAAAATGACAAAAACTTTCTGCAGGTGACTTGGCGGAACCCTCGCGAAACACAGGCGGAACCCTGTTTTGGGTTCCGTCTGGTCCGTTGGGCCAAAACTGGGTTGCCCAGAAATCTACACGGGCGGAACCCATCTGAGGGTTCTGCCGTATCCGCCAGACCTGAAAAACAAGGCAGTCCATCTTTTTGAGGGTCGAGATGATTTTCAAATTTTTTTGAAAACTCTTAAAAATGAAAATTTATTATATGTCTGATTAGGAAATGCAAAAAATGGACATGTAGACATTCATATCATAGGACTTTGACCGGGGGCTAGCGAATTTCACTATACTTAGTGAAAATTTCCATATACATGAAAAATTGACAAACACCTCACATATCATCAATATGCATAAAGTCTCATACAAAACATAGTCTGACAAAAATAATAAAGCATGGAAGTAAAAAGCAATATAAACCACATAGTTTAACACATACAAAGTTCTAAAACCATCATAAGCCAAACACTCCTTAATCACACATCACACAACCGGTCTATCTTCTTCTTGAGCTTTCCTTGGTACCTTCCAAAGCACTTGAACATTCCTTTGGTTTTCTTGAACTCTTCGGATGCATTTCTAATGACGGGAAGTTCTTGAAGGTAGTCTAAAGGAGGTAACTTGGTGTTAGGAAGTTTATCGTCATCGCTTATATCGGATGATGAGGATGATGGTGAAGGAGAGCGAGTACGCTTGCCCTTAACTTTGAAGACTCTTTTATCACTTAGAGGGATGGATATGTGAGGAACGAGAGAGTAATCAAGACACATTCCCTTATCGTTAGGAGGAATGGGCGAGATTGCTCTAAAGAGGCGGGTGAGAAGCATTCCATAAGGAAGAGCGGTTGTTCCTACCAAGGATATGTTGGCCATTCTTTTGGCTAGCTAATAGGCTAAGTTAAAAGGTTGACCGGTGGATATGCTATAGAGCATGTAGCTAAGACATGTGTTGACATGATCTCTATTTCCTATGGAACTTATAACGTTGGCTCTAAGAATTTCTTCCCATTTCTTAAATTGTGGTTTGAGCTCATTGAGTTCCATACCGAAAGAGTCCTTATCTACCTCATTTCCCGAACGATTCTTCCTAGTTGTTGAGGTCCTAACAAATAGATGCTCACGAATTTCTTATTTATTAGCAAGAGGAGTGTCGTATGGATGAAAACGCTCAATGGAATCAAGACTAGAAAGGGGCCACTTATCCGTGTAGAGACATGTACCAACAATAGGGACACCAAGAATTATTGCAAAATCTTTCAAGGGTATGATATTTGGTACTTGATTGGTTGTAAAGGTTAGTGAGATCTCACCATCGTCATCGGAGAAAAGGCTTATGGTTGCATATAATTCTAAGATGAACCTAGGACAAATTTGCTCATCGATGTCTAGGAGGCAATCAAAGTTGATTGCGGCAAAGTTTTGGAGAATGGATATTCCTTTTAGGAAGGATGGATCAATGGTTCTTCCTTCATGAACATAGCGTTTTTCTAGACTCTTAAAAGTTTCAACTTGATCTTTAGTAAGGCCTTTGGTCCTATGGTGTTTAGGTAAGTAATTAAGAGTTTCCTTGTGATCGGAGAATGTTGCGGGAGGCATGTTGATTCCTAGAAAACACAAAATTTAAGTTTAAATTAATGACTTTTTTAATGTGGATGTTCACGTATAAGCCTATATGAAAACAATGTGGAGGTGCGGTTATCTTGACTCATTTTGATGCTTAAAACATTTTTGTAATGCAAGTTATGTTACAAAACAAAAGATAACCCAAACGCTCCTAATTCAATATAGCTTCGTTTGAATGTACCCGAAAATACATATTAGTTATGTATTCCTTTTAGCATTCAAGAGACATTATGCAAGTGATGTTTGAATGACGTTTTTCATTTGTTTTAACAATGTGGTGAAAGGTGGTGTTCTAGTGACTTTTAAAAGACAATGAACTTGGTGTGTTTGGTAAATCATGATAATAACAAAGAGGATACAATTCCTAACTAATGGAAATTATGATTAGTTTACAACCAAGGTTTTTCATGAATCAACAAGTTTATGCATAAACCCTAAGATTCTAGTTAATGTATGTAGATGAAAGTGATAGACTTTGATTGAAAATGCAATTATGATAAGAATACTTACAAAGTTGATTGGATTGGAAGAGATGTGAGTGAGAGCCCTAATTTTTGTATGGTAAGGTGTTTGTAAGTTGAAGTTGTGAGTTAAGAGGTGTTTGGTTTTGATTTTAAAATAAAAACATGCTGCAGATTCGGCGGACCAGTCGGAACCAAAGGGAGGGTTCCTCCCGTTTGGTCTCAGGGTTCCTCGGGTACAACAGAGGAAAAAATAAAAAGGATTTGTCTTGATTTTTGTGGTTTTATCCTAATGTTCAAAACTAAGGTTTTAGGTCTCATGAGTCTTTAACTAAGCCTAGGGAGGATGAATGATTCTTATTCAAGATGTTTCATGAAAACATCGACAATATGGTTATCGAGTAAGACTTTCTTGGTTGAGATGTTCCTCAATGAACATTTTTACCAAGGCGATGATGATGGATCACAATATGTCAATTAAGAACATAATGGATTGGATTGTCGCTGAAGTCGATGCTTCCTTTGTTGAAGGGATAAAATTGGTTATAAGAGGAATTCCGTTTGTTGACGCGGGTTTGCTTGTTCTAGTGGAGCTTGTTGACGTGCTTCTTCATCCGATACTAATTTGAGAACCTTAAGCATTTTGGAGAATCATTGGATAAGTAAGTATAAAAGTGCAAGTACCACTTGTGCTTTTCTTATCAACTTATTACTGACATAATTCCATTTGGCATACACTATGGTTTCTATTCCCGTTCTTTTGGGATACCATAATCCTAGTTGTGTAGTGCCTTTTGATGTATCCAAACAAGCTCTTCCGAAAGAGATGTTTTAGGATCTTCTCTAAAAATGAGCACATAGACAAGCACTAAACATAATGTTGGATCTTATTTGTTGTGAGAACAAGTAAACTTCCAAACATTTCTCTATGTTTAGTTTTACCTACGGATTCACTAATCTCATTCTTGATAAGTCATAAAAGACTTCATCATTGTGAACTTGTGAATAACTAGGAATGTCTTTGAGTGATTATTCCTTGCTTTTGGAGCTTGCTTAGGTTATTAAAAAGTTTTTCATAGATTTACACTATTTTCTATTTTGAAAGATCTATTTTATTTTAATTATTGCTTTACTCTAATGTCCAAAAACTATTTTTATCAAATTTGTTTTAATCACAATTATGACCCATGATTCAAGTTTTTATGACCTTGTCAATATTGCTTGACTCAATGTTTGACACAAGACGAAAAGATGTTGTTTTTCATTTTTAATAGTTCATCTCACTAGTACAAAAAGTTCTATTGGTCACGCATGGTCGATTTTGAAATGTCACACTGTAACATTTATACGTGACTAAATGTACCAGAATAAAATTGTTGATCCCAGTTGAGCTTAAACGATCTTATATAGAAGTTAACTTGAATGAATACTTAAGCTAATACGCGGAATATAAAAGCTTAACTTAAGAAGAATTATGATTCTCTTTCAACACTTCAATATTATTAATACGAGCACTCAACAATGCTAGGGTTTTACAACCTTGAAGTGAATAATAATACGTACATAAACTAACCCTAGGATCCTCCTTTTATAGACTAAGGAGTCCTACTAGGTTTACAATACCTTTCTCTACAAGATACGTATATTCTAGATAAATATAATATTTACACAATCTATTCTATATTTATCTAAACCATATACATCCTTATCTCTTTAGCAGCAGATTCTGTCAGCAGTATTTATCCTCAGCAGCACTTTGACCTTAGCAGCAGAATCATTACCACTAGCAGCAGTTTCACTCAGCAGCAGTTTCAGACCCAACAATCCTCCCCTAAACTTATTATTTATTTCTAAATAAGTAAGTTTCTTCTAAGCTCAATTAATCACTTGGAGGATGCTTCCAAACACTTCAACTCTTGAAAATTCAGTTGATCAAATATCTTCTTATACTTTGACAGCAAATTGAATGCTTGATCATCAGAATCATAATCTTTCTGCAACTTAAGTGATTTGTCACCATTAACCATCTGATTGACAATATTCCAGTATCTTACCACTGGGTAATCTACTTCAGCTAGCATATACAAAGTAATAGGTCCAATTTCTAACACATGAACTCTAGAATCTTGAAAGAGTCTCCATTTTCTTACTTTGTATTCTACTATCTCTGTCCATTCAGAATCATCCATTGAAGGTTCAAACATAAGTTTAAGAGCTCTCCACATAACATTATCAGAAGCAGTTAAGATATGATCAATTTGATTTATCTCATACTTTTTACCATCAAATTTCTTAGCTCCAAACTTTGCCTTGTATAACTTCCACAAGTCTTCAACATCCTCTCTATCAAAGTAGTATAGCATCTGTTGAAATCCTGTAGTTACTTTGACAATAGGATATTTAACTCCTAATGGTTTGGCATCAATCACTTCAGGATCTTCCATCTTGCCAACCACAGTATAACTCTTCAATTGTTCTTTTTGATGCTCAGAAGGAATGTGATCAAGACCATGTTTAAACTCATCTCCTTCAGGCATAGAACTGCTTCCTTCTCCAATCTTTCTCTTCTTCTTTGCAACTGACTTATGAATAACACCTTTTTTTTTATCACCCTGCACAGAAGAAGTAGTCTTTGCTGCATCACTCTCAATCTGTTCAACAACATTAGCTTCTTGAACATGCTCTGCTTCAGCTACCTTTTCAGGTACCATCTTCTTGTTCATCTGAGCAATCTGTTCCAAGTCTTCAGCACATCCCATAGGATAGAAAGTATCTGTTCTTCTCTTAGCTTGTTGATACAAGTCAAAAACCTCTTTATCAGAATAAGGTTTCAACTCTATCAATTTCCATCCAACCATATTCTTAAGATATCTTTCATATTCTTTTCTTTGTTGTTTAACAGTTGGACCTTTAAGTATCTTTATCTTCTTTCTAGCAGCATCATTTTGCTTTCTCTTCTTGATAATGAACTCCTTGTACCAGGATTGCACATCAAAAGTTGAAGTTTCATTACCTTCCTCTTTGATCAACTTTTGAAATTCAATATCAGCATCAATTCTGATCTTTTCATTGACCCATTCATCATACTTCCTTAACTCTTCAGCTTGTCTTTTCTCTTCTTCCAAAAGTAACTGTTGATCATCATCATGTAATTTAAGTGCAACAGCAGAATCATGTTCACTTAGAAGTTCCTTAGGCCAAGAATCAAAAGGTATATCTGTGAAATCAATGCCTTTATACATCCACCTCTGAATATCAACTTGCTTGCCTTTACCCTTATCTGTAGAAGATGATATGATTGTCTTCCTTTGAGTAGCAGCAGGTTCTTTTATTGTTATTCCTTTTTGAGGTTTTCTTGTTACTGATGATGTGATTGTTGTTGTGATAGGCTGTGGTAATGATTGAGTTGGTAGTTGTGATGTATGTTTGGAAGTAGAGTCATCAGTAGTCTTCTTACTTAGCAAAACCATCGCCTCTGCAGCAGCATTGTCCATAGACCCAGCACCAGAGTCTTGTACTTCAGCAGTATTCACTATTCCACTAGCAGCAGAACCAGAAACATCCTTAGCAGCAGAATTATGAACAGCAGTAGAGTCAGCAATAGCAGCATTTTCAACATGTTTTACCACTGAATCTTCCAAAGTCTTTAACACATTACCCATCAACCCTGTTGCCTTCACTAGTTGCTCAGACTCCAAAGTTTTAAGAGTTTCTACCACCTTTTCTTGTGCAGCAACCATCTTTTCCATAACAACTTCATTCCCTGATTTATCAGCAATCACAAAATCTCCAGCATCCTGAGGACTATCAACATCCATATCATCAATCACTGGTGCCTCCCCTGAAACCATTACATCATTTAAACCCAGAGCACAATAAGCTTTTTCAACATTTGCCTCCCCTGAACCCATTGCCTCTTCATTCCTCCCCTGTTTGGAAGCATCTTCTTCCAAGTGAGTAGAGACTTCAGGAGAACTAACAACCTGAGAAGTGCCCACTTTCTTCAATCTTTTCAATGAGGCTGAAGGTTTAGATTTTTGTAACTTCTTTATCTGTTTTCGCAACCTGATGATGGTCTTGTCCTGATCAGCAACAACAGATGAAAGAGTAACAACTTTGTCCTCCAAGGTAGTACATTGCAGCCCCAAGTTGGTACAAGTAACCGTCAATTCCTGAATAAGTTTCATAATAGTCTCATCACTTCGACCTGTATTACCTGGTCCGAGAGGTGAATCATGGACATTGTCATCATGTACAAGATTTTCCGTCAATTCATTGGTCACTGGTCTGTCCTCATCACTTCGACCTGTGTAACCTGGTCCGAGAGGTGAATCTTGGGACATAAACTCAGTATCAAACCTAGTTTGATCATCTGAGCCCCCTGTTTTTGCCATGTGGCTAGGGTTACCATCCTGAGAATCTGATTCAGAAGAATCATCATCTCTAGATGTTGCCTTGGTTTGGGTCTTATTTATGTTATCACTATCCTGCTCTGCTGCTAAGCTAGAAGCAGTAGTGACAGCCCTTGCCAACATGTCCTCTCCATCACCTAGGACAGCCTCATCTGGTACAGCCATACTAACACTATCCTGAGGAAGATTAGTGTTCTTTTTGGTGTTCCTACGGGTATAGAGTATTTTAGGTTGTGTAGCAGATGTACTAAAATTGGGTGTGTGATGGGAGTCAGTGGGATTTCCTGATCCTTCACCCTGATTGTTTTGCACAAATTGCACCATTTTAGGTGTAAGATTAGTATGTGTGCCTGAAAAACCTTTGCCATGTTTAACCAAGAAATAAAAGTTTTAGAAACCAATTTTGGAGCATCATAAGTAGCAATATGACCTCTAAACTTTGTAAGTTGTTTTTGAACAAAGAGTTGTATAAACCTTGGATAAAGCAAATATGAACCAGACTCTTTGATACTTTGAAACATCCCTTCTAAAATCATTCTGGAAAAATTGAATGGTTTACCTTTGCTTAGGCATACCATTGCAGAAGCAATAGTAGCACTAAACTCATGCCATCCAGAAGTTTTAGGACTCAAACAATGAAGAAGAAGATGTATCAAAAACTTATATTGAGGACAGAGGAGAGATTTTTGAAATTTTAAATTTGTATGATTCCCCTCATATCCCAAAGCTTCTAAACCAGCAAAAATAGCAGAATTGGCCAGGCAAGTGGTCTCTGTTTCATCATCTAAGAGAAGAGTTTCTCTTATTGATGATTCAGATACACGAACCTTTTGCCCATCTACTAAGGCACTAACATGTTTATCCCCATTCAGAGTTTTGATTTTAGCGGTAGACCAAAACTGTTTGATGTGGGAAACAAATATAGTAGGATTCACAGTGAGTGCATACCTAAGAGAAGTAGCATTCAAAAATGTTACCATGTCTGTGAATTCTTCTTTAACTGATTCAGCATTCAAAACGACCACACTGTTGTGTTGCGGTGCCCAGGTACGAACGCACTCCATGAATTAGGGTTTAGGGAAATTGGGAACAATTGACTTTGAGAGAATTAGAGTGTTAGGGTTTGTGAGAACTACAATTTGAAATATGAGAAAACCAATTATGAAGATTAATTAGGTTTTAAACTGATTTAAGAAGTTACACATCCCACCCTCACACTTTCAACCGTAGCAGCACAATAACACTAGCAGCAGAGTTGTATAACTAGCAGCAGAGTGAAATATTCCAGCAGCAGAGTTGACTAAATAAGCTTGGTCAAAAAGTCAAAGATCCTCAGCATTTAATGGGATGATATACCGTAATCCCTATAAAAACGGACCAAATCTTTTCCCTAATTTATCACAATCAAACCCTAATCGTAATCAAAACGCCAATCAATCAAATCAAATCTTCACTTAACCCAAATCAAATCAACTAATCATGAAATCATTCCCCGAAATCATCAATATCTCTTCTGATTCATCATCCGAAGATGAGAGCCCATTTGAAACCTATGTACCGCCATTCCGTCCTCCTCATGGTGGTTGTAGAATCAAAGAGCAAGCAAAGAAGAGAAAACATGATCTTCCGGTGTTCAAAGATCTCCTCAATTTGAATCAAACCCCTAGCACTTCCAGGGGTAAAGCTGTGATGACCCCACAATCTCCATCATCTTCAGAGTCTTCAGAAGATACAGCTTGGATCCCTGTTAGGCAACCATCCCCAAAAGGGCTTGTATCCCCTTTCATCTATACATCATCAGATGAAGATGAACCTCCAAATGAACCACCTTCCACTCCTGAGAGGCCTCAATCATCAAGGCCACGTCCAAAGAAGTCCAACAAGGCAAAGAAGACAAGAAAGACAAACTCTCCTCTTCCAAAGGAAAGAAAGATAGTTCTTGGACTGCCATGCCCTAGGAAGTAGTAGTTGTAGTCATTTGATGTTCTTGCACACTTTTAAAGTTTCAGAAGTAGTTTTTGTAATCTCTGTTGATGTAAAAACTTCTGATTTGAATGAATGATAAGTGTGCTTCTTTTGTTGCCTGAATATTGTTGTTTGCAAATCATCATCTAGACTTATGTCTGCACAATATTAGACAAAACACCACAAAGCAAACAAACATATGTACTAGCAGTAGAGTTAGCAGCATAGTACATAGCAATACAAATATATGCTTTATGATGAGCAGCAGAGTAACAATCAGCACAATTCCTTTACACACTTTTACAAAAACAAAGAGATAAGCTTTTCAAAGATTTATCATACCAATGTTTGCAATTAAAAATTGAAACCTCCCCACATCAAAGTGTTTAGTGAGAAGATCAGCAACATTGTTATCAGTATGAACTTTAACAATTTGGATCAACTTCTTTTCATAGCAATCCCTGATAAAATGATGTCTTATCTCAATATGTTTTGTTTTAGAATGAAAAACAGGATTTTTAATTATGCAAAGTGTGCTGTTGTTATCAATATGGATTTTAGTATTCATGAAATTGTACCCATAATCCAATAATTGATTCTGCATCCAGAGAACTTGTCCACAGCAACTTGAAGCAGCCACATACTCAGCTTCAGTTGTAGAATTAGCCACCACAGTTTGCTTCTTACATTGCCATGACACCAATCTGCTTCCTAGAAATTGACAACCCCCTGTTGTAGACTTTCTATCCAAAGAAGCTCCAGCATAGTCACTATCTGAATAGGAGACCAAATCAAATGGGGAATCCTTAGGATACCAAAGGCCCAATGTAGGTTGATGCCTCAGATATCTAAAAATTCTCTTCACAACATTGAGATGTGATTCCTTGGGACACACTTGAAATCTTGCACAGGCACACACAGCAAACATGATATCAGGCCTTGATGCTGTAAGATACATCAATGAGCCAATCATAGACCTGTACAAGTATATATCCACCTCCTTTCCATATTCATCCTTCAGCAATGGTTTACTGGTGTCCATGGTAGTCTTGGCAGGTTTAGCATCTTCAAATCCAAACTTCTTCAAAATATCATTGACATACTTATCCTGACTGATAAAGATGCCATTTTCTTTCTGTGTAACTTGCAGACCTAAGAAGAAGGTGAGTTCTCCCATTGAACTCATAGCAAACTTGTCCTTCATAAGCTTTTCAAAACTAACACACATAGCTTTGTTAGTAGACCCAAAGATGATGTCATCAACATAGATTTGAACCAGCAAAATATCATCCTTTTGTCTTTTGAGAAACAAAGTTTTATCAATCTTTCCTCTGCTGAACCCATAGTTTAGCAAGTATGTTGACAAAGTGTCATACCAAGCTCTAAGAGCTTGATGTAGACCATACATTGCTCTATTTACCTTGTAAACTTTGTCAGGATGATCAGGGTCTTCAAAGCCTGGTGGTTGAGCTACATAAACCTCTTCTGTAATGGTCCCATACAGAAAAGCACTTTTCACATCCATTTGATACACTACAAAATCTTTGTATGAAGCATAAGCCAAGAATATTCTAATTGCTTCTATTCTTGCCACTGGAGCAAATACCTCATCATAATCAAGGCCTTCTTGTTGTGTGTATCCCTGTGCTACTAACCTTGCCTTATTCCTTATGACAATTCCTCTCTCATCTCTTTTGCATCTAAAAACCCATTTTGTGCCAATCACTCTTTTTCCATTTGGCAGTTCAACCAAAGTCCAAACTTCTTGCAGCTTAAATTGTAGAAGCTCATCTTGCATTGCTTCCACCCAACTTGCTTCTTGTAGGGCTTTGTAAGTGTTTTTGGGTTCAATTTGAGAAAGAAAACATGCAAACAGGCAATTTTGAAGATCTTTATGACTATTTCTTTGATGTAGAGATCTGGCAAAGAAACTTTGATGTTGAAGATCTTTCAGTGCTTTAGTCATCTGCCTAGTTTGAATAGATGATTGTGGATCACTTAGAATTTGATCTTTTGGATGATCCTTGTGTACTCTTGTGGTAGTTGTAGGACTAACAGGAATATTGAGTTCCAAATTAGTAAAATCTGCAGCAGCTCCAAATAACTGACCATCAAGTGCATCATCATCAGTGTCATAATAAATATTCTCAAGAGGAGGCATATTTGGATCATCAGGATAGATAGATTCAGCAATAGGTCTGCCCTGAGAGTCCAAATTAGGAAACATTGAAGTAGCAGTAGAGTTAGTAGGCTTGGAAGCAGAATGTGGTGGAGCAGTAGTTGTAACTTTTGGCCTAGCAGTAGAGTCTTCTGAGTCAGCAGCAGAGTCTTCTGGCTTTGTAGGAGAGACATCAACAACTACTTTGAGAGGCTTATTACAATCTTTTTCTGCTTCAATTTGTATTTCAATACCTTCTTCAGTTTCCTTAGGTTTATCATGAGAAACAAATCATCTTTAGGGCTGTGATCTTTCTGAAAGGGTACAAAGGTTGGACCAATCTTCAATTTCTCAATCACAACAAACTCTTCATGTGGTTTATTAACACTGGCAATTACAGGAACATAATTCATTGTTTTGGCAAGAATATCAACATCAAATAACCATTCTGGTCCTTTCCCTGCAGAATTAGATGTGTTCTCAGAAAACTTTATATGCAAAGTCTCCTCTACATGTTTGGTTCTCTTATTGTATACCCTGAAGGCTTTACTAATCACAGAATAACCGACCAAATGCCCTTCATCAGCTTTTTCATCAAATTTGCCTAGCTGATCCTTAGTGTTCAAAATTGTAACAGGACATCCAAATGGTTTGAGAAAGTCAATCAGTGGCTTCTTCCCATGAAATAATTTATATGGTGTCTTGTTATGAGGCTTGACCACCTTACTTCTGTTTTGCACAAAGCATGCAGTGTTCACAGCTTCAGCCCAAAAAGGAATAGGTAGTTTTGAATCAGATAACATTGTTCTTGCAGCCTCAATAAGTGTCCTGTTTCTTCTTTCTGCAACACCATTCTGTTGTGGAGTTCTTGCTACACTGTACTGTCTTTGAATTCCTTTCCCCACACAGAATTGATTCATCACACTATTCTTGAACTCAGTACCATTGTCACATCTGATAATCTTCACCTTGTGATTGTACAGGTTTTCAACTCTTGTAATAAATGCCTTGAGTATTTCTGGAGTTTCATCTTTGGTGGCTAGAAAGAACACCCAAGTAAACCTGCTAAAGTCATCAGTGACAACAAGACAATATGACTTCTTATTCAAACTTTTTACAAATACAGGCCCAAATAAATCCATGTGTAGCAGGTGTAATGGCTCAGTATTTGTGTTTACAGTCTTGGACTTGAAAGAAACTCTGTGTTGTTTACCCTTTTGACATGCAACACAAGTTTCACAATTCTCAAAAGTCTTTGTAGGCATCCCTCTCACAAGATTTCCTTTCACCAATTTGTTCATAGTCTTGTAGTTTAGATGTCCCAATCTTCTATGCCATAATTTGGACTCATCAACAGTGGCCTTTGCAATTAGACAAGTTAAAGCCCTCTTAGGAATAATATTCTTAATATGGTCACTGTATATATTTTCTTTTCTAGGGACCTTCAGAAGCACAGATTTGTTATCTGGCAATTGAAAATCAGGAGAAAGAATCATACACTCAGTGTCTATAAAAAGAACAAAATTCTTTTTGTCACACATTTGTGAGACACTAAAAAGGTTAAACTTAAGTCCTTTCACAAGGAACACCTTTTCAAAGTCCAAATTTCCAGTTTTAAGAGTTCCTATTCCAACAATCTTTCCACCTTTTGGATCATTCCCAAAAGCAACATAACCACCATCAAAAGCCTCAAAGTCTTCAAGTTGAGACTCATCACCTGTCATGTGTCCAGAGCATCCACTGTCAACAATAACCATATCCTTAAGCTCATCCAGTAGATTGACCTGCACATGAAAAGTAGAGACATTAGTTCCTCTTGACGACCCAAGCCATTACTGATTTGGATCTGCCCTGTGCATCAACATAATCAAATTTCTTTAAATCACTTGATGCACTGCTATCCTTGGAAACAGAATTTGAACCATTTGTTTTTGGTTTCCAAGTCCAGCAAGCTGAGGCCTTAACAGCATAAAAGTGATTACCAACAACTGTATTTGGAAGATGTTTTGGCTCAGAAGTAAAAAGTTTTGTACTAGCAGCAGGTTGCTTGCTAGCAGCAGAGTGCATACTGGCAGCAGAATGCTTACTAGCAGTAGAGCCAGTAGAAGAACTAGTTGTTGATTTGTAAACACCATTTGATTTAGCAGCATAAATAGATCTAGTAGCACCAGATCTCAACAAAACAGCTCTTGGAACCATGTTTCTATTAGGATGTGGGTGAGTTTGTTTTGTTACATATTTGTGATTCACCCTAGTGTATTGATTCCAAACAGGCTTTTGGTGTTCAGGGCATCTAACAATCAAGTGGTCAAAGCTACCACACTTATAACAAGCCTTCTTTTGTAATTGAAACTGATTACCTAATCTGTTTGAAACTAGGTTGTTGAAGTTTCTCTGGTTACCCCTAGGCTTATTATTGAACCTTTCCGTCTATTCTCTAGGTACCTCATTGTACTCTACCATTTTTCTAGAGAAGTTATTTCCTAACACAGGTTTGACAAACTTAACCTGTTCAATTTTAGGTTTAAACTTTGTAGGAATTTCTTCCTTTTTCACACTTTGATTCTTTTTAACCTGTTCCTCATCACTATCACTATCAGAATACCAATCCTCAATAATTGGAGCTTCAGGAAATTTTCTAGCCTGAACCTTAGGTGTCTCATTAACACTTGTGCTACTTTCACCTACAGGTTTTTCAATATTCAGCTCACTAATGAAGGATAGTTCTTTTCCTGGTGGAGCAAAAGCACTTTTGGCTGGAGGAACCACTTCATTATACCCAATTCCACTACCTTTTCTCATCAAATTATTCTCAATAGATTTATGTACCATATCAGAAGCAAATTGTTGTTTTTGTACTCTTACTACATGTTTATCTTTTTCAGCAAGAGCTTCCTCTTTTTCTTTTTCTGCTTCTACCAACTTATTTTTAAGAACTTCTACTTTACTGTTTTTCTTAAAAATTTCTATATCTCTGAGATTAAGTTGATCTACATATTCCTTCTCACACTCTTTAAGATATTCTAATCTTCTTTCAACATTTTGAATACCTACTTTGTAACCTAAGTTATCAAGTTTTAGGTGTTCAACTTCTTTATTTAAACTCTCATTCCTAGCCTTAAGAACTTCTATAGTGTCAGAACAAGATTTAAAAGAACAACCAGATGATTCAGAGTCATTAGATACCTCAGAGTCAGAGCCTGATGATGAACCATATGCCATAAGTGCAAAGTTATGCACTTTGGGTTGAACAGCAGCAACCAAAGAGAAATTTGGTTCTTCTTCAGCCATATCACTCCAATCATAATCTCCCAGTCCATCACAAGACACCAGTGCAGTAGTCTTTGATTCTTCAGTAACCTTCTTTGCAGCATCAGCATTCTTCTTTGGAGCTCTACATTCTCTAGCAAAATGTCCCTTCCTGTTGCAGTTGTAGCATTCTATCTTTGATTTGTCAAAGCCTGGACTGTCCTTAGCCTTGTATTTAACTTCTCTTCCAGTCTTTTTCCAGAACTTTCTTGCTCTTAAAGTCAACATTGCCATTTGCCATTTGAGATCAATTTCTTCAAGATCATCTGGATCAATATGATCCATATCTTGATTTATGACATGTGACCTTATGGTAGTAGTAAGCTCAGCCAAGAATGCACATAAAGCAACATCACTGGTAGAAATCTTGTCATTTGAACCAGCAGCAGATCCATCAGCAGTAGAGACTCCATAAGCAGTAGAGTGAGATTCTTGAGTCTCTTTGGATTTTGAAGACACAAAAGCAAGATTTTGTGCACTAGAAGATGAATTAGAAGAAGTAGACAATTCAGATTCATACACCCTTAAATTGTTGTAGAGGCTCTCTAACTTCATTGTTTCAAAGTCAGGCTTATTCCTCCACACCACTGTATGCATACTCCATTCAGGTGCAAGACTTCTTAGGAACTTGAGATTCACATCTTCTTGTGGAACAACATAACCAACAAGCTTTAGATGACTAACTAGTTGATTTAGCCTGTTGTATGTGCCAATTATCTTTTCTCCAGATTCAGAAGTAAAGTTTTCAAACTGATGCTTCAACATGTTCTTCCTGGATTTCTTAGTAGCATCATTCCCTCCAAACCTGAATTCCACAGCATCCATCAATGCTTTTCCTGTTTCACAATCATCAAAGTCCATTTGAAATTCATTAGGTATTCCCATTAAGAGAATACTATGAGCCTTGATTTCCAGCTTCCTAGTTGCATTAGCTTCAGCAGACTTGATTGGTATCTCCTTACCATCAGCACTCTTCTCTGGTTCAGAATCACCATTAACAATCACATTCCACATGTTGAAGTCGATCATGCGAATGTATTGTCTGATCCTCCTCTTCCATAGCTCATACTCAGAAGGATTGAGCATAGGTACCCTTGAAGCAGTCACCATATGAGTTTCATCACCCATCTTAAGCAAACGATTTGGAACAGCAAACTTTAAAGAAACAAAATCTTCTTGATTATAACTTCTAGATCACAAGCTCTGATACCACTTGTTGATCCCAGTTGAGCTTAAACGATCTTATATAGAAGTTAACTTGAATGAATACTTAAGCTAATACGCGGAATATAAAAGCTTAACTTAAGAAGAATTATGATTCTCTTTCAACACTTCAATATTATTAATACGAGCACTCAACAATGCTAGGGTTTTACAACCTTGAAGTGAATAATAATACGTACATAAACTAACCCTAGGATCCTCCTTTTATAGACTAAGGAGTCCTACTAGGTTTACAATACCTTTCTCTACAAGATACGTATATTCTAGATAAATATAATATTTACACAATCTATTCTATATTTATCTAAACCATATACATCCTTATCTCTTTAGCAGCAGATTCTGTCAGCAGTATTTATCCTCAGCAGCACTTTGACCTTAGCAGCAAAATCATTACCACTAGCAGCAGTTTCACTCAGCAGCAGTTTCAGACCCAACCAAAATAAACAGCCACACTTGATCCGACTTGTGTGACCATTTCGGAATTCTATTGTCACACATTTGAATATTTATGTGACTAGAGGTAACTGGAATTTTTTTTTGATTATTTAGTCACTTATAATTTGGGACGTGCGACAGATACAAATGAGTTTGAGACATTAGTCACACTATATATATACGTATGTGACAAATATATGTCACACAATTGAACAGTGTGACCAAAATCCATATATGGTCACATGAAGTAATTGTGTATATGTCTAAATTATATAGTCAAGTTTGTCACACATTATTTAAACGTAACTGCTAAGCTTTGCTGAATATTTAGCCACATATGAATGTGAAATGTGTGACAACTGAAAAGTAAGTTTGAAGTGTTAGTCACGATATGCATTTAAAAGTGACAAATATATGTCACACACTTGAAGAGTGTGACCAAATGTCATATATGGTCACACTAAACCATAAACATACATGATTAAGTGTAACCAAAATTTGATACATATGGTCACATAAGTTAATATACGTGTCTAAAGTCTAGTGTGTGTTTGCTTGCCACAACCTAATGTGTATAGTCACATTTAATTGTAGCACGATCATGTCACTATAGGCTTTACAATAGTCACACCATATCACAAATGTGTATCTAAATCATGATTATCACCACGTTATAAGGGTATTATATGTGACCAATACATTCAAAATAGTCACATTGTGAATTTTATGTGACTATTATTTATAGCAAAATATGAACTCAGTTATCATTAACCTTGATATTAGTCACATTGAGTTACACAAACAAGAGTTGTAATAGCAGTTGTAACTATTGTAATAGCAGTAGTAACTTTTGTACAAACAACAGAGTTTTAATCACACAAAAGGTGAATTATATAGTACTTACCAAAAGGTTTTTTTACAACATAATGAAAATAGAGAAGCTAAAGTACGTACCTCTGCTACCTCCAAATACCTAATTATCAGCTTGTTTTCTTCACATCATACAATGCTCTCTTATACTGAGCATGAATTCTTTCAATGAGATCTTTAACTACCTCTCTACGTTCTTCACATATGATCTTTGTAGATGTCATCACAACAAGTAAACTAGCAGGCAAAGGATATTCTTTTTCTGCAAGCATAAAAACATCAATTCCACCTTGTGTTGATAAGTGATGTACATTGCAGCTATCATAAAACTTCCATGAAGTTAAGAAATGATGGCATGGGAAGTTCCAATAGATATCAGCTGGATCAGGTTTATATAACCTATGTAATTCAACCCACAAATCTTGCTCTTTTGCATCTAGCTTCTTGACTGTTTTGATTCTTTCTTGAACCAACTCCCATAATTTGTCTAAGTCTACTCTTTCAATTGTTCTTATCAAATCCTCAAACCTTTTGTACACTGCTGATCCTCCACCAACCCTGATTATCTTCCAAGCCTTTCCAAATTTATCTCGGTAAATCTCCAAGTCCATGATTGGATGTCTAGCTTGAATAGGGTCAACATATAATGTTTCAGGAACAATCACCATCATCTGATCATGAGAAGAGCTGTCTTCTTTTCTTTGTGAATCATTCTTCTTCTCAGCAGGTTTGTCTTCAATGATCTTTTGTTTCTTTGATGGTGTTTCTTCTGTACCTATGGAGATAAAGTTTTCAACATATTTCTTGAGTCGGTAGTACAGACTTTCAATTTGTTCATATGTCATTCCCCTGAGGTCAGAAGCTTTATACTCACCTTGATGCTGTATGTATATCTTCATTTCACTGATGAGCTGAGACCTTGTGGGATTTCTTTTCCTCTTCTGACTTTGACATTGATTCATTGACTTAATTAGGTCCTTCAAAACTAATTCTTCATATCTTTCCTTTATCAAATCAGCAAGTCTTTGTACTTTGTCTTCCCTATTTACAGTCTCATCTGTGTAAAGTTCTTTAATTCTAGCCTGTAGAACTTCATCCGCATCAATAAAAGCTTGCATTTGCTCTCCATGAGCTCTTTTTTTCTCCTTTTCTTCAAGTCTAAATTTTACTTGCTCATCTGTTTCAAATTCAGACACTTTATCTCTCCTATTCTCATCCATAAAGTTAACTATTTTAGCTTCATCAACTCTCTTTGCAACCTCTTCATCTGTAGCAACTTCAGCAGTAGAAACTTGATTTGTTGTAGCAGCAGAAACATCTTATTGTACCACCTTAGCCATTTCTTCAACATTACTATTAGTAGCAGTTTCTCCCAAACTAGTATTAGTTTCCACTACCTGCTCTTTATTTACATCTTCCAAAACCGCCTCATAACCCCCCTTGTCAACAACTAAATAATCATCATCCACATTATCATCACTATCAATCCTAATATCCATATCCACATGCATATCAGCACAAGCACCTTCAGCATTTGTTGTTTCCTCCTTTGAGACTCTGCTTTCATTCGTCACCTGTTTGGGAGCATCCTCCAAACTAGTAGCCTTAGAAGAACTCACCCTGTATGTTGTGTCCACCTTCTTCAACCTTCTGAACTGAGCTTTTCTTGACCTCTTTCGACCTTCCAAATATCGAACACTCAGCTTCAACCTTTTGATCTTTGCACCATTTTTTGTTAAGCGCTTTTGGAGGCCAAGAATATCCTCTTCTAACTGGGTACAACAGGCCTTCAGATCCTATATAAGTTTCATTCTATTCTCACCAGAATCCATCAATTCATTTGTTTCAGAACTACCCTCATCACTTCTGGATGTGTTACCTTCCCTGAGAGGTGAATCAACGGGTGTATACTCACTCTCATGTATGTTACCACTGGCCTGCTCCACACCCATGACATCCTCACCCTTTTTTTGTGGAAGGTTCACCATATATGGAAAAAGCGGTGTAACCTTTCCTGAAAAATCCTTGCCATTATTTTTCAGATTTGAAAATACTTTCTTTTGTAGTGAGGGGGCAGCATAAGTTCCTTTATGTCTTTTAAAGGTAGTCAATTGTTTTTGAATAATAAGTTGCAAAAACCTTGGATATAATAAAGAAGTACCATCATCATCCAAGGTCTTGATAATACCCTCCAAAATCATTTTTGAAAAATTGAAAGGTTTTTCTTTAGCAAGGCATATCACTGCTGATGCCATGGTGGTACCAAACTCATTCCAACCTGTTGTTTTAGGACTCAAACAATGTAAGAGAGTATGAATCAAGAATTTCCACTAAGATGAGAAGAGACCTTTGTAAAATTTTAATCTATCATTCTTCTTCTCATACCCCATTTTTTTCAAACCTTTGAAAATGGCGGCATTTCAAGACACACAATCACTTCATTATCTGGTGGGTTAAGAGATTCCCTAATAGATGACTCAGTTATGAGTATATCTTGGCCATCTACCTTAGCCTTAATCTTTTTTTCTTCATTAAAAGTTATGACCTTAGCAGTAGCCCAAAACTGCTTAATAAAAGAAATGCATATAGGAGGATTCACAGTTAATGCATACCTAATAGGGGTAGCATTCAAGAAATCGATTATCTGTGTGAATCCTTCAGAACCATCTGGTTTCTTCAAAAAAGCGACCATGTTGTGTCTGTCAACAAATGTGTGTTTTGATTCAATTGGCAACACCATCTTGAATTAGGGTTTTGTGATTTGGGGATTTTGAAAATGATTGATAAAAGATGTTAGTGTTTGTGATTATAGAGAAATTATGTGTGCGTGAAACTGAATTATCGATTTGATTGGGGATTTAAACCGTTAAGTGTAAATGTTACCAATCCACCCCTGCACTCTCAGTTCTAGCAGTACAAACCCAGCAGAAGTAACGTTTTCTTAGCAGCAGATTTTTTTTTAGTGCAAAAGGTGAATCATTATGTTAATATCAACAAGTAATGAGAAAATTGAGCAATGACAAAAGTACGGGAATTAAGATTAAACATTTTCCATTAAAACTTGAAATGAAAAATTACAAAATAATGTACAAAACCAGCTGCAGTAACGTTTTCTTAGCAGCAGAATCTTTTTATACTGCAAAGGGTGAATCATTATATTAATATCAACAAGTAATGAGAAAATTGAGCAATGACAAAAGTACTGGAATTAAGATTAAACATTTTCCATTAAAACTTGAAATGAAAAATTACAAAATAATGTACAAAACCAGCTGCAGTAACGTTTTCTTAGCAGCAGAATCTTTTTATACTGCAAAGGGTGAATCATTATATTAATATCAACAAGTAATGAGAAAATTGAGCAATGACAAAAGTACTGGAATTAAGATTAAACATTTTCCATTAAAACTTGAAATGAAAAATTACAAAATACTGGAAATAAAAGTTACACATTCTAAAAATCTACTAATATAATTTTGGGGATTTCTCCGGGTCAAACTCCACATCAGACAAATCATCATCCTCCAATGTCTTGTATGCCTTGGGATGTTGTTTGAGAGATTGTTTTTTTGTTGCTTTGTACTCCTTTTCATCCTCAACATGTTGTTTGATAGATTGTGTTTTTCCTTCTTTCTTTCTTTCAGCAGCCCACCAATTGTACCACGTATTTCCGTCCAATTTAAATTTTTTTTACACTTTTTGCCGCTTTCTTTTTTGAAGCAGACCTGCTTGAACCTTCTCCTTCAACCCATTGTGCTGATCTCTTGTTGTTTGTAGACATTGTTTATGAATACTTCCTGCAGGTTTTTGTTTAGAGATTTGATAAACTAGGATTTGTGATTTGAGATACACATGGAAACACGTATAAAAAGGGGATGTGGGAAAACCAAAATACCTATGTTTAATGCAGGAAAGGATTGATGTTTCCCACAGGTGGCTTGAACCTTTTCAACATCTTTGGGCCAATCATGATCCATTGGGACGAGCGTTTGCCAGGGATCAATGCTTATATATAACTCTTGACAGAACTATATACATATTAGTCGCCAATGTTGGACTTTCGACTAAGTCATCATCTACCAAAAATGATATCTTAGAAGGAGGTGGTCTTTCATCGAATGTTAAATTCAACGACTCCTCGACTCTTTAGGTTTATTTACTTAAAACACTATGAGTGTAAATGTCCAAGAGATACAACATCATAAGACTATGGGTCGAATTTGATGTGCAAATCCTAGATGTTTATAAATCATTTTCTCCCAATCATCCTAATGTATTCAAATGATTTACTTTTCTTTGTGTATCTTATATTTTAACAAAAGAGTGGTTGAATTTAAGACACGATTGAAAATATAAGGTATAATGTCAAAAGATGTTGTACCACAAACATCTATGAAATGTTGTGGTTTTGCTAGATTTGCAATCATCAAAAAAGTGTTGGTTGTTTAATCACTTAGGAGATTCTTAGTTAGCTCACTTGTAGACAAGTATTAAGTGAGACTCACTCAAGAGTTTCTCGTGTCTTTTCCTAAAAGTTTAAAGAGGTAAAACACCTTATATCTCCTACTAGATGTAGTGTCTAAATTCTTTAATCACGAAGGATCCAATCCTTGTTGTTACTAACACAACATAAACACCTTAGAGTAAAAACTATTAATATTACCCATGACAAAACTTAATGTTAATCAACAAGAAGCAATGAAAGGTAAGTTGAAGAGACGTGTACCTTTTAAGCTCCATAGATGAGCCACCAAGAAGATAATCTTTAAGCAAATTATCTTGAATCATAAGAGAGCTAAACTCAAATACTTATGAATCCAAGGAGGTTAGATAAACATATAAAAGTATTGAACATGATATCTTTATCCTTTTATCATGAGCTCCTAATAGAGATAGAATTACTCCTACAATTCTCTCCTAGGTTTCACAAACATAACTTGTTTTGTTTTACTTGTTGATGGTGCATTTGAGTCAAATCCTAATCCAATTTTATCTCTAAATGACTTTTGACTTTTTAATAAGCTTTTGAGAGCTTTTGAACTTTCTTCAAATTTAGCAAGCATTTTTCCTTTTTCATTTTGTCTTTGAATTTCATATTTGTAATCTTGACATATTTTGCATTCTAGATCAATTTCAACATTGCTTTCAAGTCTAGACATTTTATCTTCTAACATTATCTCTTTTTCAAGATTGTTCACAAAAGATTTTGAATGTTCATTGTTAAAGATAGTTTTTAGGTCCATGTTGCATAAAAGTTTAGACTCATTTTCTAGTTTAGAAAACTCTAGAATAAATGTGTCAAAGCAAAAGTGTTTGGTTTCAATTTGTACCTTGCTTGATGTTTTATCTAGTTGAGAATCACAAACCGGATGGTTGGCTTCATCTTCATCCATTTCATTCCATGAATCCTAAGCAGGGCCACTTTGAGCTCGACATAAGTAATCATCTTCACTTACACCTTCATTTAAAATATTTAAACTAGTAGCACATGTATTTACTTCAACTAAATGTCTATATATTAATTTTTCTAAGACTTCTAATTCATATGTGAGATCAAATTGATAATTTTTGACTTGACATATTTCTTGATGAAAGTTTAACATATTTTTCCAAATATCATTAGCCGTTTGACAAAAATACACTCTTTCATATTCGGTCCTTGGTAAAGCTTTATAAATCATTATCATAGCTTTAGTGTTTTTATCAAGTTTAGGATAATCATCTTGATTTTCAAAACTTGTTTTCGTTGGTTTGAAATCACCAATAGAAATAATATGCCAAAGATCTTGATCAATTGATTTCACATAGTTTTCAAATTTACTTTTCCATTCAAGGAAGTTTTCTTTTTCAAATAGCGGTGGCTTTTGAATAGGTTGCCCTTCTTTGAGATTTTCAAAATCCATGGATCGATCCAAGTTTTAAAATACAATATATTTTAAACATCTTGAGTAACGTTGCTCTTGATGCGAATTGTGGAAAACTAGAAGGGGGGGTTGAATAGTTTATCGCTTTTTGAACTTAATTATCCTTTAAAAAACTTTACGTTTCATTTAAAATATAGACTCAAATTACTTGTTAATCTTTGAAAAGCTTTACGTGTAATTAACGATTCTAACTAAAGACAATATGTAATATGCAAAGACAAAGTAAGAAATGATCAAACCACAACACGATTGTTTATCGTGGTTTGGCTACAAGGACTCTTTTTCCTTGCCCTACATCCACGCCCCGAGTTTCCAACTCGAGAGTTTCAAGCACTAGTCAACAAGCTCCTTTCACGGGTGGAGAAACCTTTACAATCGTCTGTTACACTTTATCCGGTACAAAGCTAGATACCGGGTCCTAGTTCAAAGTAGAACCAACCTAACGTCGTCTATCCACTATTTCCGACACTAAGCTAGATGTCGAGTTCTTTTACATGGGTACAACCACTCCGGATAGTTCTTTTACAAGGGTACAACAAACTCCCGTCACACTATGTATTTTGAGGCCTAAAATACTAACCGATCACTTCTACACAAGATACTAATGAAGTATAAACTACCAAAGTTCATACATAACAAAGCTAACAAGTCTTGCAACTTTTGAGTTGAAACTTGTAACTTCTTGGAAGAACTTGTGAACTCCTTTGCTATATAAGAGAATCACACAAGTCAAATGATTCTGAGTTAGATGAGAGAATATATGTAATATATGTCCTAAAGTGATGGGTAAAAACTAGCAAGTGGCTTGGTATTTATAGCAAAATAAACCAGCAGTCTGGCGGAACCCTCAGATGGGTTCCGTCCGTGTAACTCCAAGGTTCCGCTAGGCTGACAGTAGGTTTTGCAATAAATCTTTCCAAACCTACCAATGTCACATCAACTTATTTCTAGTCAAATACACATTGAATCAAAGTAGAATGCTTACAAAAATGTGTAAGAGCTTATGGTAAGTCAAACACACAAACTTACCATAAATGCTTATTGATGTGATGTGACACTTTCTTATTTAAGAAATAAAAACAATGTTATGTTAAAATAAAAATGTAAAATCTAGTTATACAAGACTTAAAACTAAAGTGATGTTTTTACTATAAACTAAAGTTCATACTTTGTCATTAACCAAACTTAGCAAAGATCGTAAAATATAAATAATGTTTTTAGGCGATATTTGTATTAACACCTGACTATAGTCTTTTGCTTACCTTTGGGTGTCTTTGTTATCCTCACATCGATACTAATAACAAACTTGGTGCACGGGCCACACCTTCACTTTTCTTAGGTCATGCCACCAATCATCGTGGTTATCGTTGTTTAGATTTGAACATCAATAAAATTATTCTTTCACGCCATGTTACCTTTGATGAGACTGTTTTCCCGTTTGCCACAAAGACATCTCGTACCACCACTCCCACTGCCAGTTCTTCTTACGCATTTTTGGATGACTCATCTAATGTCATTTCTAATATTCTAAGATTATCTCCCACCACAACACCTACCGCTCCTACACCTGATGCACCTGTTGAGCCTCTCAGTCCATCTCCTGTACCTACACCAACTCCTCAAACGCCACAAACACCTGATTCACCTACACCACAAATGCTACAAACACTTGATCCTCCAATTCCATAGCCCACCGGTTTGATTCACCCCATGGTCACACGTGCTCGTGTCGGGATTACTCGTCCCAATCCTCGTTATGCTGGCCATGTATCTACGATTTCTCTTTTACCTCGATCTCCTAGTGATGCGTTTCATGATCCCAATTGGCAAAATGCTATGTGTGATGAGCATGATGCACTTATTAAAAACAAAACTTGGACTCTTGTACCAAAACCCCCAGATGCGAATGTTATCCGTAGTATGTGGCTGTTTCGTCACAAGTATTTAGCAGATGGAACTCTTAGTCGATACAAGGCTCGTCTTGTGGCCAATGGTAGTAATCAGATAGAGGGTGTGGATGTTGATGAGACTTTTAACCCAGTTGTTTAACCCGACACTATTCGGACAGTTCTTAGTTTAGCTATTTCTCGACATTGGCCAGTACATCAGCTGGATGTCAAGAATGCGTTTTTACATAGGGATTTGGTAGAAACAGTTTATATGTATCAGCCACCTGGGTTTCGTGATCCTGTTCATCCTGATTATGTATGTTTATTGCAGCGTTCGCTGTATGGTCTTAAGCAGGCTCCTCGGGCATGGTTTCAGCGCTTTGCAAATTACATCACTACTGTTGGCTTTTCTCCTAGCCGTTGTGACTCCTCGTTATTTATTTATAAACAGGGTGATGATACTGCATTTTTGTTACTCTATGTGGATGATATTGTGCTCACTGCTTCGTCTGATGGTTTATTACAGCAGATCATTGCTTCTTTACATAAGGAGTTTGCTATGACAGATTTGGGTGCTCTTAATTATTTCTTGGGTGTTTCAGTTACGCGTGACTCTTCTGGTATGATTTTGTCATAGCGCAAGTATGCTATGGAGATATTGGAGCGTGCACATATGGTTGGTTGTAACCCTTCTCGGACTCCTGTTGACACAGAGTCTAAATTGGGTGATGATGGTGATCCAGTTTCTGATCCTAAGTTATATCGGATCCTTGCTGGTTCTCTACAGTATCTTACCTTTACTAGACCTGATATTTCATATGCAGTGCTGCAGGTTTGTCTTTTCATGCATGATCCTCAGGAGCCTCACTTCTCGGCTCTTAAGCGCATCTTGAGGTATGTTCGGGGTACATTAGACTATGGTTTGCAGTTGTTTTCTTCATCAACTTCTTCATTGGTAGCTTATTCTGATGCTGATTGGGCTGGATGCCCTACTACTCGGAGATCGACTCCTGGCTATTGTGTTTTTCTGGGCAACAATCTTCTCTCCTGGTCCTCTAAGCGTCAACCGACGCTGTCTCGTTCCAGTGCTGAGGCAAAGTATCGTGGGGTTGTCAATGCTGTTGCTGAGACTTGTTGGTTGCGGAATCTTTTACGTGAGTTACACACACCTTTATCTTCTGCTACGCTGGTATACTGTGATAATGTTAGTTCAGTTTACTTATCTTCTAATTCGGTTCAACATCAACGTACGAAGCATATAGAGATTGATATTCATTTTGTACGGGAATTGGTTGCTGCTGGTCAAGTTAGAGTGCTTCATGTACCGTCACGTTATCAGTATACAGATATTTTTACAAAAGGTTTACCATATGCTTTGTTTCAGGAATTTAGAACCAGTTTGAGTGTCCGGTGTCCTCCCGCTCCAACTGCGGGGGAGTGTTAGTCATATGTATTATAGTTAGTATTTGAGTCCATGTATTATTCATATGGGTTAAGGCCCGAGTCTAGAATAGTTGTGTATTGGGATTTATATACCAAACGTTTCATGAATAACAAAATAACGATTTATCCATTCTCCCACAAATTTTTGATATTTTTACACTTACATAATATATGACACTTGTTATGATCATGTCCCCCATGATCTAAAATATCAAGCAGAAATATCAAACAGAACATAAGGTAGAAGGTGAAACCAAGCTCTGTACATAAAATACAACATATATTATTATTATTATTATTATTATTATTATTATTATTATTATTATTATTATTATTATTATTATTAAATTAATGTATTACACGCAATAATAAATATCAAAATAAAAGTACGGATTACTGTGATATGTAAATAAATATATAAGATTATAGATATACGAACGACTCGTGTTGTTCCTCTTTATGAGATTAAATAAAAATGTCTAGAAAATATATATTTTTTATCTATCCACATTCAATAACAACTCTTGTTATTTCTCTTTAAGTTTAACCGCGTGTACACGAGTTTAAAAATTAAATACAACTTAAATTATTATTAATAGGAATATAAATATTAAAATGAATGTACGACCCCTCGGGTTACTGTGAGATGAAAATAAATACACGACATATGGCAACGACACATATTGAAATATTATCACGCCTTATACAATCTGCCCGAAATTCAGTTATTGAAATATATTACCCGTCATACAATTTGCCCACTCCATACGTGCACGGGTTATCAGTTATTGAATTAATATATTACCCGTCATACAATTTGCCCACTCCATACATGCACGGGTTATAAAACTAGTAAAGAATAAAGTAGTGAAATAATCACCAAATTGCATTTACGAAATAGTAAATTAGTACAATACAGTGACATGTGTGATTTATCATTTAAAATTATTGATGTTGCAGAAATGTCAAAATGCATAGCATCTTAATCCATGTCTAAATTTCAATGCAAATTATTGAATTAATTACTCTTGGTCTCCTGCGTTGACGAGTTTATTCCTATGTTCTTTTGATAAAGTTATATACATGTTTAATTGCTTGGAATTGTGAATTTATGATCTACAAAATTCTCCGAGGAACTTAGATTCTCAAGAAGAGTTATTTGCTAGTTCATTTGAAGTACAAATTACGTAAATTTTGGTTTACAAGAATAGAAAAGAAAAGAGACAATGTTTTTTTTTTTTTTTTTTTTTTGGAAAAGTTTGTTTATTTTTTATTTTTTTGTTATTATTTTATTTTATTTAATTAATATGATTTGTGTTTCTCAATGAGCCTATTTATCAAAAGAAAAATGAGCGGATTTTATTATTATTATTTTTTTTAATAATGTATAGTAAAATATTTTTGCTAAACATGTAAAACAAATTGTTCATATACTGATTATAGTATTATACCATTTAATACCACACATATGTATCAAATGATACTTCAACCCACGACCATTTCTTTAGCGAGTCACCATGAATTTATATAATAAAACAAAATACTTATTGGGAATTTTTTATTGGATTCATACCTTACTTAGTAATAATTTATTTAAAAAAATAAAGATTATTTTCTTATTAGGTAAAATTTTATATTTATCAATAACATAAGTAGAAGATAAATACAAAAAATATAAATAAGATGCAATTAATAATAGCATTAAAATTTTTAAATAATAATCTTTAATAATAAAAAACTATAATTAAACATCATAAATCAAACAAAACAAAGATTAAGTTATTTGTCTTTAATAAATAAAAATATATGACTCAAAAAATTTTAAAAAATCCGCGTATGCGCGGGCATTATGACTAGTTATTACTGAAATTGTTTTAATTTTTTTTAATTTTATTTTAATTTATTTATTTATTTATTTTTTAAATTCAAGGTTACATAAAGTTTAAAGTTATCGTAATTTCGTGGTAACAAACATGTCTATGAAATATGAAGTTTTCAAATTTAAGAAAACCTTTGTTTGTCTACACTCAGTCGACTAATTGCCTCACAGGTCTTGTATTTTATCTGACTTTTAACCACCAACGGTCACACTCAGACCATCACAACCAACCATTTTCCATGTTTTTTCAACGTGGGGGACTTTCAAGTTTAGCTTTAAAACTTGTGTGGCAAGTCGATCATATGACAACGGACAACCAATTGCTGCTTGATGATTGGTTAGTGGTTATTCCTCTTTGTATGTAGCAAGTGGGCTTTAATTTAGACCTTTGGGGCTAGGAAAATAAGTTATGGTCACCAATCTAGAATGTAGTTATAAGAGCAAAAGGTGTGGCTCGCCACAACCCTTCGCCATTCCAACGTGGACTTCATCATAGCTAGCCACCACACCATCATGCCCTCCTCATCCCTCCTCATGTTGGTGTTGCCCGTCTGCACGACGAAGCAAGAAGCTGACATATTTTGTACTTTTGTTTTTTTTTTTTTTTTTTTGAGTATAAATAAAATAAAGGTGTAAGTGGTGGGCCCCAAATGAGTAAGTTGAGTTTAGTTGTGATGGAGGAGAGGTTAGTTGTGAAGAGGTGTTGGGGTGATGTGGCACCCGTGGCTCCCAAATGAGGAGGTGAATGCTCATCACCACACCTCTTGCTCTAGGCATTTTTATTCTACTCTTAACTTTTTTTCTTAATGTTTCTATATTAATAGTAACAATCTATAATTTACAAAGACTTAAAGTTCCTTCGAAGAATAAAGCAGTTAGAAAGTTACAAACGCATACATATACCTTCTGTAGCATTTAACTTTCAGGTTTTCGTCGTACACCTAACCCGACTCTATGAGGTAAATAATACTCCATCTGTTCCAAAATAAATGTCCACAATACTATTTTGTGTTGTTTCAAAATAAAAGTCCACTTTTTATTTCAACAAATGGAAAGAAACTTTAGTGTGTAAAGATTATTTGATTGATTAGTGATACATAAAACTGTGTGCATTTAATATTACAAAGTATAGGTTAGAAATATATACGTTTGACTAAATACTAAATTGATTTTGAAAATGATGCACGGCAATATGTAATTATTAATCATTCACATTAGGACATATTAATTTATGATGAGTAAGTTAGAAAAGTAGCCTAAATGTTACAAACTACAAAGACTAAAGTATTGCAACAAATGACTAATAAGTTATACAGTAATATGAAAGTTTGATGACAATAAATAAATATAGTGACATGTAATCTGGTATTTAAAAAAGATTGATGTTTCCCTAAGAGTCAAAGCGTTTACCTAGCCTCCTTGGTCCTATGCTGACGATTTTATTTTAATTATCTCGGAAAATTATTTATAAATGTTATTGTTTTGTTATATTCTGGAATTTGATTCTGATATAAAATTCTTTTTTTTCTTTTTTGTAGAACGATAACTATTTATCTTAAACAATATACATCAAAATCTATCTCATACTTTCTAAGCACAACTTGAACCCGCAACCATTTAGTTGAAGAGATTCTCACAAAATTTTATCTTTTATAAACCATATATTATGACTAAGATTGCTTTTAGTTCTCTACTGACTATGTTTTTAGCTGCGAAACGACCCCTCAGTAAGTAACAACTAGCAAAATGAAACAAAGTGTAACATCCAAACAATGACACAGTAATTTCCTTCTTATTTTCAAACGAATACCCATAGATGCTTGCTCTCTCTCTGTCGACTAATCAACCCCGCAAGTCTTGTATTCGAACTTAAAACGTAAACATCACACTCGGGTCATCGGAGCATTTTCGTCGTTTTTTCTACACTAGACCTTTAAGTTTCAACATTTAGATTTGTGGGGCAAGACATATCAAAACCAAGCTAAATGTTCCATTTGTAGCAAGTGTGTACTGAAGAAAAAGTTGGTCAACAGCGTGTTACTTGGAAGTTGGAAGTTGTAATAGGCATCAAGTGTTGGACCATCATATTTGAATTTTGCCACAAACTTTCCATAGTCAAAATTTTGTTCTTGTTTTGGTATATTTTTCATGGGTTAAAGTTAAAATCCACCTAATCCTCATATGAGAATAGGCAAATTTATGTTCATGGAAAAACTTACCATATTGTTCTTATACGCTACTGTTCAAATCTCAATCTTGATCACTTGTACAGCAGTAGACACCATAGCATTAAATCAAACCATCAAAGATGGTGACACCATTATTTCACCTGGCAGGAATTTCGAAATGGGGTTTTTTAGCCCTGGCTCAGCAAAGAATCGGTACGTGGGGATATGGTACAAGAAGATATCGACTTGCACGGTGGTGTGGGTTGCTAACACCGAGACACCACTAACAAACAAGTCTGGTGAGCTCAAAGTTAGCCAGGGTGGTTTAGAACTTTTGAATGGTAACAACACTGTTATCTGGTCAACAAATTTGTCGGGAACTGTCACGACTAGGGGGCTGGTGGCACAGCTTTTGGATACCGGGAATCTTGTTCTAAAGGATCAGGAGAATTTAATTTGGGAAAGTTTTGATTATCCCGGAGACACTCTTCTTTCAGGAATGAAAATCAGGATGGACTTGGTAACCGGGAATGACATACACTTGACATCGTGGAAGACCGCGGATGACCCGTCTGCAGGCCCTTATGTTCTTCGGGTGGTTCCAAATGGGTATCCACAACTTTTTGAGAGACAGGGTATGAATCCACGGTCAAGGTTCGGACCCTGGAATGGGGTCACTTTCAATGGTATGCCTAATTTAGGGGCAAATTCAATATTTACACACGAGTTTGTTTTTAATGAGAAAGAGATATACTATAAATATGAACTTGTGAACGACTGACTTGTTTCCAGGATGCATCTGAGCCCCGATGGAAATATCCGCCACTTGAATTGGATCAATCGAACACAAAGTTGGAGTGTGTTTTCAACAGCAACACTTGATAATTGTGCTACTTATGGGATATGTGGTCCCTACGGAGTCTGTAACATAAATAACGCCCCTGCTTGTAGTTGCATGGAAGGGTTTGAACCACGACGCCCTGAACAATGGAACATAGCAGATTGGTCAAGTGGGTGTCAAAGGATAAAACCGTTAACTTGTGGGAATGGGGATGGGGATGGTTTTCGCAATATTTCAGGTGTGAAATTCCCAGACACGAATAATTCATGGTACAATCAGAGCATGACACTTGGCGAATGTGAATTAGCCTGCAAGAAGAATTGCTCTTGTACTGCTTATGCTAGTTTAGATATTAGAAATGGTGGGAGCGGATGCTTGCTATGGTTCAATGATCTAATGGATGTCCGTGTGTATGAGGAAACTGAAATGCTTCATATAAGAATGCCTACTTCTGAACTAACAAGTAAGACTCTATATGCAAATATGTATCAAATAATAACATGAAAATTCTCATTTTAATTTTTGAATTTGGATAGAAGGCCCTACAGGCCAGAAGCAAAGCTCGAGCAAGAAGAAACAAACCATCATAATAGTCGTTTCAGCTGTAACTGGTTCTGTCCTTTTATGTTTGATTCTAGCAATGTATGTAGCATGGAGAAAGAAGAAAATATCCCGTAATCCAAGCCCAGGTAACCCAAACATACTATTTTCTTTTCGGGTCTAAAGTTAACAATTAAGCAAATGAACTAACATTTTCCAAATTTGTAGGCTCAGTGCCAGCCAGTGACGAGCACTATACCATTGATGATCGCAATGAAGATACAGAGTTGTCATCTTTTAGCCTTTCCATGATTGTCAAGTTTACTAACAACTTCGATCATAACAATAAGCTTGGTGAAGGGGGATTTGGTCCAGTTTACAAGGTAAAATCTCAATAATGGTTTTGTTATAAATCGGAGGATATAATATACTAGTACTAACTAAACCTCAACTATTAGGGTGTGCTGGAAAATGGAGTAGAAATAGCCGTGAAAAGACTGTCGGAAGCTTCAACACAAGGGCTTGATGAGTTCAAGAATGAAGTTAGATTAATTGCCAAACTTCAGCACCGAAATCTTGTGAAGCTTCTCGGATACTGCATTCAAGGAAATGAAAGAATGCTAATATATGAATGCTTGGCAAACAAAAGCCTGGATACCTTTATATTTGGTTCGACACACAAATTTCACTTTTTAAGTATAGTAAAGTTTATCGTATTCCAACTAAGGCGGTGAGTAATTTCTTGGCAGATAATTCTAGAAGTACATTGCTTGATTGGCCCCGTCGTTTTCGTATTATCCACGGGATTGCTCGAGGGCTTCTTTATTTGCATCATGATTCACGCCTACGAATCATTCATAGAGATATGAAAGCTAGCAATATTTTGTTGGATAAGGACATGAACCCGAAGATATCAGACTTTGGCCTTGCTAGAAGGTTTAGCGGATACGAGACTGAGGCTAATACCAATAGAGTGGTTGGAACCTAGTAAGGATTTCGATTTCTCACAGGATTGTATTTTTCTAATCTAATATTCTCATATCAAATCATGCTTTAATTCTTTGTAGTGGCTACATAGCTCCTGAGTATGCGGTGCATGGGCTTTACTCGGTGAAATCAGATGTGTATAGCTTTGGAGTTTTGGTGTTGGAAATTGTAAGTGGTAAGAAAAACAGAGGATATTCTCAAGAAGAACACAACAATACCCTTATTGGACATGTAAGTATTGGTGTGTTGGGTTTATTTTACATATTAGACACACTTTCTTACTATTAGCTCATAATTAAATGTTTTCAACATTACTTAGGCATGGAGATTGCACAAAGAAGATAAGTCGCTAGAGCTTGTTAGCTCGTCTATAAGACCCTCAAGTGTCGAGTCTCAAGTACTACGATCAATACATATTGGTTTGTTATGTGTTCAACATCATCCAGATGACAGGCCTACTATGGCGTCAGTGGTTTCCATGTTAGGAAATGAGAATGCTTTGCCTGAACCTAAACAACCTGCATTTTTTGCTGAAGAGGAAATGCCTGGACTGAAGTCTTTTTCATCCGGGCCAACGCTAGATTCTGTTGATGAAATTACTATAACATTGTTAAATGCTCGATAGAAAATTTAGAAAATATCTGATCACTTGTAACAATCATAGTATGGGCAAGACCCGTGTATATGTTTTTCATTCAAGTTTAATTCTAGAAGGAATAGTTTGTAAAATTACAAAAAGATATATGAAGTCTTATATTTATTTATTTATTTTTTTAATTTTTAATACAACGTCACTTGTTTTTTTTAGATAGAATTTTGTGGTAGACTCTTGTTAGTTGGAGATTTGATATGAACTGCCGATCCATATTTGATTGGTTTTGCTCAACTCTGTTTCTAAATAATTTGGTTCATGTATTTTGTGAAATTAATGGGAACCATATAATCACCTTTTATTTCGATATAGAAAACTACACGTCTTGTCTAAAAGTGTAATATTTTGTATCTGAGGCTATAACAGTAGAATTACCGGCCGAGTTAAAATATCAAAGTTATATATTTACAATATATTGGCGAGAAACTCATTCTATCGTCTGCATGATTTTGCAAACATAACAGACCAGTCTGCCTTGACCGCAATACCTCAGAGATTACATATGAGTCACTGGTGCACCAATCAGTTCAACACGTTTTTCTGTCTTTATAGACTGTCCATGTATCATGTATCATGTATAGTTGGGTTAGACTCAATCCCATATTGAAAAAAAGAATGAAACAGATACCAATAAACAGCCTTAATTGGTTTCTCACTCAATTGGCAATTGGTTTTATAGGGATATTCATGTGGACTTACATGTTGAGCATCAGGGCCGTACCATGAAATTTGGGTGCCCTGTTCAGTTACAAAAAATCGGGCCACTTAAACGCAAATACTTTAAATACTATTATAAAAATTCATAACATTGAAAAGTTGAAACTTGTGAGTAAGACATATAAAAAAAACTAACGACAAATTTGTGAATCACTCTAACAAATAGCTATAAATAGTGCAACTTATTTTTTGAAAAATGCACTTCTCCTCGTATTCTTTGAAGCAAAGTTGTTAATTAAAGCTTCATAATCAACGCTCTCCAATAGTCCGTTCTCGATTGCTATTAATGCCAATCCATTAATCTCTTTTGTGACATTGTGGACCTCAAGTATGACTTCAACAATTTTAGTTTTGAGAAACTTCTTTCTGCTGATGCCACGGTTACCGGGACCGTGAGCAATACTCTATATGCAATCATTGCATTAGGAAAAACGTTTTGTTCTTTAAGAAAATTCAGAAGGTCCCAGATTTTTGTTAGGTAAATATTTGTTAAGTAACCTCAACTCCACAAAAAGATCCTTCGCGTCAACATCAGATTGTTCATTATTCTTGAGTGCAACATCAAGATGAGCACAATGGGACTTAAGAGTTATCTCTTCTATCCTTAGGACCATCTTCTACTAGAGCTTTAATCATGTCAGAACTAAGACCATCCCACTTTCGTGGATCAAATATGTTAACATGATGAACATTAGCATTAGGATTATCAACATTCACATTGTCCGCATTAATCTGATCAAGGCCATCATCACCGCGCGTACTATCAATGTTAGTATCATCAATGTCATCACTATCAACACTAACATCACCACTATGAACACCACTCGTATCGTCAACGTTAGTATCATTAAGTTCATCATCATCAACATTGTTATCACTAATACCATCAACATTCATATTATCACCATTAACAAGATCTTGATTATCAGAAGCATCTCGTGGCTTTATTTGAACAAAATTATGCATATTTCCATATTGTCTCTTATTCCTTTGTTCAGTTCTTTGTTTTTTCAAACGCTTTTTAGATCCAGAATCTTGTTTCCTTAAAGTTTTAGGAGGCATAGTTTTTCTGAAAATATATAAGTAAAAGGCCACAAGATAACTAAGTAACTAAACTATAGTGCTTTAAACTTAAAGTAATCACATACAAAAAAATTATTACGTAGTAACTAATTGGTTCTGTCATATGTGCTAACTAAATAATTTATGTATTCAATTAGGGTATTTGTACCTGCCTCAAAAGCTACGAACATCTATTTTATACTCCCTCATTTCAAAAATTATTGTCGAGTTTGAATTTTCAAAGTCAAACTGGTTCAACTCTGACCATAAATATATATTTTTTATTATATAATACTTGATGAAAAATTATACCAATGAAAAGTACACTTAAAACCTAATCCATTTATATATTTTGCATCAAATATTATATGACACCCACAAAAATATTTAAGGTCAAAGTTGAAGAAGAAAGACTAAAAAAGTCAATAGTGAACAATAAATTTGAGACGGAAGAAGTATATATTTAATTCAAAATCCCAACTAATAGAGTACTAGGCTTAGCTATAGTTAATATTCAATTGTAATATCTAATTAAGAAAAACAGAAGCATAAAACAATAAAAAAAAAACCTGGTCAAAAGTTGTTGTGGATGAGATGTTGTCGCACGTTTTATGAATTTATCAGTGATGTTGATGCTTTGCAAATTCCAATGTATATAAAACGAATAAAGACTACTCCGTATTATTTATATAAGTTGGATTGTTGACGTGTTGGACAAGACATAATTGTGCTAGACTTGTTGGGTATATACATATATATATATATATATATATATATATATATATATATATATATATATATATATATATATATATATATATATATATATATAAAATGGTGCCCCTATATTATATTGGGCCCTTTTCATCGCTCATGTTGAACACCCTTATATCCGGGTCTGTTGAGCATGTGAGCTAAGTAGCAACTCAACAAAGTGGTAATAGAGCGACCGTTGGACCCACTAACTAGTGAGTATCTAAATAGGATTTGAACATAAGATAGCCCAAGTATAACACAGCCGCTGAAGAAGTCTTCAGCCAACTCTTTCTGAGTTCTTAAAGACAAAGAGTCTTCACTTAAGTGATTAATCCGGTTCAACGACTGAAGCACAAGATCCAAAGAAGAAGTTAAGCCCAACGAGGATGACAATGCATCGTTGAACGATGTTTGATCTCCTCAATAACAAAGAAGCCGAGCAAAGAATCTCCAACTTCTAGAAAGTCAAAGGCCGGAAAATGATTTATTTTATACAAAAGGATAAAGTAAATCTTCTTGAGAATAACTAACTTCCAAAGTTGGTAAAGTAAAGTAAAGTAAAGTAAAGTAACTCCCAATACCGTCTTCCACGGGTTATGGGTCCCAATACCGTCTTCCACGGTGTATGGGGGAGGTTGAGATGTAGACAGCCTTACCCCTACCCAAGGTAGAGAGGCTGCTTCCGGTTCTACCTAAGGTAGAAAAGGACCTCCAGCCTTTTGTAGGGAGTGAGGATCGAACCCTTGACCTCTAGGTTGAGAGGCAAGGGGTTTTCCAACTGATCCAACCCTACTTGTTGGTAAGAAAGTACAAATAATATACTCAACTATTTCCTAAAGAAGAGACTATCATTTACCAAATATGGTTGCATTTTATATGATCTCACCCACCTATTAGATGCTCAACACGTGTAAAGTAGAACCCCTATATAACCCTAATTCTCCGCTATAAAAGAGAATGTTTGTCAAAGAGTAAATGTATCTCTTGCAATTAATGTGATACACTTTCAAGAGCATTTACTCTCCTCGAATAGAACTTAGTTCAGTGAACATTCAGCGAGTAAGTAAAGTTCTTACTTACACCAAAACTAGAATTTTGTGTTTAAGTCATAGAGGAGATCACCACAACCGTCATTCAACTAGGACTGCTATTCCATAAGCAATCATTGTCAAATTCCTTGATTCATTCAAATAAGAATTTTAAACGTTGAAAATTATTTTTTGTTATTGTGTTTAAACTGCTTTACGTATTCTTGCTATAAACTGTTTAAACACCACATCTGTTTGTATGGTAACTAATTTAACTTAGTTCTTAAGTTACATTCACTTAGTTGGGAACACCAAGTGGTATCAGGGTGGTTTGATTTATAAAACTTTTCAAATAAGACTGCTCAAAGTTTTTTAAATCAAGATCCAACCATAACAAACAATGAAGTTCCTCAACTCCTATATGAAATGGGTGGTGGTTATGTCGCTAATGCTCCTAAACTAGAGGAGGAAAGATTCACAAAATGGAAGAAAAGGTTTTTGCATCGCCTTATTAGTATAGAATCTCATCTCATTAAAATCTTAAATAATGGTCCGTATGTTCTAAAACCACTGTTGGTCTTGATATGCCTGAAGCTCACTGGAGTAATGATGGAAGAAGGGTTGTCAATCTTGACCAACACCTCAAAAGTCTCATCATTACATGCTTACATGATGACCTAATGGAATCTGTCATAAACTGTCCCACTGCCAAGCAGACATGGGAAGACAGACTTGATTCTAAACCAAGAGGGACCCTCTAATGTCAAAGAAAGTAGCTTGCTTACAACACCTTCAAACACATTGAAGGTGAAACAATTTCTCAAACCTTTACCATGTATAAAGTTCTCATGAATGAACTGGTAAATAATGGTGTCACTCTTTCTAAACATAAAATTAATGGAAGCTTTGTCAATAGCCTCCCATAGAAGTGGTTAAGCTTTAACAAAAGTTTAAGAAACTCTAATCATGTTATGAAGAAACTCTTTGGAAAGTTCAAGTATGAAGAGAGAATCACTGATAAAATCATTGAAACTCACATAAAGAAAGCACTTATCATAACCAAACCCATATCAACTACTTTCTTCACTAACTCTTTTGTTCAGGAATATCAAGATGATCTAGATGATGAAGAAGATAAGATAAGTAGCCAAGAATACATGGATGGTCTTGTTGAAGAATTTTATAAAAGGGCTCTTCGGGCCAATTCTAGGAGATTCTTCAAAAAGAATCCTCCAAGGTTCAGTGGCTCAAAAGTAAACAACAAAACTGAATGTTTCAAATGTGGCAAAACGGGTAACTTCGCAAAAGATTTCTTTTCAAAAACTTCCTTACCATCATACCCTTCAGCAAACCAAAACAGATTTTAGCCAAAACAAATCACTTCTTCACAAAGTTTTTCAAACAACAAAGCTAAACCTAAAATTCAAAAAGATTCTGAAGCTAAGTACAACAAAGTCAAAGCAAAACTTGCCCTTTTAACCTCTGGTGCCTCAACCTTCTCAATCATCCCAAGCAAGAAACAAGTGATGAAGAAATGGTTGAAATGAAAGTTCTTATGGCTTTAGTTGATGAAAAGATTGTTTTGGATAAAAAAGATGCAAGAAAATGAGAATGAGTTAACTTCTCCATCATAAAGATTCATTCTTTACTTGAAATGTAATATAACGATGATAGAAAATATTTTCTTGATTATTTATGTGTAGACCTTAAATTTTTTGAGGAATAAAGACAAAACTTGACGCTAAAACATAGGAATATTGTTAAGGAAGAACTGTTAGAACTAAAACAAGCAAAACTTACTGCCCTTACTATTCAACACCAAAACATCGAGATTCTTAAAGAGAATCAAGCACTTAGAAAACAACTTGAAGATGAGAAATTGATCAATAAGTCTTGGTTAGATAGATCATATAGAGTTAGTCAGTGCATTAATGAACAAATTCCTAAACAAAAAATGCATGTACTAGGGACTGACCAACTTGCTGAAAGTTCATCAAGTACTTAACCTAAAGACCTTGTCTTTGTAAAGTCATCAACTGGTTATGACCATAAGATTTCAAAAGACTTTGTGATAGACAATGGTTTCATGATTTTGATATTGCCAAAATGCTTAACTAGAATACTGGTAGGATCTGAGCCCCTGAAATCCAATCACAAACCACTGAATGATCGGTAGTTGAGTCTAACTTTGTGGATGAATAAAACTCAATGGATATGACTCCACTTCCTCCCTTGAACAAAGTTCAGGGAGTTGAACCACAAAAAGGGTTTATTTAAACTCATTCTTGGCTTTCTTGCTGATCCTAAATTACAACTCAAGGCAGAAAGGAGACACGAAGCTGTTAGCTGGATACTCTCAAACAAAGCATTTGAGACATCAGATTCAATGAGCGTTTGGTACAGTCTTTCTTTTACTTCTGCAGATGTGGTGAATGTGGAAACAAGGCGAATGATCCGTTGGGACAAGTAGAATTGCAAATTCTTTATGCAGAAAATGGGCACATATTGTTGTAAGAATGACATGGAATTTGCTTCTCAGTTTGGTGAAGTGATAGCTGACGGGGTTTTGAAGGAGAATAAATAACTTGTGCCACAACTATCTGAACTCATCCTGCTGGGTTATTTTGTTAAGTTTGAGGAGGAAGGAGTGGATTTCCTGTTGAAGAAAAAAAATCTCCAAATCTTTGTAGAGGACCAAGATTTCCTGTCTTCCACATTCTCTTTAATCGGTATGTCTTCATATTTATAAATACGAAATTATTCCCTCATTTGGTCATATCATGTAAACATGCTAAGTTGATATGCTAGTGACTAATTAAAGATCTAACATCCATTTAGTACATTTTCTTTTGTCAACCCCCATAATATGGAAAGCCTGGTTACGTTTAGTGTTGGAAAATTTAGTGCGCCTGAGGGATTAATTCACACCTGGTAATGGGTTTGGAGGTACGGAGTGTACACCCATTTGGTCACTGAATCCCCTGACTCAATAGTGGTTATGTATTGATTCTGCTGATAGTGTGATTCTACTGACAGTGGATTCCGCTGCTAGTTTCCACTGCTGGTGTTATTATTACGACTGCTAGTGTTATTGTTTCCACTGATAACCACTAATTCCTAATATTATGGAAAGTATTATAGTATAATTAATGGGTCGTTAATTATACATAATTCCATGGGCTAGGGTTTGAGTATTCTCTATTATAAATAGAGGTCATAATACATCTGCATGGATATACGATTCAACACAAACCCTAAACACTTGAATACGTTTCTGTTCTTGATTTGTGCCTAAAACAAGAACATCAATTGGTCTTATCCCATAGAGATATTTGTGTAACCCAGGCATAGGGTCGAATAGTTTCTATTGGAAAGTGATAACACGATTTCAAGTGAATATCCGGTACTCATTGATTATCTTTACCCTGTTCTGGGAACACTCAAACACATAATAACCAACAATCAATAGAAACTATTAGTGATAATCTATGGCTGCTAACTTTTCCAAGTTGGAAAATTTTGAAGGTGTTGATTTCAGAAGATGACAAAAGAAGATGCACTTCTTGTTGTCAAGTATGAATGTGGTGTATGTCCTTACAACTTCTATTCCTGAAGATTATGGAGATGATGCTACCATGGAACAGATGAGGGCAAGAAGCAAATGGGAGAATGATGATTATGTCTGCAGGGGTTTAATTGTCAATGGTATGTCTGATTCCCTATTTGATATTTATCAGAGTGTTGAATCTTCTCAAGAACTATAAGATTCCTTGGAAGCCAAATATATGGCTGAGGATGCATCAAGTAAGAAGTTCCTTGTAAGTAATTTTAACAATTACAAAATGGTTGATTCTAGACCTGTCATGGAACAATACAATGAACTTCTTAGTATACTTGGTCGATTCACACAACACAAGATGAACATGGATGAGGTTATTTCAGTCTCTTGTATCATTGATAAATTACCTCCTTCTTGGAAAGATTTTAAGCATATGCTGAAACATAAGAAGGAGGAATTAACTCTGGTTGAGTTGGGCAGTCATTTGCGCATTGAGGAATCACTCAAAGCACAAGACATTGACAAGCCAAAGAGTAGCAATGCTACTGGTCCATCAGTTGTCAATATGGTGGAGCATAACAACTCCTCCAGGAACAATGACAACAAGGGCAAACGTAAGCATCAAGATAACACCAAATCTGATCTTAACAAGAAACTAAAAGTGACTTGTTGGAAGTGTGGTAAAACTGGACACTTCAGGAAGGATTGTAAAGGTGTTAAAATTGGCAATAAAACCAATGAATCAGGCACAAGTGGGTCAGGGAATGGTAACACCAATTCTCTAAAAGTTCAGAATATATTTAATAAGTCTTTAAAATTTATTATGTTACATATATATCTGAAGTGTACTTTGTGCAGGATGATGATGTTGCGTGGTGGGTTGACTCTGGAGCTACAATTCATGTGTATAAAGATAGAAGCTGGTTCAAGACATATGAGTCAGTGAATGATGGTTCTATTCTTCATATGGGAAACGAGTCAATAGCCCTGGTGCATGGAAAAGGATGTGTGGATTTAAAGTTTAGTTCTGGAAAGATTGTTTCTTTGTTTAATGTTTTACTTGTTCCTGATATTAGAAAAAACTTGGTTTCTAGTAGTGTTTTGAATAATTGTGGTTATAAACAAGTGATTGAATCTGATAAGTTTGTTTTATCTAAACATGGTGTGTTTATTGGTTTTGGCTATTTGTGTAATCAAATCTTCAGACTTAATATTGTTTATGATATAAAGTTTTGGAGCTGATTCATAGTGACCTATGTGACTTACATGCTACTCCCTCTTTAGAGAATAAGAAATACTTTGTGACATTCATTGATAATGCTTCTAGGTTTTGTTATGTTTATTTGTTACATACTAAGAATGAAGCATTAGATAAATTTAAGGTATTTAAAACTGAAGTTGAATTGCAACAAGGGTCTCTAATCAAAAGATTCAGGACTGATAGGGAGGTGAGTACATGAATACTCTGCATTTTCAGTCTGTTGGTATAATCCATGAAACGACTGCTCCCTATAATCCTCAGTAAAATGGTATTTCTGAAAGGAAAAATAGGGTGCTGAAGGAGATGGTTAATTCCATGTTGTCCTATTCAGGGCTGAGTCAAGGGTTCTGGGGTGAAGCTATGTTAACAGCTTGCTATTTATTAAATAGGGTTCCCAATAAAATGAACAAGATAACTCCTTATGAACTTTGGACTAAAAGAAAACCCAACATGAACTTTCTCAGGGTTTGGGGTTGTAGGGCTGTGGTAAGACTCCCTTATCCAAAGAAGAAAACTTTGGGTGAAAGAGGCATTGAATGCATCTTTGTTGGATATGCTGAGCATTCCAAGGCATATAGGTTCTATGTTATTGAACCTAATGAATCAGTTTCAATTAACTCAATAATTGAATCAAGGGATGCAATCTTTGATGAGAACAGATTCTCATCTATTCCTAGACCAAGTCATAGGATTTCTAATGGAACTAATGACATTGGTGTTTCAGAAGTCCCTGATGAGGTTGTGGAACAACAACCTGAACCTAAGCTCAGAAGAAGCAAAAGGGTTAGGACTCCAAAGTCATTTGGACATGAGTTTCAATTATACTGAATTGAAGGTACAAGGAGTGAGGTCTCTGATCAATACTCCTATTGCTTTATTGTTGAAGATGATCCCAAAACATTTGAAGAAGCAATGAAGTCCTAGGATGTTGGTTTTTGGAAAGAAGCAATTAATGATGAGATAGACTCCATTATGAGCAACAACACTTATGTGTTGACTGATCTACCACTTGGTTGCACACCTGTAGGTTGCAAATGGATTTTCAAAAGGAAAATGAAGGTAGATGGAACTGTTGAAAAGTTCAAGGCTAGACTAGTTATTCAAGGCTTTAAACAAAAGTCAGGAATATACTATTTTGATGCTTATGCTCATGTGGCTCGTATTAGTACCCTAAGATTGCTGATTGCTTTGGCATCAATTCACAATCTGATTATTCATCAGATGGATGTGAAGACAGCTTTCTTGAATGGTGACTTAGATGAGGAGGTTTAGATGAACCAACCTCAAGGCTTCATCATGCCTGGCAATGAAAACAAGGTGTGTAAACTGATTAAGTTTCTTTATGGACTAAAACAGGCACCTAAGCAATGTCATCAAAAGTTTGATGAAGTGGTTTTGTCTAGTGGTTATTTACTTAACCAGGCTGACAATTGTATATATAGCAACTTTGATGAATCTGGTAAAGGAGTCATTATTTGTCTATATGTTGATGACATGTTGATCTTTGGCACTGACAAAAATCAAGTTAACCTTACAAAGGCATTTTTGTCATCAAAGTTCTCCATGAAGCATATGGGGGAGGCTGATGTTATCCTTGGCATTAGGATTAAACACGAAAGTAACGAAATTTCTATATCTCAGTCTTATTACATTAAGAAGGTGTTGAAGAAATTTAATTACTTTGAGTGTACTCCAGTGAGTACTCCTATGGATACAAGTGAGAAGCTAATGCCTAATAATGGCAAAGTTGTATCTCAACTTGAGTATTCTAGGGTGATTGGCTGCTTGATATATGCCATGACTTGTACAGGACATGATATTGCTTTTGCAGTGTGTAAACTGAGCAGGTATACTAGTAATCCTAGTGCTCATCACCGGTAAGCATTTCAGAGGGTTTTTAAGTATTTGAAGAGGACTATGGATTATAGTCTCTCATATACTGGTTATCCTTCAGTATTAGAAGGATATACTGATGCAAGTTAGATCAGTAACACTGAAGATAATTCGTCTACTAGTGGCTGGGTATTCCTACTTGGTAGAGGTGCAATTTCTTGGTCATCCAAGAAACAAACTTGCATTGCCAGTTCAACCATGGAATCTGAATTTGTGACTTTAGCAGCTGCTGGCAAAGAAGCTGAATGGTTAAAAAACTTGCTTCTTGAGATTCCATTGTGGCCTAAACCTATAGCACCTATTTGTATCCGTTGTGATAGTGCTGCTACATTGGCAAAGGCTTATAGCCAGATGTACAATGGGAAGTCTAGACACTTAGGTGTCAGGCATAGCATGATTCGTGAGCTTATCATGAATGGGGTGGTATCTATAGAGTTTGTTAAATCTCAACAAAACTTAGCTGATCACTTGACGAAGGGTTTGGCTAGAGACTTGGTTTTGAAGTCTGCTAAAGGGATGGGTTTGAAGTCGAACTTAGTCACTGAATGCTAAGACACCCAACTCCCTCCTGAGGAAACTTGGGAGCTGAGTTCAATGTGGAAAGCTGAACATTTAGTGGACTGGAGCACATGTTTTATTGTCATCCCAAGGTTGTGCTCAAAACCTGCTGAGAAAGGAGGATGAAGTCTTTACTTCTCAATGGTTATTTTTCTTTGAAAAAGTGCTAGGCAGGAGCATGAATAAAGAAGAACCACCTATGTAAATGTTGAAGTTTTGCCGCTTCAGGAAGCTTTAGACTTTTAGCTTTTACAACATTTATGAATTGGATATGGACACATGGCTTGTATAGTGTCAGGTTTATTTAAGTATTTGAAAATATATGTGTATTTTATCTTCAGGTATTCAAATGGATTGAAGGGTTTAATTCTTAGAACACCCTGATTCTCGAATATTTGAACGTGTAATGTACTAAGATGAGAATTCAATCTTCAAGATATTTTTATTTATGCATATGTTTTGTTTGTGTTTATTTTTCATGCAAAGGTAGTGAACTAAATTTGGAGAGGATTGTTGGAAAATTTAGTGCACTTAAGGGATTAATTCACACCTGGTAATGGGTTTGGAGGTACGAAGTGTACACCCATTTGGTCACTGAATCCCCTGACTCAATAGTCGTTATGTATTGATTCTACTGATAGTGTGATTCTACTGACAGTGGATTCTGCTGCTAGTTTCCACTGCTAGTGTTATTATTATCACTGCTAGTGTTATTGTTTCCACTGATAACCACTGATTCCTACTTTTATGGAAAGTATTATAGTATAATTAATGGGCCGTTAATTATACATAATTTCATGGGCTAGGGTTTGAGACTTTGAGTGTCCTCTATTATAAATAGAGGTTATAATACATCTGCATGGATATACGATACAACACAAACTCTAAACACTTGAATACATTTCTGCTCTTGATTTGTGCCTAAAACAAGAACGTCACTTGGTCTTATCCTATAGAGATATTCGTGTAACCCAGACATAGGGTCGAATAGTTTCTATTGGAAAGTGATAACACGATTTTAAGTGAATATCCGATACTCATTGATTATCTTTACCCTGTTTTGGGAATACTCAAACACATATTAACCAACATTTAGTAATTTTACAACTCGTGTTAAAATTGCAGGATATAGGGAAAAAATAGTGATCAGATGGTCAATGATGGTGGACATTTCAGTAAATTTTCACAAAGTTGATCTACTTAGATTTTTGGTATGAACCTTTAATGCATCTTCTTTTCCCCACTTTAAGGCTGCATGCAATAATGACCGAGACCGAGTCGGTCGTTTTGGTCATAGTGGGTCACCTTTATTATGGCTAGTGGGTTGACCGAGTAAAGAAAAGGAAATCAGTCGCAGGCTCGACGTATTTGCTTTTTCATTTCATATACCTTTTTGATCCAACTGTTGGCTATTAATTGTGTTTGTAGCCGTTTGCCAAAAAAAAAAGAAAAAAAAAAAGAAAAAAGAAATCCTTTAAATTACCTTATAAATACACAACATAAACACACTCCAATTCACACAATCTCACAATTATCTTTATTCAACGACAAAAAATGCAAGAACTCAAAGACTCGATCAAGGAACAATACAACCTAGATGATTAGTTTTTATGTTGTAATGTTTTGATAAGTGTTGTAATGTTTTTATTTTAGTTGAATTAATATGTAACGTTTTAATTATGAATGAAATTTTAGTTTGTGTTAAAAATGTTTAAAAAAAAAAAAATTGAACTTGGTCGCCCTTACTGTGCCACTGAATCGCCTGCAGGTCGCTGGAGAGGGAAAACGGACTTGATTGAGAAAATAAGGGGGATTGACCCTTATTGTTGGTCCTTATTGCATGCGGCCTAAGTTCCTTTATTTAAGTGCCTGTTGCAATTGAATCTATGTCGTAATTTTTTTAATAACTATCGTTTGTTTTAAGTCGTATACGGTTTTGGATTTTGGCTCCAAACCAATAGAAAATCAACTTCGAAGATCGTGGCCCAAAAGTTCTGCAATACAAATCTACGATTGGAAATAGGTTTGCGGGTCAAAACGGGTTTGTGTGTCAAACAGTTATAAATGGGTTGTAGATGAGTCATAAGCAGGTTGACATAACTCTAACATACAGATCAATTACTGGCCTCCTGGTGTGCTAACTTAATGCATTTCTACCTATATACAGATTAGGAATCAATCTTCATTGGAAAATAAACAGTTGGCTACTGCATTGGTAAGTATTCTGCGGCACTGTATTGTGTTATGTTTTCATCGTCATATTCTTTTTCCGTACACCCTTCTACTTTATTAACATAAACTGTTTCTGTATACACTTTATATTACCTGTTAATGTATCTAGTTAACTAACCTTAATGGATAGTCATCATTGTGCATAAAAATCAAAGGAAGATGGTGATATATGTAAAATGGTTATGGTTAGGGATACTAAGAGCACAAGGTGTCTTTTTTATTATTTATTTATTTATTTATTTTTGAACGGCAATTGTGGCTACATGGCACCTAGCCCAGAAGGCGTAGCGAGTCCACACAACCAGGTTGGGTCCATCCCAGAAGGCAATGACACCCTTCCCTTTACGCACGTGGGAGGAAACCCCTATCGCCCTAGACAAGACTCGAACTTGAGACCTTGCCTAGGAGGGTAAAACCTCCATACCGCTAGACCAGAGGCCCGTTGGTAGAGCACAAGGTGTCTTAACCTTGAGTTATTCAATAACTCAGTGCCACGTCAGCGCTACATCTGATTTAACCTTTTCACAGTAACTCACAAAAAAACATCCCTTACCTTAACTCACCTTAACTCAACTTTTATTCAAATATTTTCAAATTCAACCCATAAACTAAAACAAATACGGAGTACTTTATTTATGGAAAAAACATAACATTCAATCTTAAAAATATATTACAATACGTACTAAAAAAAACTTACAACGAAAAAAAAGAAAAGAAAAAAGAAAACAATACGAGTTAAAAAAAAAAAAAAAAAGCGTAACGCAAACCAAATACTTCATTAACTACAATAACAAAATTTCATTACTTTTACAAAAATAAATAACACATGTTCATAGTTACATGTTAACAGTTGTTGACTTCATGTTACCTATATTAACCCAACTTATCATGATACAAAAACAAAATTTGGATAAAAATTGCCAAACCCAAAAAACAAAAAATTCAGCCCAATGCAAAAATATTGCACAGTCCAATATATTAACCCAACTTTTATCCTATTTTGTTTACATACGCAGCCACACATAATACTCCATCTTCTTCATCCTCTATCTTCTTCCCACACATAATACTCCAAACTTGCTACTAGCCGTTTAAGTTGGGGGAAGTTTTGAACATTTTTTTAATTGAATTCAAATAGTACTAGCCGTTAAGGGGGTGGAAATGAAATTTTTGTAGCTTTAACGCAGCGTCATTCACATAACTTGCCACGTTAACGCACGAATAACACAGCCATACGGTATGTTAACGCACCCTTTAACGCCGGAATGTGAAACAATAACGCCAAAATAAGTTATGGTACCGTTTGCTCTAAAAAGGCAACTTAATTGTTTGGTGGATATTTATTTGTCAACATGTATAGACCATAATTGAGACTTGACCATAAGAGCACTAGGTGTATTGACTCTGAGTTATTCAATAACTCAGTGCCACGTCAGCGTCACATCAGCTTTTACTTTTTCACAATAACTCACCAAAAAACACCCCTTACCTTAACTTACCTATAACTCACCTTAACCTCAATTATTTTCAATTTCAACCTCAAACTTTAACAAATACTTCATTTAAAAATAGCATAAACATTAATAAAACACAATTTACATTATACACACGTTTTAAATACTATCCCGCTCTTACATTTGAATTCAAATTGTAAATACTATCCCGCCCTTACGTTTGAATTCAAATTTTAAATACTATCCCGCCCTTCCGTTTGAATTCAAATTTTAAATATTATCCCGCCCTCCAGTTTTAGATATTTGAATTTCTAAACACCCCTATATATAGCATACCATATCATACTATTTTTCACACACTTCACTTTATAAAAAAATTTACAATGGCTAATCGTTGGTCTATTGAAGAAGAAACTTTGCTGGCTGACATGTGGCTAGTCGTTCACGAATTTCCTTCTATAAACACCGCTTTTTGGAATGACGTTACAACAAGGTTCAATGAACAATCTGACGGTCCTGTTTGTAACAAAAGCCAGATAACGGGTAAGTAGGTAAGACTTACCAATGAATGTGAAAAATTCAATGATATTTATTTGAATTTACAGCCTACACGTGAGGTCAATGGTCGTCTTCTCGATGCAATTGACGTTTACAAAGAGCGCTATGGTGGGCAAGGCTTCAAATACTTGCACGTGTGGTTGATCTTGCAAAACACCTGAACATGGAACAGATATAGGAATTAACACCTGTATTTGTACTTTCCGTATCTGTTGTGTTTGTACTTATGTATTTTGTGTATTTCTATTTCCGTATCGTTTATGGTTGTATTTCAGTATCGTGTTTATCATTTTCCTTATGTTGTACCGTCTAACGGCTAGTTTGAATATTAATAGAATTTGTAACGTCTAGTTTCCTTTACAATATCCTTTAACGGCTAGTTCCCCTATAAATACAACTTTAACAACACTTCATACTCTCACACAAACACTATGGCTAACGATCCATCTATGGTGCAAAGGAATATCCTTACCCGATTATGAAATGAACAAGAAAAAGAGCTAAGGCTGGTTAACAATTTGCTAGGTGAGATAACAAGAATTATGATGCAGAAGGAAGAACGTGCTCCAGAGATCCAAAGGTTGCGTGAGCTGCCTCAAAACCATCCAGCAATCACAATCGGTCTAGAAACTCTATTAAGAACTGATGAAACAGATCTGTAAATTCAGGCCGCCTTGAAGATGGTTAGGAAACAAGTGTTGCAAGTGTGGGAGGAGAAGTCAGATCTCATAGACAATTACAAGTCAATATAATACCTTCGTGACAATCGTAGGATAATTTGTGTTTTCGTATCGTTATTCTAAGTTTGAATGTGGCGTACTGGAATTTTAAATTTATGGTAGACTTTGATTTATAATCACAAGGGGATCTTATGAAATTTTTGGTTCTTGAAAGCATACAATGAAAATCTTGCAAGGGGGCAAAAGTGTAATTTTTTTATACAAACCGGCTTAACGTCACGTTGTTCTAGTAACGTGTTGCGTTAACGCAGCAAAAACGTGCATCCCCGGTACCATAACGTGGGTAATAACATGGCAAAGGTGTGAATAACGTGGGTAATAACTAGAATTGGTATGAATTATTAAATACTAGAAGAGTACCCGTGCATAGCAATAAGATTTTATAGCGGCAGATAGTTGAAGTGATAAAAAAAGTTTATGGATTATAAACGAAAAATAATACAGTAAATGTTTATGAATTTTGGGATTAAACACAATTTAAACCGAATGAAAATAATATGGGTTATAAACGAAAATAATTATAAAATTTTATGATTTTCATATATAGTTTTCTTAATTTTTCACTTTCAAAAATATGGGGTTTTCCTTTATATATAGTACAGATATAGATATATGATAGATTAAACGGATAAAACGAATGTGGTTGTAGAAATCAAGGGAATACTGAAAACTATATTATCATATTCAATTAACTAAATACAATACAAAGACATTAAATAGAAAATGAGCAAACATAACCATAAATGCAAGACGGGCCTAAATAAGTGGGTCAGACCTATAGGCCATATTAACTAACATCCCCCCCCCCCCCCTAAAACTTGATATCATAAGATCCTTTGAGGGACGTTTTAGGGAGAAAGACATGTCGTTCTGAAACCTCCATAGGAACCATATGGTTAACTGAACAACCGCATAAAAAAGCAACAAGATGATTCGGTATGTAGATGCTATCCTCAAGATTGATAGCATTGTGAAGACATGTTATAGAGATGTTTTGGATCTTCTACCATGTTAACACTTTCAACCAAATCTCTTTAGCTAGTTCACAGGATACAAAAATATGTTCCTCGGTTTTGACGTCATTGTCACACATGAGACATAGGATAGAATGGAGATAAATACCTCTTTGATCTAAGTTTGACTTAGTTGGGAGCCTTTCATGAGTGATACACCAAGAGGATATATTGATTTTGATCGGGATGACATTATTCCATTTATAAGGTTGCGGGTTTGAGGTATAAACGTGATTGGAGATGTGTGATATCTTTGACTGAAAAAAAAACATGTTGCTGATGGTGCACTCCCATGAGTCATTATTGTTTGATAGATAAAGGTTTGAGAGGAGGGTTATTAATTCAGTTAGTTCTTGAGGTTTTGCCGAGGTCTAGGGAATCCTTGACCAGCCCCACTAATATAAGATACCAAGAATCCTAAACTCTATTTATACTAAATACAATTAAACCCCTAATATTGTCTAAGTCTAATAACGTATAACCCTCCTAAGTATTACCACTACATATAACAGTTTGGAAATCTGATGGATATTAGAGTATTTGAGGAACGTCAAGATCTTTACATAATAATTGTCATGACCAAGTTAATAGGTATGGTTTTTTACGGCCCGTCTTAGAATATTATATTACAAAATATATGACATTTGCTCACTAAAGGCCGGTGTGAGCAAAAGATAAAAAAACAATCGCTAAAAACTAATTTTTCAACTCCTACTAAAAGAAAAAGAGTAAGTAATAAATGGATCACTAAAAGTCTTTTGTTACTAAGATTTTATTGAGCAAAAGTTCAAAAGATTCGGTGACTAGACTTTTTAGTCACTAAAGGGTACAATAGTTTGTTCAAAAGTCACTAAAATGACTGAAACTTTTAATAATTTTCAGTAAGCAAAAGTCCCTAAAACCATTTAAGTTAAGATGACGTTACATTTTACTTTATTTTAATTATCATATAGAAATGTAGACAATTACAAACTCAACAATATAAAGAAACTAATAAATTTATTACCGGAAACACATGTTTATACTCTGATACAACTTTAAAACCAGCTTCTATGCAAGATAATAGAGAACAATTGTGCTGCATCAGTAAACATCTTATATCCTATCAGATGCTCATAGCCATTCCTCCATTAGCAGTAAGTGATCCGTCAACATAAAGACTCGATATCGGATGCTTCAACAAACTAATCATTGCACATAACATTGTGGAATATACAAAAGAAATCAATATATAAAGTAAAAACAATGTGATTGAAAGACTAGCACACACCTAGAACACCACCGCAAGCAATTGAGTCATTCCCATTTACTGTAAAAATTAAAACAACAAAGAATTAACTTTCACATTTACTAAATTTCAGTTCCATATCAGTAATGTATGTGTGACCATTTTTATCTTTTATCTTGGCACCAATCTTGCATGCCATAACTTGGCTTCAACTCCTTCGACAAATGCAGCCACTTTCTGTATCTCGTGAGCTAGCTTCCTGTTGAAGATCGTTTAAGCCCAATCTAGGATATGATAACAATGATTGAATATGCACAGCGGAATAATAAAAACACAATCAAAGTTATGAACAAGGTTTTACTAATAAAACAATGATCCTTTATGGATCTCTATTGCTTCCTCTCACAATGTTTTTCCTGGAGTGTTTATTCAAGAAGCGTGTCTAATACAAATGACATCTGTTCCTTTTTATACACAAGGAACACTAATACAATAATAAATAAAAATATCAATGCATATCACTACCTAAAATAGCTCATGCATATCGTAACAAACTAATAATAAAGATACGGATTCACTATATCCGTAGAAATAAGCCTTCCGCAGGAAACATGTCATCAGCAGAAACCATCTATAGCTTCAGCAGAATCCTGTCAGCAGAACTTCATCAGTAGGAACTTCTAAAATTCCCAACAATCCTCCCCTAATCTTGAATTTGACTATGTTAAGTTCAAGATTCTCGTTAGATCTTTAACATCCAAAGCATGAGGATTGATAGTTTAACTTCTACAGCAAAATAAAGTAACCGACAGCAACCAAGTCTATATATATCGGCAACAACTAGTAACCATCTTTGAAGAACAAGATTCCACGGCAACTCCTATCTTTGAGCAGCAACAGAATCAACAACATCATGAGTAGATTTGATAAGCCTTTACCAAGTAGCTACTCACTCTTGGGCTAGCTAGTCCTTTGGTGGAATCATGACATCACCCTGGCGAACTAGGAACCAGTCCAACACTTAGAACGTGAATCATCAGTGTATTGAAATACCCTAATGATTTTTGGCAAATCATCACAGCCATAAACGGATTTGACATGTCTTTACCTGTAGCCGTTTGCTCAGGACTAGCCAATCCTTTGGTTACCTAATAGGGCAGCAACCATGGTGAATTGATGACCATGTCAACTCTCAGCAATAAAGCATGGGTGAGTTGAGTACCCTATGGTTTTGAGCAAACCATTACAGCTATCAACGGAATTGATGTGTCTTTACCAAAAACCGTTTGCTTTTGGACTAGCCAACTCTTTGATGGAACGCCGTCTTCATCATGGTGAGTTGATTACCATTTATAGATTTCCACAGCCTTTACCACAAGCCATAATCTTGTGGGCTAGCCAACTCTTGTGTCAGTAAGACATGGTGAGTTGAGAACCATTTGTTGTGTGGTAATTAACCAAACACCAAAACCTGCAAACAAGAGAAAACAAAAACTATACAAATATATGTTAGTTTTTTTCTTTTTTCTTTTTTCTTTTTTCTTTTTTTTCTTTTTTTTTTAATAATAGAAGAAAGAAAGAAAAAGAAATACAAAATATGGAAAATATGCCAGCAGAAACACTAGGTAATCAGCAGAAACCGTGTCCACCAGCAACAATGAGGATCCATCAGCTGTAAAAATGGTTAGAAAACAAATAATACAACAATAAGCCTCCCCTCAATCATTGCTTCTGGGAAAGACTATTGTTCTTGGGTACCCATAATGAACCTTTTCTTTAAGTTTTCCAAGAATAACATGCTGAGGATTTAACAGTAGTATCCCATCTTGTCCCCCACCCCATATACATTGGGTCAAAATAACTAGGCCAAAAACCAGTCTGAAAGTAAGTGCTAGTAGGTCTATAAAATGGTCTATAAAATGGTCTAGCAACATGTCTTTTCCAACCGGCTGGAAAAGGTCTACCAGCAGAAACTGGCTTACCAGCAGGAACTGACTTATCAGCAGAAACTGATTTATCAGCAGGATTGGGTCTGCTGGTTTTTACATGTGCTTGTGGGACAAATGGAGGAATACTAGCTACATTATTCCATTTGGGTCTAGAGGTCTGCTGTCCATAGGAAACACCCATCCTATTCTCATGATAATCATAGTCTTTAATGAGATGAGACTTACTACCACACACAAAGCTAGTTTTCTTCTTAAAAGACTTATCCTTAACACAACTTTGTTTATTACACAAAAACTTATCAGAAACAGAACTAGAAACAAAATTGTGTTTAACAAAATAAGTCACTGTTTTTGTTTTGGGTTCATTGTCAACTACTTTGGAATTGGGTGTGGTCTTGAGTGACTGCCTAGGTGAGTCAGACTTTTCACTTGAATCAAAACTGGTATATGTAGTAGACCCTTGGTTAGAGGACTTGTCACTGTCAGAACAAGAGACAAAGTCAGTAGATTTAGAATCAGGGTCTGGCAAGTCACTTGACTTTTTGCCATATAGATGGTGTGATCCATCAAAGTCTATTGTGATGGAAAGGTCAGTGAGCATATGTTCTCCTCTAATAGGTCTAGCTACAGCATGTAAATTACCTTCTTTTACATAATTAGCTAATCCTGCTGGTGTTGATTTGCCTAGATCATTCCTAGCTTCTAAACCAACATACTTCTTAAAAACTAAACCTATTCCAGAGTTAACAGATTGACTACCATAGATTAAGCTAGCTAAATTGTCACCTGATATTAACCATGATTTATGTCTAGCTACTTCCTCATCTAGTTTCTCTTTCAGCATTTGGTTTTCTGAAACTACATTACCTTTTTCTTTCTCAATACGCTTTAAATCAATTCTAGTACATTCTAACTCACTTTCTAACACCCTTATCTTTTCATCATAAGCAAGCTGATTCTTTTGAAACCAAATTTTTTGTCTTTCTAAAGTTTTTAAAGCCTGTTTGTAAGCCTCAACTTCTACATAACATTCATTATATTTAGGTTTCAATTCATCATAAGCTTCCTTAAGTTCATTATATCTTTCACTACAACCAAAGACACAATTATGTACCTGACAAGGGAGTCCCATCAGTGCAAATTCTTCAGTCTTGGATATAGTGCGAGCTTCCTTTCTCATCTTCTTGTATTCAGCCTTTCCACCATACCTTGCTTTGATTGCATTCCATATATCACTTCCCTCATCCATATAATGGAAATCTGCTAGATGATCAGCAGGAATATATTTAAGCAAGGTAGTTCTTGCCTTTGATTCCCTTTGTACAGCAATGTGTTCATCAGCAGTCGTTGGAGGAAGAATAATGACATTTCCATCTTGATCTCTTCTATGCCTTTTCAAGCTGTTGCCATTTTGAATCACCTTCCAAATATTCATATCATTTTTCATGATCCAGTGTTCCATCTTCTTAGCCCAGACCTCATACGCATCATTCATCAAATACGGAAACATTGCATCATTCCTTTCATTTTCAGATTCGGCCATTTTAATGGTGTGGAGAGAAGTTTGGTTGTGAGGTTTGTAGCAGTTTCAAACAAACTTTCACACCACTAGTAACTTTAATAATCAGATGCAGAAACAAGCGTAGCAGCAGAGAAATAAAGCGTATCAGTATGAACTTTTCAAAACCAGTAGGAGGGAAAAAATTCCTTAGCGAGCAGCACACTAATTATTCAAGCTTCACAAAATGACAATGGCAAATCCAAATAAATATATCAGCCCCGTGCGATGAATAATACAAACAATGCTCTACCGTCCCATGATTATACAAAATTAGATCCACTTGCAAACAGGCCATAAACCAATGAATAGAATAATCAAATCGGTATTAACCCTACACTGATTGACCAATCAGAGGGAACAAAAACATTCAACAGCAGCAACAATGAGATGGAATAAAATAAGTACTTTCTCTTTCCCACTTGCAAAATCTTTGACCAAAGAGTCAATCAACAGGAACGAGATGATAACACCACTTTATTAACCTTCGTAGCCAAGTAAATCAATAGCAGCAGTAATATACGACAAATCGATCACCTTTAATATCACCAATCGCTATCAAAGCAATTATTTAATTCTTGTGCAAATCGTCAAACACCATAGCCCCACAATTCAGTAGACGACAAATCAAGTCCCACACGTGATCAACAAAAAAAAATCATGTATAATCAATTCTTCATGATGATAAACCAACCAGTCCCATTATCTTGAATATTAAATTGGCCCATGTTCATCAATAAATCAATATTCAATAGCAGCAACACAAATGCATCAATTAATTGAATACTCTTGAAACACCGACCCAGTAATTCTTGAGTGTAATCTCACAAAAACCAAAATTGAATCTTGTATAAACAATATTAATGAATATTGAATGAGGTTTAATATTTGAATTCAACTCACAATGCACTAATCGACAACAACCTATTAATTGCTCCTTCCAATCATTGACCAATTGAATGCAAAGCAGTATGAGGATAATTAATTAACAAGCAGCCCCTTACTTGATCAATAAATACGGAACATGTGCTTCTCGACAGATCTCAGCCAATTAATATACACCAATTCATGAAAAAATGATTTATCTTGTCGCCACATAAAGAAATCAAAAGATCGATACCCTGAAAATAACGATTACCTCTGAAAACCGATTAAATCTTGTACGAATCTGCTACTCTTTATCAACAATAAAACCTTGTAGATCCCTAGATATCGAGAGCCACCCTCACTGATACCAATTGTTGAAGATCGTTTAATCACAATCTATGATATAATAACAATGACTGAATATGCACAGCGGAATAATAAAAACACAATCAAAGTTATGAACAAGGTTTTACTAATAAAACAATGATCCTCTATGGATCTCTATTGCTTCCTCTCACAATGTTTTTCCTGGAGTGTTTATTCAAGAAGCGTGTCTAATACAAATGACATCTGTTCCTTTTTATACACAAGGAACACTAATACAATAATAAATAAAAATATCAATGCATATCACTACCTAAAATAGCTCATGCATATCCTAACAAACTAATACTACCTCCGTCCCATTTTAATTGTCCGCGGGCCCGAATTTGACCGTAAATATTTTTGTTTGTATTATATAACACTTAATGAAATTTATATCATTGAAAAGTTCGTTATTTACGGTCAAATTCGGGCCCACGGACAATTAAAATGGGACGGAGGGAGTAATAAAGATACGATATATCCGTAGAAACAAGCCTTCCGCAGGAAACATGTCATCAGCAGAAACCATCTATAGCTTCAGCAGAATCCTGTCAGTAGAACTTCATCAGTAGGAACTTCTAAAATTCCCAACACTTCCTTACGTATCCGTACATAGAATAGTACTGGCAGCGATAAATTAACAGTCAGAAAGGTGTGTTGATAAATTAAACCAAACTGACCGGTACTACAAAAGTAACCTGGTGACCCATGTTAAACCGACCCCAAACTAAACTGACCCCAACCTAAGTGACCCGTACTACAAAAGTGACCCAGTGACCCATTATAAACCAAACCCAACCTTCTTAAACCAAACACAGATTTCTTGAGAAAACGTGTCGAATTTAATTTCAGACTTGTAATTAATTGCAGACTTATAGACTAAATTCAAGCTTTTGGCTTTTTAATCTTAACTTCAGTATAGTAATTATTTTTTAGATGTGTATACATGTACGATCATATATAGAACACCATGTATGTTAAGCAGGTCCACAGGTTAGTTTACGATTAAGCTACGACTATAAGGTACTTTGATCAAGTTATGTAATACCTATTCTCACCTTGAAGCAACTGTTTCTTATGGTAAAGTTATGATCAAGTTGATGCAGTTCCGCAACAGCTCATAAGAACATCAACAAGTCTACCCACCGCAGAAGTTCAGCGATAATAAACTTAAAGATCCTGAAATACAGAAACAACAACTAGAACACATAATTTTTTAAAGTTACAGTACAATAATTATTTTTTTATACAATTGTAATAGATGCAACTAAGAACCAACATGTGCCTTTCAAACATTCATGGTTTAACAAGTCTCTTCGCTATTTAGATTATAAAATAACTCTCATTGATGCAACAAAAAAGAATCTTTTGCAAGCAACTACTTGCATTTAAATAGCTAAATGGTTTGTCCACGTCATAAAACACACCATGATTAGTTTAGGCTTGTGATTCTGCTATGATTTCCATGTATAAAAAATGTGAATGTAATTTATGAAATCACGCATCCACATAGGGCAAATATTGATACATAATTACTTGAAAACTACATGCAATCATGAGCTTTTATAGTATAGTCATTCATCATCTTGAATTACTTCTCAACCTTATGTATCAGTATCATACTAAGTAGGAACCTTACCAAATGGTTGATTAAGCATGTCGTATTACCCTTATTTGTTTGCATCAATTATAACATTCTCACTCATCTTAAGAGCTGCACAACAACATTAGTAGGACTTCCGCCATTCGAGTTGACTGCATCAGAAAAGTAAAGACTTGATTAGAGATATTTACTTTTGACTACTGCTAAGAAGAATTCCACAAAATTCTCTTTGAGAAAATGGTAGAAACTCCATGTAACTTACTTCACCATGTTAGGAAGCATGTTGTGATATTGTTTACTTGTCAATAGAAACTTCCTGACTCATGTAATATATAACCACATAAAAGTTTATATAGAGGAGAGTGAATAAATAATAAACTTACAAAACAACATTATGGTCGGCTCATCATGTTTTAACTGAAAAAAAGTACATCATAAGTGATAACTTCATGAAGCAAGAATCGATGAGACATCGAATAAAATTAAACCATATGAAGAGAACTGCTTATGATGTTTACGTCTAAGAAGCAAGCTTAGTTTATTGATACTTTGAGAACCATCAACAATATTCATCAACTATAATGATATGAAAGTGACTGCAGCCAATAAAGTAGTGCTTGTTAGGATTTAAGAGGGATAATCATGGGGCAAAAGACCAGCAGCAAATATTCAGAACAAAAACATAACAAGATCAGAAAATGGGAGCACAAACACTGGTATTTTATTATCAAAAATTATGATGTCAAGTAGTACTTTTCAAAGTTCTATCTGCTTATGCTATATAGAGAACAAAAAAACCGACATATATGTTTCCTGATACTTAAGTAACTAGTGCACCAAAATTACCAAACAGCCCTTACAAAACATACTAAACTATATGGTACCGAAATTACTAAACTACCTTTAGGAGGTGAAGTAAAAAAACATTTAACAATCTCCACCTTGAGTTCAACTCCTAAGCAGCACCATATCTCCAATTTTGGGAAAATCCAAAACAGTGGCGAAACTTGCTCAAAGGAACTGATGGTTGTAATGTAGCTTTCCAATTTACAACCGAATTTCCAATGGTGAAAACATAAGGATGTTTTAGTATCAAGATCCACAACATAATCCAAATCTGAATAGCCGACAACCAAATATTCACATTCACCACCTAAAATGAGGCCAACATCACAGGTCCTGAGATAAACTCCTCCATCTGCTTCAAATCAAATTCAAAGTTCCAAATGCTAAAGATACTAGCCAATTTCAAAATCAAACGATCAATTCACAAAAGCTTTCCGAAACAAAATCGATCCAAAGCAAATGCCGATAACTTCAAAACGAAGAATCAAATGTTAGACAACAAATTCAAAACGGCTAACCAAACAAACGAATCGGCTCAAACGATCTTCACCAGTGACAGTCAAATTCAGGCAGCAAACTTCAAAAGCCCGACAAACGAATATCCAAATTTCCAAACTCACAAATTCCAAACGATCGAACAAAATTCAAACGACCTAATTATAACCAAGTCTCCAAACACCAAATCAATCTTCAAATGCAAACGCCAATGACCCACTTATATCATAAGGACTTCGGTTAAACATTCAAAGCTATTATCCGAGTATCATACAAATTGAAGCTAATGAATAACTTGATGAACATGATAATTCAAATGCCCCAAATATGATACGGATAATACCAAAGCCCACATAGTCAAAGCCCCCGTATTCAAACCCAATAACTAATCGATCCACAAAGATGAGATTATAAAAATAAATCCCTACAGAAACATAGACCGATCCAACACAAGTTCTAACTATCCCTAATCCCAATTGACAAACACCTTCAACTTATCAAACGAGCACAAGCAAAATCAATTGAACAATAACAAAACGACAAACCTGATGTTTCAAAGATTGATCGACAACAACCACTATCAACAAAACACCAAGCAGAAACAAATCCAAATGATATCAAGATATTGAATCTTGAAATCAACCAAAACATGCGATGTCAATTAGAAACCCAAAACATCGGCAGTTTGCTTCAATCAATCGAGTGGCTCTTAATACCAATTTGTTAGGATTTAAGAGGGATAATCATGGGGTAAAAGACCAGCAACAAATATTCAGAACAGAAACATAACAAGATCAGAAGATTGGAGCACAAACACTGGTATTTTATTATCAAAAATTATGCAGTGAAGTGGTACTTTTCAAAGTTCTATCTGCTTATGCTATATAGAGAACAAAAAAACCGACATATATGTTTCCTGATACTTAAGTAACTAGTGCACCAAAATTACCAAACTGTCCTTACAAAACATACTAGTAAACTATATGGTACTAAAATGACTAAACTACCCTTAGGAGGTGAAGTCAAAAAACATCTAACAGTGCTTACTTGGTTGAAGGCACATGTTTCAACGCAATAAGCTTCTGTTGATAGCACAATTTAGCTCTAACAGTCCATCCACAGCATAAGTTCCCGAAAAGAACTTTCATTATACATCCCCTATATTCAAAAGCCGTCAAAAATGCATGTATTAAGTTTAACTTCTGGGCAATTAACCATCATTCTTTCTGAGACTCATTGATTAATACCTTGGTGTAAAATCCAATAATGATCTTCAGTATTGGTAGCCCTGCAAGCATTCAAACAAAGCACCACAGAAAAGTTATCAAAACACTGTTGGCTAGTTAATTACTATCCGAGTCAAGCTTTTGAAAAGCTCTAAACTAACAACATAAATTAATATCTATTATTGCACGAATACAAACTTAATGGGAATGATGCATAGATTATCGAAAAGTTCCAATAATAATAAAAACTGAGAAGTATCAGTCGACCTCAATCTTATATAACTTGCATAGCTCAATTTATTAAAGACGACAGGAGCAACTCATACACAAAGATGTCATATGTTCATGCGGGTAAGGATCCAATGAGAAGAAAACTTAAAATGAGAAGAATGAGAAATAACTATATCCTCATATTTAAGATGTATCGACTTGAATTAGATGCATCTTTATTCATTTAGATGCATCACAATAAGTTTCAAAAGTGATTTTGAAGTGAAAACGATGCAAAGTATACTAGCAACAAATTTGACCCGCACAAGACGAAAAATACATAGGTTTCGTCTAACTTGATCAAATACATCTAATATATGTATATGCATCTACTTTTTTGCAAAAAAATATATTGTGATACATCTAAAAGATTAAGAATGCTTCTAATTCAAATTGATGCATCTATAATGTGTAGTTATAGTCATTTCTCATCTTTCTTATTTTAAAGATTCTTCTCATTTGATCTTTAGTCATGTTCATGCTTTTAAATTATAACAAATATAACCAGTCAAACTTCAATCATTGCCATATGACACTCACGTAGCCTAGATCAACCTAAGCACATGTAACAAGAAGCACATATGCAAACAAGATAACTACAACAACTCATATATGAGCCGATACTTGATCCCTTCCATTTTCCAACAAATTATACTCAAAGTACTTATTATTAGCACAATATTACAATCACAAATGACTCATACCTACCGTTTTGATCCTGAAACTTATCTGCTTTTATACAATACAAATGTACCTAAAGTTATATGATTACAAACTTAATATGTAAATTCAACTTAACAACTTCGAAATCACAGATTCATAATCATCAAAATCAACACATGATAATTTATACAAATTATTAATAATTTTCTAGTCTACCAAAATTTATGCAAATCAAAATCACAACCACAAATTAAAAAATATTTAGGTCAATAAAATTTATTCATAATAACTAGATAACCTATTGAAATGCTCAGTCACAATAGTTTGCAAATCTAATCAGCGGTGAGATGATCGGTCATGGTGAGGATGATCGGTGACGGCGACGATGATCGGAGATGATGACGGTAATGATGATCGGCGACGGTGAGGATGAGCGCAACGTGAAATGATCGGTGCTGATGAATCGTTAAGACGATCGGTGACGGTGAGAATGATCGGAGACAGTTAGATGATGGCAATGGTAATGGTACGGTGAGCGGCGGCAGTTAAGGTGATCGGAGATAAGTGAGGGTTGTGTTTTTTTTTTTACTGCTGTAATTTTTAAATTTTATACTGTTGGATTTGGTGACTTTTGTAATTTTTTACTGTAGTAGGCACCATATGAATTCCAGCTTGAATCAAATTGTTTGGAATTTATTACTTGTTCCAACTGTTGGATGAAGCTCTTTTAGTCCCATAACCTGGCTCCGGCAAAAAAAAAAGGTAATCCTTCTATGCATCTTAACTTCATTAGGATTGGTCCTGGTTGGCCTGAGTTTAGCAGTACTGTATGATTATAATTAGAAGAAAAGACCTAGTAACTCAATCAATCTTGCTGTTTTTGCTACTCCAAAAATATTATTGCAATCATAAACTAAGAAACATAATTCACAACATGTGTGCAGACACGGTCTAAAAAGCTATTTACTCCAAAAAAAAACCAATTATAATCATATAAGCTAAGAAAAGTAAATCTTTATTCATAACCCGTGTCTACACACGAGACTAGTTATGTAATAAGAACATATATTTGAATTCGTACATATTACTCTTGCCTTTGAATATATTCGTTGAAATCTTATACAATGTTAAAGTTTATATTGCTTGTAAAAGCATATGCCTAATGAAGACTGATTACTTATGATAACCAATATAATGGACCTTGACATGCACAAATATTGAATTTATCGAGGTTCTAATGTGGTCATTGTGACATCATTGACGGAGATTGAGATATCTCTAGGCACACTGTCTTTAGCAAAAAATGCAGGCTGTTTGGGTCGAGGCAATGCGCCATCTTGATCAAACATCAAAATCACAGATGACATAGTTGGTCTATCTTTTGCATGATGTTGCACACATAAAAGACCAATATGTATTGACCGAAGTACTTCAGAATCGACTCTTGAGTCACGCATATGTGCACTAAGCAATTCTAGAGCCGTGCCTCCTTCATAGAGTCTCCATGCCTAACAAAACAATATATGGAACCACAAAAGCTTAAAAGCCATATTTTATACTAAAGTTTTTCTTCGATGTTAGTTCTAGTTTTGCAAAACTTACATGTGCAAGAAGGTTGGCACTGTCTTTTTCATGCGAGAATCCTCTGTTTTTTCTCCCACTCACTATTTCAAGCACAATAACTCCAAAACTAATGACGTCCGATTTTTCTGAAAAAGTCCCGTCTACAGCATACTCTGGTGATATATAACCCCTAATTAAACCATAAGTATGAAAAGTTAAAGGTACTATTTTTTAATAGGATTTCATATACGGAAAAATACTTAGGCTATGGATACGTACAATGTTCCAACTACCCTGTTCGTGTTTGTTCGTTTTCATGTTCTCTAAACATTCTAGCGAGACCAAAGTCCGATATCTTTGGATTCAAGTTAGCATCCAATAAAATGTTTCCAGCTTTGAGATCTCGATGAACAATTTTAAACCGCGAGTCTTGATGAAGATAGAGAAGCCCTCTAGCAATTCCTTGGATGATGTGAAAACGCTTTGACCAGTCTAGTATTGAACTTTTGTTTATTTCTGCACAGTACAACATTTTAATACAGGTAAATTATAGAAAAAAAATAGAAAAAAATAAAAATAAATAAAGCTATCAATGCATTTATAAGTTAGCTATTAACAAAAGGAAAATAATGTATCTTCCTACTATATTCTCCTAATTAAAACTCATACAAACAAAATTTTGCTATTTAGAAACTGGAATCCACTAATTCTTTCTCATCATCTCGATCAACTCTTGTTTTTGCCACATGCGGTGATCTTGTTTTTAGGAGGATAAGTAAAACTCACATACTAAAGGAAAACATGGAATGAAAGGAAAAGAAACATGAATAAGTCCAGGCTTTTGTTTGGCATGTATTCGTAGATTAGCATGTTTTCATCTTCTTGATTGCAATATCCCAAAAGCTTTACTAGATTTCGATGTTGTAGTTTAGCTATGAATGTAAGTTCATTTTTGAACTCTTTAAGCCCTTGTCTTGAAGTTTTCGACAACCTTTTCACTGCTATTTCTCGTCCGTCATCCAGCACACCCTACAGGATTTTAATTCAGTCAGCAATCCCACAAAGATTTAAAAAAAAAAAAAAAATGTGCATGTTTCTAGTTCGATCAGTGAATAGTTGTCTTATGAACATTGATAAGCTATGTCGTCAATGTTACTCATAAGTTACTTAATCGTAAAATCTGTTAGTGTGTAATATGTAACGGGCTCAAGCCCAAGCCTGAGTCTAGAATATTCTGTAGAGTAATCTTTTATAAAATAAAACAAAACCCATGGGGTTGTATTGCTAAAAAGCCAACTGACCTTTTATGCTTTATTAGTATTTATATGATTCTGGCTATTAACAATTTGTATGATGTATTTTGCTTTCCAGAAATAGAGAATTAAGGATTGTATTGCGCCACATTGCTGATAACCATGGTCTATATGAAATCTGATTACTATTTTATTGATATTTAAAGGTTAATGTTCGAGTTTTATGAAAAGTTTAAGAAGTGATTGGATCGTTGAATAACGTTTTAGAAAATCAGGGGCTAATACTCTACTAAGGCTGAGCAAAACCGAACCGATCCAACCGAACCATCCGAACCGAACTGACCAACCTTCGGCTCGGTTTTCGGTTTTTAGTTTTCTTAACTTTCGGTTTCGGGTCGGGTAGGTATGAAAACCAAAAAAAACAAGGACAAACCGAGTGACCAGATTATACCATTCAATAGAACGTGGAATAGTGGAATACAAAGAGTCGAGCCCATTTTTTTCATTCAAACTTCCAGTTCTCCTCCCTCCTACTATGATACACAAAAACCACCCAAAAAACACAAACCTTAGCTTCACAAAACTCAGATTCGGTAACACTAATCATCTTATCATCATGAAAACGCACCAATATGAATGATTCTAATCTCAACAAAACTCTACAACGGAAGTAACTGTTCATTATATAATTATATTGTACATTTTATGTCGTCTTTTACCTTTTTCCTATTTATAAGCCTTGATTTATATTCATTGAATCATTATTATGATGTGCATTTTATTAGTTTTAGGTGACAATTCATGACCTGTTGGTGACAATTCATGACCTGTTATTAGTTTGGCATAGCAGTAGCCAGTAGGGATATGAAAAGAGAAGCAGACACATGAAACCTTTGCACCAAAGTCTAGATGCAAGCAACCATTAAGAAAATATGTTAAAGAAGTGTTTAGTAGCCTATTGTGTATGGGCATTTGATAAATAGTTAAGACATTCTTGACGTTTTATTTTTTATTATTTTTTAATTTTTTGCTACTGTCTTTAGTAGACTATATAATGCAATTTTATATGTAACTTATATGGCTAATGTAACTATATAATGCAATTTTGTTGCTACTGTGTTTGTTATTTAGAGTCCACAATGTGGTAGTTGTCTTGCTAAATTTTTTGTTTTCATGTGTTTGTTATCATACAATAAACCTTGATAGTGTTGATTTGGTTTATGAATCAAATCATGACAAAGGGTGTGCCGTGTGTTGGAAATACTTTGATGCAAAGTTTGAAGCGGATGAAGACGGGGTAATCACTAAGATGTCATATTCCAAATGGTGTCCCGCATTTTACAAAGCCGACTCCGTTAAAAATGGTACCAACAACTTGAATAAGCATTACAAAGATTGCGAATTGAACCCACGAATGAGGTTCGTAATAAACAAAAAACAATAGCATTAAAAAAAAAAAAAAAAAAAAAAAAAAAGATTGGTGGAGGATGAGGGTGGCAGTAGGAGTGGAACTTTACAAACTTGAAAAGATTATGAAAAGGTGAATAAAAATCGTCGTTTAAGCTAATTGTTCTAGCGGAGCTTCCATGGAGAAAGTGATGAGAATTATGTGACAAATTAGTTACTCCGTAAAAGGTTAGAGAAAGAAATGGGAGTATTGTTAGGGAGTATTGTTTGCCATGTACAAAGAAAAATATGCCACAAACATATCAAGTGACTTACCAAAATCAATGACAATTCCCCTTCGAGAAATAAAAGTCCCACATCAAACAATACATGCAAAGACACAACAAACAATCAAGTTTATCTGATCGAAGATGGAGATAATTAGAATAAATGTTACAAACATTATGATAATAATACAATTTAAAAGATATATTCATTTAGAAAATATATTGGATTATTTTGGTACAGTTTGAGATACTCAAAACATTTGTCACGTTTTGTATTAGATTATTTGAAAGTAGACACATTATAGCAAATACACTTTAAACATGACCCCATTAATCAATTTATGTTGGAATTTAAATAACAACTGGTCAAAATACATTATTTAAAAAATTAGTGCATTATAACTAGTATTTATGTACGATGTAATTGAGTTTTGCAATCAATCAAATCAATCATTATAATCTACATGGTATCAGAGAGATCCTAAAATCTCTAACCCTAAAACCAAAAACACCCGCCACTTTAATTTTCCCGGCCGTCGGCTTCGGCCGGCGGTCCGGAGCACGTGTATCCTTATCTCCATCGTATATAATTTATCCCAGCACAAATCGTTCCTTCTATCACCAAACAAATAATGATCTCTCCATTCTTAAAAAAAAAACCTTCCCTCTGCCGTTCAAAGCACTCCTGTTAATCACGTTTGTTTTGTGTTGGTGATTTGTGCTAAGGTCACAAATCCACACGATTGTTAATCACGTGACGGCGCGGCGGCGGTGGATTTGGGACCGACGTGAGATGAAAATGGTGGCGGTGGTGGGTCTAGTTCCATCTTCCGGCAAAGGCATGGTTTAGAGAGGGCTCCATCACAAGGCCATTATCGATCCTAAGAGATTTAATGGTTATTCGGCTGCTTTTCATGGAACAAATTATGATAAATTTATTTGGTGAAGTCTTTTAAGAAAAAAATTAAAATTAAAATAACTGTAACTTAAAAAAGTTGGAGGCTTTGCTTATGGGTTTTTGAGAAGGCTTGATACTTTTGAATGGCCTTAAAATGATTCCATTTGGTGCGTTGTTTATTGGTTTGTGTGATGGACTTTGGCTTCTTTGCCCTCTGAGATACGGTATAAAATAACGTTATTGTGTTTATAAAAATAAAAAATAAATAAATAAATAAATAAAATTGATGGATCTTTATATTTTTCTAGAAAAAAACACGAAGGTTCTTTGGGGGTTGAAATTTTAGAACCAACTTTCGTTAACGTTAGTGCATGAATCTTAGTTCGTTTGTTTTAGTTGTAGGGGATACTTTGGGTTATCCCGTTTAGTCAGGATATTTTGGTTTATCCTATTTGGTAAGGGATACTATGGTTTATCTCGTTTGGTCTAGATACTTTGGTTTATCCTGTTTGGTTCGGATACTTTGGTTTATCCGGTTTATTTTATTTTTATATATGCTGCTGCTTGAAGATGTGCTTCCGCTTGTTGTCGAACGTCTTCTTCAACAATTATTTATTAGTTTTCCTTTATTTTTATTAGTTTTCTTTTATTGTTTATTAGCTTTTACTCTCCAGTCCGAGCTTTCGCAATATGATTTCGCTGCTCGGACTGCAGGGGAGTGTTAGTGTGTAATAGTAACGGGCTCAAGCCCAAGCCTGAGTCTAGAATATTATGTAGAGTAATATTTATGTACGATGTAATTGAGTTTTGCAATCAATCAAATCAATCATTACAATTACCATTCTACGAAATCATCATTAGTAACATATTACTGTCCTGGTTTGGTTAAATTTCTTACTTGAATTAAAAAAAAATTGATGGCCATTTTACATATTTAACATATACAGTAATTAATTTTATTTTAATTTTGTTTTAAATTTAGAGACTAATGGAATGTTGATTGTAATCTTAACTGGAAAAGAACTACACTTGGTTGCCTTTCTAAAAAAAAGAACTGCACTTGGTTAATGTTAAACTTGTTTTTACATTACCTTGTAAACCGGACCAAACCCACCTTCTCCAACCTTATTTTCATCAGAGAAATCATTAGTAGACTTCGATATGCTAGTCAGGCTAAAATATGATAACTCGGTATGATCATGGTGGATCTCCATGCTATACTCTTTGTCAATAGTTCGCACTGGTTCATCTGCAAAGTTATGAACCAAACCATTTTAATTAATTAGCATTCCATTTTGGAATGCTTCATTAATTGGTTTCAACCATAGTCACATAATTCGCTCAAGAGGGAGAGTACCACGAATTGGTACGGGGTGTACCGAAACGCGGTACACCAGCGTTCCATACGCTGTTGGTTCAGCGTACCAAAAAGCAATGGTTCAGCGGTCCAAAAAGCAATGGTTCAGCGTACCAAATGAGAGATGACAACGAATTATCTATCTTGGTACCTACTCCTATATCCATAACGTGAAGAGGAATCGCTTAAATTGCAATAGAGCCGATAAACTTGTGTTTATTCACTCCAATATACGACTTCAATCCCGTTTTTCCAATTCCTATAAATCAGGCCCCAACAAAAAAATGGGACATTAATCCTGAAAGTGCATATATAGAAGGTTCTAGTGCTCGTCTTGAAGAAATGGTTTGGGAAGACCTTGATGATGGAAGCGTTCACAATGACAAAGGAAAAAGAAAACGAGTAGACTAGAAATGCTTTGGTTGTTTTGTTTTTCTATTGAATTTTATCATGTTATGTTTAAGTTTATCTTTATGTTATGAAATTTATAAATTTTGTTAACTAATGTTTTTGTTACAACGTACCAAATACATGGTACACCGTACCGATACGTACCCATGCGTACCGAAATGAGTATACCCCCACGTACCGAATTCGTCATCAAGAGCGAATTGCGTACCAGAACCGCGTACGCGTACCGAAGCGTACCGCGTTTTATGTGACTATGGTTTCAACAATGGCAGGTTGCTGCTATTTCTTTAGAAACGAATGTCTTATGTTAGAAACCAGGTAATAGTCCCTGTTTAACTAGTGTGCATGGAACTTTTCTTATAGAAATGAAGTAAAAGCAGTTATACAGAAATGAGTACCTTGTTTATTCACCAGTGGTCTTTTCTTCTTGCTCCAAGCATACAAGATAGCTAAAAACATGATCCCTATAACAAGACTAGATAAAATCGATACTGAAGCTAAGATTATTCGCCTCCTTTTGTTGGAGCTAGAAGATGTAGACTCTAGTACAACTGTCACAAAATCATTTAGTAAACAAGTTAAAAGGACTTAATTAATTAATGACATTTCTGTCACGTAGGAGTGCTGTCCACTAGCTTTTGTTGCTAAAGTAATTGTGATAGAGAGATGAGTTGAAAATAGGCTTACCTTTTATGTCCGATTTGGCCATTCTCACGTACAGATCTTGGCTTTCATCAACTGTTCGAACATCCATTAAATCGCCAGACCACATTAAACATCCGCTTCTGCCCCCCGTGATAATATTTGCATATGCTGCACATGAACAATTCCTCTTGCAAGCTGTTGCACATTCACCAAGTGTCATGCTCCTATTGTACCATGAACGTCGAGTGTCTGGAAGTTTTATATTCTTAATCACTTGAAAACCATCCCCATATGGGCAGTCTAAAGGTGTTCTATGACGACACCCACTTGACCATTCGGATACATTCCATTTGGCAGGGTTTTGTGGTTCGAACCCTTCCATACAACTGCAAATCGGCGTGTTGTTCGCGTTGCACTTTCCATATGGACCACATAGCCCATATTGGTTACACATGCTAGTATCTATGAGCCAGTATGGGACCCACTTCTGGAGTTTATCATTCCAGACCAATCTTCCTAAGATACCTTCTGTATTAGCGTAGACACGTGTCATGACTGAACTGTTAGCAATTGCGTACTTGTAGTACGCCTCCTTATCATTAAAAACAAACTCCTGGGTTAATGTTGAGTTAGAGTGGATAGGCAAGCCATTGAACGTCTTACCATTCCACGGTCCCAGCCTTGTTAATGGAACTGAACCATTGGCTTCAAAAAGCTGTGGGAACCCCTCGGTATCTATGAACCCTACGTACCGACCTGGTGAAGGATCGTTGACGCTTGTCCACGAGGAAAGCCGCCTATCTAATCCGGAGACCAGGTCCTTCCCGAATTTCATTCCGGGGAGAAACGAGTCTGTAGGATAATCAAAACTTTGCCAAACAACATCATTTCCCCTCACAACCAGATTTCCAGTGCTCAAAAGTTGTGCTACTGGAATTATGGTTGTGGGAGATACTAGACTATTGTTAGATGACCAGAAGACACTGTGGTGGGTACCAGCGATAACCAATAAGGATCCGTTGGTGTCAACTTTGAACACCCCAGACGAATCAGTTATTGGTGTCTCTCTGTTAGCAACCCACACTACTGTTTGTGGGGATACGTTTTTGTACCATATCCCCAAGAACCGATTTCTAGACCTCCCGGGACTAAAAAACCCGAGTTCATACATGTCATTGGTCGAAACTGTTGGAATTATTATATCATGACCTTCATATAAATAAACCAAGTACATCAAAGTGAGCATAAGCGGAAGCAATTATAATAGATCGAATAACATGTAATTAATTAATCAATTATTTAAATCGTAAACGTACCTTTGTGATTCTAGCCCGAACAAAAATCAAAGCAATCTTCCGGAACCAAGAACCCTAATTAAGGTTTATAAGGATTATAAGAATTACCCTTTACCTTTTTGTAATTCAATCCAAGAATCAAACAATAGTGTGTTTGATTCACGTTCTTGTACACACGTACTAATTCAAGAAAAAGTTTATGCAAGTAAATCAAACACAAAACTATGTTTAGTTGATGAAAATCGAAATCCCTTAAGGGATTAAGTTTGGATCGACTAAGAATAAGAGAAGGAGAGAAAACACCAAGATGTGTGTACAAGTTATATGAAAAACCTACATCTTGGGTTTGCTTATATACTACACAAAACTTGGAGCTCAAGGCACATAAGGAGGTGGAATAATCCCTTGGGCCGATCGGTTGTGGAGTCCTCTAGGGGATTCCGGAACCTTCTCTTGTTTCCATGTTTTGTCTAGTATTTACTTTCCTAATCTTCGTTTAATAAATAATTAGTCATTAATCAATAATACTAATTATTATTATTTATTTTGTGTTTAATAATTAATTATAACATTTTATAAATAATTATTACTTTTTCTCTTCATACGTATTGTGTGCAATCCTGTGATCTCGAGTTCGATCCTAACATACGTCTACGAAAATAATGTCCATATTCTAACAGCTCCCACTTGGACATATTTTAATAGTGTAATCACATCGGTTAGCGTCTTGCAACACGCCGATACCTCTAGTACGATCTCGAGTAAGGCTCCTGGAAAAACCTTTTAATGATTTCTCATTATTATTATCCTTTTGTTTCTAATACCATGTTAATAAGGATATGGATTAAAGTCATTCCTTAATTAACCATTCTGTTTCTCGTTGTTTATGATTGATCAAGATTACCAAATCTTCTGAACATATTCAGGGGAGATATTGGGTACGGCCGTACATGCATCTTACCAATCCTACGAGGGGCCCAGCAGTATTAAACTCCAAAAATAAATTTGAATGAACAAATTCTATCTTGACTACAAGCAAAACCCACAAACTTTGTAACACTTCCGAAAACAACCCTTATGACTACCAGTTACGTATAGCGTTAAGTTGTTCCACAAAAATGTACTACATTCATGACACTTATCTTGCATCTCAAGTCTGAGGATAACTTCTCATGATTTACTTAATAACTAAATCCATAAAGTAACATCATGTAGTTGGGATAAGTCCTATATTCAGTATCATCGAATATCATCTGAAATGGCATGACTACGCATCAATATACTTTAAGTATATTATACCAACCTTCAGATTTGTCTTAATTTAATAATATTCCCATATTATTAACTGACAACGGACAATTTAAGAATAACCTTTATTCATGGATTTAAACATACAAATATAGGATACAATATATTATAAATTAAACATACCATGTATTTAAATTTATTATAATAATTGTTTAACATCCCTTATCCAAATACTAAATAGATCAATGCATGATAACTCTTGTTGATGTATTATGTCTCAAGCAATGACATTCATACTTGTTGACAAGACATAAATCATCCAACTTTGATCTATCGGAATTTTAAGAATACTTATTTCAAGAATTCAACTATTGAAATTCTTATATGTGCATAGTCAACTATTTTGATAATGCCATATTTCATAAAAATGTGAGACATCCTTAACCACCAATTTATAATAATTAAACTTCCAAACATTTTAAAGTTTAAAGTATTCTTATTCTCTTAATGTATAATGCAACTTATGCTTTTAGTAAGCACAACTAGTACATATAGCAAAGAACGAAATCCTTACCATAACTAGTATTGAGTGTCATCTCAATTTCAATAATATCATTGTATGCAAAAACAATATGTTATTAAAACTTCCCGTAAACTTTAATATCTATTATGTAATGTTTGATGCCTTCAAACTATCAAGTTTGTTGGCTATGACAATTTTCACAACAATTGAAAATTGTTCATCTATAGAATTTGGAAGCTATTCCAGATTTAGGATGTGATTCTATTATCAAACGTATTCATTTAGAATATTACACAAGTTATCTAATAACTTTTAATTAGATATTAATATTGCCAAATCATCTTGTAATCAAGCATGATACAACAAAACATGATGTACATGAAAAATCTTTGAGTCATACTTAGATTTTATTCATGTCATACACATCTATTCAGACTTTCCAAATAATATATCATGTTATATATTAGATTTATTTACCGCACATGTTTCAACTATAAACATTGATTCCAAGGTTGTATGTTTTATTTTCTAAATCTTTCAAGTAAAGTTTCATTCCATACTAAGACTTAACATTTAACTTATATGAATGTTACTTTTATATGTTCCACAACATATATGATTTAAGAAATTAAACATAATACTCCCACTAGCTTTTAGGAATACTTAGAAATTATCTTATTTCAATTATAAATCCAAACATGAATTTAATAAGAGTAATCTTCTAGATGCATGCATTTATCCATCCATGGATTATTGCATCATGTACACTTTCAAAGATTTATTTGAATTCATAAACTCCTTTTGATTACTTATCGTCCTCGCTTAAGTAATCACTCAAGAAAGAGTTTTGATATTCCAATGTCAATTTCATAAATGTGACATCATAATCTATATATATATATATATATATATATATATATATATATATATATATATATATATATATATATATATATATATATATATATTTAATGTATTTAGAAAAGAATATTTAATCACAGTTAATTGCTTAAGTGTGATTAATAATCTTGTCATAAAACATGCATTAAATACGTACACAATATTGTCCATATGATTTCTATACAAAGATTTAAACCACAAGGTTACTTTATCTTTGAAGAAACTCATCCTCATTATCTAGTCTAACTATTAAGATAAACCAAGTTTATAAAATTGATTATCTTTATGGACAACATCTTAATCATTCATATCATGTATACTTTACCCAATTTCATATTTGGTAATGTATCATAATGATTATCAGGTTTACAATAATCCTTTAAATCATAGCCCTCAGCATATTAATCAAATATCTAAGATATATTGCTATTCTATGAATGATAATTCCATCATCTTGAAATTTAACATTTCAATGTCAAACTTTATTATCATGTTGAGATTTAACATTCAAATGTCAAACTTCATCATGATATTTACTAGTGTATTTTAGAAGATTATGTATCTTATAATTTTATCTTTTAAAGATCAAAACTCTCACTTGCTTTTAGTAATTTAAAGACTATCTTTAAATACCTAGCAAATAAAGCAACAATACAATGTTTTCTTTTGGGATATTACAAATACTTATTGATAGTTCCTGACTTAACTTTGTTAATAACCTCTTCATAAGCAGTTAAACAAATTTAGAACTTCAATTTAAGACTTAATGTGATTCATCACATTCCATCATATGATAATGTCTTATTAATCTTCTATGTTGGAGTTTTATTAAATATGTCCAAGTCATACTCAACATTCTAACCTTGATAACTTTTGAAAGAAAAGAAGTCATAGTTATCTTTAATCAAACAATATAACAAGAGTTTGATTTTCCTAACTGAACATACCATAAACATTTGGTATTTCATTAGTATCAATATTGCAAGACAATCTAACAATATTTAAGATAACCATATTCGTTTTGACTTGTCTATTTACCAACTAATTCATTTTAATGGTATAATAGTATTCAAGCCAATTACATGCTTTATAACACAAGTACTTTTTACAAAGTCTCTTCATGTCCATGTCTTTACAAGAAAACATAAACTGTTATAATCCCACTATACGTTATAAGTCATTTAACAATTTAATAACTTCATGTATATGTCTTAATTAAAAAACACAACAAGATAACGTCTTACTTTATTATAAGTCTTGTAACAATTAAAAGACTTTATGTTTATATCTTTACAATGAAACATAAACATGTTTAACTAAAGTAATTATGAACACCATCTTTTGGTTTCAATAGTAATTTCAAGTTAATTTATTACTTCACAATAATGTGAATAACGTTATTTCTTCATTTATTTATGTCATTCCAAGAACACATAAATATTCAGATTGAAATAGCATTAGATTACTTAATTAATTTATGTCATTCCATGAATTCATAAATCTATAAATTAAAGTAGTCTTGATATCATAGTGACACATGTTCTAATAGGTATCTAATTTAGAAACTGCAAATTCTCATAGTTCAATTACATCAGTTGATCTGCTAGTAATGAAAATATGAAATTCACCTTGTTGTTGCAATATAGTTAAGCTCTCACAAAACATAAATTGTAACACCAAGTGTTTCTTGAATTAGCCTAATATAATTCATATCAGAACATTATTCTAATTTAGAAACTGCAAATTCTCATAGTTCAATTACATCAGTTGATCTGCTAGTAATGAAATATGAAATTTACCTTGTTGTTGCAATCTAGCTAAGCTCTCACATAACATAAATTGTAACACCAAGTGTTTCTAGAATTAATATTTGAACATTATTCTCTTACCATGTAGTCAAGAGAATCCATTAAATCATATCTTTATGAGTTGTTTCTTGCACACATTAAAGATAACATTTCTCCCACTTGTGCATGGAACAACCTCATATAGTTGATAAACAACACGCTATGCATTTGTTTATGTGATCAATATGATTGTGTCATATATTTTAGCATAACAAGTAGATGTAAAACAACAATGTCTAGTAAGGAAACATACAAGACTATCCTTAAAAGTATGAGTGTCTACACTTGGAAAGTAATTATCTTTAGCTACCAAGATATCAAAGCTTGTAACTCCCACTAAATTAAAGATCATTACAATAATTCCTTATTCAGTGATAAGTACACAATACTCCCACTGAATTATAAATGTTTCCTATCCAGTGAAAGCAAATAGTGTGCTTTTAACTTTCCTACACCTTTAAATGTCCATACGTAACAATTACTTATGTACTAAAAAGTGTATTCTACTACGTAAATGATGGACTATCCACCAAATGCTTTTAACTTGAAAAATTGGGCATGCAATTTCTTCCTTAACAGGTCTACCATCCTACAATGTATGTAGCACCTTTAAAATAGTCAAAACAACTAGTTTGTCTTTAAACATTTTGCAGTAATTAGTCTAGCTTCTAATTTTAATAACTCATAAAATGTCATACATAATTTTCTGTTAACCAAATATCATATTTGTTACTAAGAATTTGATCACCGAATGAGGATGATAAAATCCCTATGAAAAATGTATGCAATTTTCTTAACCATTAAAATTTTGCTATGAGTTATATTAGAATTTAGACATATCTAATATTCCTATTATCCTTTCTCATTCATGAAAAGGAATAGGATTGTGTCTCACTCTTCCTTCATAGAAAGGAGACTTCTTTTGTCTTTTAAGTAAATATTTCTTAATCAAACATTTGTTTGAAAACAGAACTAGATCAATTTACCAAAGCCCAAAATACGTTTACGGTTTGAACGTTGCATTAATACATTAAAACGAATTACAAAATCCAATTTCAGTATTTTCGATAATTAGATCTTTAAGAAAATAAAATACCCATTGGCAAATATTCATATAAACCATAGTATTTTCTTAAAGCTAGGATCCTAAATTGACATAGTACCATTACATCAGTTGATCTGCTAGTAATGATAGTATTCAACAAGGTAATTGTCGAACAATAATTGCCAATATCATATTGCAATTCCTAGATTTATGGGATTTACAATCACAAAACATTTGTAATGTAAGCATGTTTGATCCCTATCTTAATGCCTTGAGTCCAAGTCTCACTTCCTACTCAATTTAAGTCGTCTAACTTAAAAACTGCAAACTCACAAATCCATCACATCAGTTGATCTGCTGGCAATGAATTTATGAAATTTACCTCTCCATTGCAATCTCGCCAAGTCTCACTTGACGTAATTTACAACTTCAAGTGTTCTTAATTAGATGGCATTCGACTTAATTTATAAGGGTATAACTATTTTGATGTGATCAAAATAATGTATGAAGAAGCATGCATACAACTTCATAACATTGGTTTTACAAACCATTTTTATTACCAATTCGCTAAGAGTAAAATAACAAGGTTTTGATTGAGGTATCGGGTTCACCAATTAAAGAATAACCATCAATTATCGTCCACTATATCGTACTTTTGCATAAGCCCGAAAGCTTAGTGTTTCGGATAATCATTGTGGAATTGTGGATTATTCACCCTTAAGATGTCAATGTACATGTAATGGTTGTTCGGTAAGTCTAATTTACACACAAACGAGCGTTAAGACAGAATGTTGTCTCTCTAAGGCCACAATTTAATGCGTTGCCATCCTTATACCCATCTTATAGTGTGTAAACTTCGGTCGAGCCTATTTAACCATTACGTACAAAAACATCAATCAACCAATTCTTTGAAATTTAAACTCTTAAAAACCAAAACAATTTCGCCATTATTTAGTCCATATTATTTTTCTATTCAAAAATTACCCTTTTCGTTTATAAACATGTCTAACACAATAAATAAACAAAAACAAGTAATATACAATAAAAAAATAAAACAACTAAATAAACACATATACATAATCATAACAATTAAATATGTATAAAACATGTAGCCACATGCAAATCTTATTAAAAAGTCCTATTAATAATCAAATCTAGGTGTATTACGTATAAATTCAATTAGGGCTTTCTTTTTCTTGGAAAAAGAGCCACATACATCGATAAATCGATTACGTAAGCCAAAATAAATACTACATAGCACATAATTGATTACTTAATATTAGAGTCTTCCCCAATTCGACATCTATTAAAATTTACATGTTTTAATATAACTTAACCATTAATATATTTAAACAATTTAAACAATTTAAATTATAACACAACAAAAATCCATGCAAATATGCACTTTTTTATGGATTAAGCTTAACAATTAACATATTGCACCAAGATCGTTTACTAAAACGCATAACAAATTACATGACATCCTAGGGTTTCTAATCAAATTAAAAATTAAAAACCATAAACCCTAAAACCCTAATAAAGTCAAACGACCCAAAAAAAAATTAGGGTTAGGGATTCTAACAAATAAACCCTAAAAACATGTAACTAAACGAATCAAGATCCAATTTTTATGCGTTTTGATAATTAATTACACATTATAACCTGGCTCTGATACCACTGTTGGAATTATTATATCATGACCTTCATATAAATAAACCAAGTACATCAAAGTGAGCATAAGCAGAAGCAATTATAATAGATCGAATAACATGTAATTAATTAATCAATTATTTAAATCGTAAACGTACCTTTGTGATTCTAGCCCGAACAAGAATCAAAGCAATCTTCCGGAACCAAGAACCCTAATTAGGGTTTATAAGGATTATAAGAATTACCCCTTACCTTTTTGTAATTCAATCCAAGAATCAAACAATAGTGTGTTTGATTCACGTTCTTGTACACACGTACTAATTCAAGAAAAAGTTTATGCAAGTAAATCAAACACAAAACTATGTTTAGTTGATGAAAATCGAAATCCCTTAAGGGATTAAGTTTGGATCGACTAAGAATAAGAGAAGGAGAGAAAACACCAAGATGTGTGTACAAGTTATATGAAAAACCTACATCTTGGGTTTGCTTATATACTACACAAAACTTGGAGCTCAAGGCACATAAGGAGGTGGAATAATCCCTTGGGCCGATCGGTTGTGGAGTCCTCTAGGGGATTCCGGAACCTTCTCTTGTTTCCATGTTTTGTCTAGTATTTACTTTCCTAATCTTCGTTTAATAAATAATTAGTCATTAATCAATAATACTAATTATTATTATTTATTTTGTGTTTAATAATTAATTATAACATTTTATAAATAATTATTACTTTTTCTCTTCATACGTATTGTGTGCAATCCCGTGATCTCGAGTTCGATCCTAACATACGTCTACTAAAATAATGTCCATATTCTAACAGAAACAAGGGTTTCGCCATCTCGGATGGCTTGATCAACTGTAATCGTGTCTTGTGCTACACAAGTTGCTAGAAAAGAAAACACCAAGAGTACGAAACTGCCGAGGACCTCCATTGATGTTTTCTTGTGTTCAAAATAGGTTGTGTGGTAGGTGGTATTAGATGACAATGAGTTGACCCGCGTGCTGACCCCTATCCACACGTCAGAATGTTAGCATATAAGTCGACTGAAACTAAGTTATAGATCTTCAAATCATATGTTTGTTTTCGTTTACATCAGTTTTTGTCAAATTTGATCCGGATAATTATCAAAAACGACATTAAAACTATACGAAACAAAAAAAACTTGCCACAAAATTTAGTTTCATCCTTGTAAAGTACTTTTGATAATATATAGTCACATTTAAAACAAGCGTATAATTGATACTTCACACAAAACTTGTCATTTGTATTACTTTTATCAGTTAGAGATTAGTTCCTTAATTACGCTTTAAAGTTTCCGGACATAAACATTGCTAAAATTGGTGTAAATGAAAACAAACACATAGTTGAACGACCTATAAGTTGGTTTTAATAAACGGGGTGGCCTATATGTTAAAAACTTGATATTTGGGATTTTGGGTAGCCTTCTAAAATTAATAATAATAAAAAAAATATGTTACCTCAAAATATAATTATACAAGAGCTGATTGCAAATTCTTAATAGTTATAATGGTTGTAAAAACTCATACATTAGCACTACAAAATTTTTGACATATGTTTACTAAAACTTTTCCCCACTAAAATGTTTAAAAGTCACAAAAAAAATATAAATAAATAAATAAATAAAAACACCAAATACATATATATATATATATATATATATATATATATATATATATATATATATATATATATATATATATATATATATATATATATATATATATATATATATATATAGAGAGAGAGAGAGAGAGAGAGAGGTGGGTTCATGAAAAAACTTAATTTGGTATAAAAGTGAGAAAAGTGTACAAATCACCCTTCTCACCCCCCCCCCTAATTTTTTTTTATTCCAAGTACAAGGGCCTGTTTGTCATACGCTTTTTTTTCAAGGGGCTGTTTTGTAACTTTTCATCCTTTTCCAATATTTTCAACGGGAGGGATGGAATACTAATTTAGAAACTATTTGCGCTGATTAGTCAAAGTATAAACTGACATTTTCAAATAAAAAGACCCTACATAAGATCAATTCAATAAACTGATACAATATATAATAAAGTATAATTCTTCACTGTTTTTCAACACCTACTCCATACCAACCTTCAAATCAAACAACTTTTCGTACCAAACATTACTTAACACAAATAAATATAAAAGAAATAAACAAGCTCTAATATTAGTTACAAAATAGCCTAGATAAACCGATCCACAAATCTTGTTAGCACCAAGTCTGATATCATTTCACGATCACAATTTATAGTTGTTGATATAAATAATGCCTAAAAACGTTATTAATATTTCTCGATATCTTTAGGTTTTGATACTCATTAAACTAAAGATTATGACTAAAACAAATATTTAGTCGTAAATATTCATTTTAACAACCAAATTACTTAAGGTATGAATAAACAAAATGCCTAATGCATTTTATGATCAAAAGAACATTTTCTTAATTACTAGATTTTTTATAAAATCTCATAAATATTTTATATCTTTTAAAAAATCATTTTTGGTATTAAAAAAAATATGTTTAATTCACCATAAATATATGAATTCAAATTTTTAACCAAAAATGGTAAAATTGTTTCAGAAAAACCTTCCTCACAAAATGACAAAGCTGAGCAACGTTCAGCAAGGGCGGCCCCCTTAATTTGCTAGGCGGCCCCCTTAATTGTTAAGGGGACCGACCCCTAATTAAAGGGACCGGCCACGCTCCTCTTTGCCTATAAATACTAGATCATCCCTGGATTTTTTCCTCACCTTTTGCACTCCAAACTTTCTGATCTAAATCTAATTTCATATCATTCTTAATCCTTTGATCATATAATCATAAGCTTTTGTTTTCAAGTGATCCAAGCTTCCACCATATTCAAGTGCAAGAGAAGAATACTTCTACTCATCAAGAAAAGAAATATTACAACTTAGTGTGATCTTTTCATCTAGGTTGTTTGTAAATTATTCATTCATTTGTGTACAATGTGTGAATATTAGTTAGATAGGTGTAGATATAAGAGATTAGGTTAGTGTGGTGGGTAAGTAGTAAAGTTGTGAAGAGATTAGGTTAGAATAGTGTGTATGTAGTGAAGTTGTGAAGAAATTGTGGTGTGTAAGTAGTATTGGTGTGAAGAAGTGGTGTAAATAAGTGGTGCTAAGTAGTGAAGAAGTAGTGTACTGATTAGTGGTGTGAGATTGGTTCTAGCTAGGATTAGAACTCAACAATTAGCTTAGTGTCGTAAATTGGTGTAAGCGAAATGTGTGTAAGGTTTTCTCCGCCATAAGAGAGCTTGTTGACATAGTGAAGAAAACTCTCGAGTTAGGTGTTCGGGGAGTGGAGTATGGCGAAGAGGTGCTTCGTAGCCGAACCACTATAAATCCTTTGTCTCGCGGTTCGATCTTTCCATCTCTTACTCATTATCTTACTTACATAATTATTTCTTTAGTACTTAGTTAAAATTATTTATATTGTCCAAGACTTGAATTCACATAATATCGAATCTAAGGTTTATAAAGTAAACAATATTTTTTTAAAACCAAAGCTTTTTATAATAAATTAAAAAGACGTAAAAGTATTCAACCTCCCCCCCCCCCCCTCCAGTTTTCCACAATAGTTGCATGAACTCAATTCCTTGCACAATAAGCCCTGTAAGCTTCCAACCCAGATATGTAATAAAGCAATCTACATATGAAACTTGTGGATGTGGAAGCCAATCTCGGTTCCATTGATTTAACACGTGCAGCTAGAATCCTCAACAAAAACAAAGCCTGATCATTCTTGCCAAGTTGCCATAAAGATAGAGCATACATATGTAAACTTTCCCACTCCAGAAAACCTGAAGTGTAATGAGAATTAGCCAAGAATCACTTTCTAACAATAATTATAAAACAAAAAAGCAAAACTTAATTAAAAAATCAATAAAAACAAATTTTTATGAAGTTCATGCATTTATTTTATACTAACACAATACATAAGCATCTAGCTAAGTTAGTCAAAGATATATTGGACCATTATTGAACAATTTTTAGCATGAAGTCAAATTCCATGGTACAAAATTTGCAACATTGCCCAGATGGCGTATGGGTATTTGGAGGTGTCTTCATTTTGTGTTGTGTGTGGTGAGGTAGAATAACCAAAAATCAATTATTCAAGTCAACGCTAAGTAAAACTGTTAGCTTAATCACCTATAATTCAGCTAGCATGAGTCTTTCATTATTTACTTATAAGTCAACTGTTAGCACGAGTCTCAAACGGACACTATGATACAAACGGACGCATTAAAGTACCTCAAACGGATGCACTAGAGTACCTCAAAACGGGTGCACTAAAGTACCTCCCGATATGCCATTCTTTATAGAATAAATAACACTCGCGTGAGTGACCATAAGATATGTAAAACCACGTATCATTAATAAAGCCATGAACTTTCTTGTCCTACAAATTTACCCATTTTGGCCCATTGTTTGATATTCTGACCCACCCCCATTCCCATATCGATTATCGAATTGATCAAAAAGACTGAAGAAGAATATAAAACACAGGATATACCTGACAAGTCTCAACCGATGGTTGTCAGGGTAATGGAAGAACCGGTAAAGGGCTGCCAAAACCAAGGTCACAAATAGCCTGGATTGTAAAGGGCGTGTGGTTGGGTAACGGGTCAAAACAGGTACTTTCCGGGTCAAAATGTTAATAGATGCACAAATTTGTTAATAGATGCACTAATCTTCATTAGAAAGGTATAAAAAGTCCTTTCCACGTCTATAAAGTCCTTTCCACTTGAATCTGATTCTAATCAAACAGTTTTAAAAGACTTATATGTTTGTTGCTTATGAGGCTTTGAAAGACAAGGTGGCTCTCACTAATTGGATTATAGATATGAGAATTATTGCAGTTTTGAAAAAATCATTAAGTGATCAAACATCACTTATACAGAAAATTTTGACCACTTGATTACAGTCTATATCTACAGAAACTTTAAAATATACGTACAAGAGAATACCTAGTGATCACGACAGGGATGCCAGCTTGAGAAGCATAGATGGCAACTTTTACTTTAGCAGTCATACCACTAACGAAAAAATTATGTGATTTTTTTTTAAAAGACAACAGCTCCAATGCCTCCTGTGTGTCCTCTTCCAACTCCAACACGTCTTTGGCTGTTTGCAGCGCACCTGTAGAAAAAACAGATTTGCATTCAGTTTTTATTTACTTGAAAGGATACAACATTAGAATACAAAATAAACAATCAAATGTAACATCAGTAGATTGTCCAGCTTGCCTGTTCAACACTCATAGCAATAGCAAGAAATTGTACTTCAACGCCCAAAAACTTCATGTCAAATATCTATTCGTTATATCCTACAAGTCTTTTATCAAGTTTTAACTGAAAACTGCCTTCGGCTAATTCGGATGGAGAATAGAAAAGAAACTCCTGATCAGCAGTGACACATAACAACCCTTGACCAGAGGGTAACATCACACCAGACGTTAAACCTCTTTTAGCTTCTTCTTCATCATTTTCATTCACAATAACATCCGATGACGCTTGTTTATATATACACACTGCACTGTTGAAACACAAAATTATCAGTATCATATAAAAATGAATCGGTCGATATGTAGATATTTAGTTCCTTACCCAATAGAATTCCATATCCGCACAATTTCATGTTTACCAATGGACAAAAACTGGAATGCTGACTCGTCACTTATTTTCTTACCTCGAGTACACGAAACAAAGGTAGATGTGGAACCAATAACACATACAGTTTCAATTGCTTCATTTGTAGGTACACCCATTGTGCAACAATAGTCAAAAAGGCTCCATAAGTTTATAACCTGAAGTTAGCAGTTTTTTTACATTAGAATCAATACAGTTATAGTGACACCAGACTTGGATTTAATCCGCACCACATAGCTCTTGGGACGACCTCGGTATTACCATTAACTAGCCTACACATGACCGGATTCTCTGTACGTTAGTGTATAAGGTAGACCTAGGGTTAATACGAGACATTATAAATTATAAAACCTGGTCAGGAATCCTGCATCAGTATTTATACTTTCTGATGTCACGGTCGATACGGCGTATCCATTAAGTTGATACATCGCATCTAGGTAACTTTGAGTGCGGTCAAAGATTATTATATTCTGAAATATTCATACACCATCATAAGATACGGTGCAGCTTCAATCTTCATACGGTGTATCTTCCTTCAAACTCTTGGATTATCTGGTGATGTCTTGAGAGTAATAAGCCTCATGTCCAGAGTGTAATACGGCGTATCTTGAGTAAAACAAGTCAGATCTTCTTGTTGACCAAGGTTCCATTATGGCGTATGGGATAATTCCATACGGCGTATGCTTCAAAGTCAACCAATGGTCTTCATAATCATCTAAGTCTTTATGTCGGCGTATCTTCTTTCAGTTTAGCAAACTTTTCCAACTTGATCTATTTTCCTCTAATTTACGTAAAAAATATCTAACTTTCATCAAATGCTTGTTGTTGGGAATTATACTAACAGTTCTCACAGATAAGCATGGAGATTACAACTGCTGAAGAATGCACTAACAGTGGAAACACATTACCACTGCTAGTGCATATCATTACGACTGTTGCCGGATAATTGTTAGGAAACGTGTATTTAGATAAGTATAGAAAAGATCTTGTGTATATTCTATTATTCTATGCTTATACTTATCTTGTAAAGGACTCCTTGTGTCCTAGAAAAGGATGTCCTAGGTTTAGGTTTATGCACGTATCAATTTAGAGAGCTTCAAGGTGTAACCCTAGTGATATTATAGATCACCCGTATTATTATCTTTAATAATATTGGAGCTAATAGTTTGGTTAAATATTCTGTGTTCATACAACTGTGTTCATTCATATACAACTTACAATCAAACATACAAACAAACCTTCTAAGTATTAATAAGTATATTCCGCATACTTGTTAGTATCATTCAAAGTATCACTATAACACAACGTGTGTGTTTAGATCCATAACTTGTTATAACTGAGAATTACAAAAGTAGGCGATTAAGTATCAATTCTCATACAAAATAATATAAAACAAGCGAATAACATAGGATAAATGATGCCAATAAAATGTAATTATTTGATATCATCATCTTTCAAGTTCCAATGAGTTCATCAAGTGATAATGAAGTTAAGTCTTTGGATCCGTCTATTGCCGTCACCTTTGCTCTCCATTTTGGATGTAAAGCCCGAAGAAATTTTCTCACAAAACTCTTGATAGAGTAGCTCTCATCAAGAGCATTTAGACTAGTAATAATATTATTAAATTAAGCAAAAGCACTATCAATAGATTCTTCTTTAGGAATGATAAGTTGTTCATATTGTTGTACAAGAAGATCGATTTTGTAATCTTTGACTTGATTATTACCTTGATAAGTGACTAACAAAGTTTTCCAAATTTCTTTGGTCGTGCTACGCATAAAAATTCTTTGAAATTCCTTTATAGGCAAGGCATTAAAAATTACCATTTTAGCTTCATCATTTTTAGCTGATTTCTTTTTAAGACTATCACTTTGTTTTTCATAAGAAACTATTTCATTCTTTTTAGTTTCTGGATTTTGTTCAATAGGTTGGAAGTCACCCACGATAATAACATGCCAAAGATCAAGATCTTTTGATTTCACATAAGTTTCGAATCTTGTTTTCCAATAAATGAAGCAATCAGCTTTGAAAAGTGGTGGTCTTTGCAAAGATTGCCCTTCTTGATATTTATCGAAATCCATTGATCGATTAAAGTTGTTAAAATAAAATATACTTTAAAAAATCTTGAGTAACCTGGTTCTAATACCAATTGTAGAAACTAGAAGGGGGTTGAATAGTTTCATCATTTTAATTACGTTTTTAAAACCTTATTCAACTTTCTTTTCAAAGATTTATAGATTCTAAGTTTATGTGATATCAAAGCAACAATATACAAAGAATATAAACAATGGTAACAAAGTAAAAAGGATCGAATAGTAAAGGGAAAACACGATCAAACCAAGACACAGATATTTATAGTGGTTCGGCAACGAAGCTCAATCTTCGCGCTACTCCACTCCTCGAGTATCAAACTCGAGAGTTTACCAACACTATATCAACAAGCACCCTTATGGCGGAGAAAACCGTACACCTTCACTTACACCAATTTACAACACTAAGCGAAATGTCGAGTTCTAATCCTAGCCAGAACCAATCTAACCAACACTACACACAATAGCAACCACTACATGTAACACCTTACAGACCAACACCAAGTCTAAATCTACATACAAAACAATTCCGAGCTTACACACAAGTCTGATCTACCCAATTACACAAGAATCTATATATAGAGAATTTAGATTAAGGAGAGAAATGTAACAAAGGTTATGAGGTGAATGCCTATTCTTTAACACTTCGTTTCTTGACAATTACGAGCATTCTTCTCTTTGCACTTTGAGGGAAGATGGATGTGATCATTTGTAAACAAATTACAACAAGTTGATATATTCTAAGAAGTGAGATTTGAAAAACAGGAAGTTTTAGTACTCAAGAGGTTCAGTTTTCTGTTGAGAATAGTGCAGTATTTATAGGCACCAGGAGGAGCGGGGGACAGTCCCTTAAACATGGACGGTCCCGTATATATAAGGGACCGTCCCAACAAAAAGGGACCGTCCCATAGGACACTCCTGTTTTTGTCCTGATGTGGTGAAATGTTTATTTGGTGAGGTTTTAACTGATTGGGAGGGAAACCCGATTTCAAATATTTTCTTTTGAATAAAACATTTCTTTTTATTAGAAAATTAATTTATATAAGTTATTTATTTAAAAAGGTTTTGTCACATTTATGAAAATGTGGGTTTTAAGAATAAAATAACTTCTTTGATCACTTAACTAAATTGATTTATTGTTTGTTCATACCATAGGTGAAGTTGTAGTCGAAATGAACTTTTCCAATTAAAAACTTATCAAGTATGTTCTTACATTTTGTGATTATCAAAACATATAGAGGTCAAAAAATGCAAATGACGTTTTTGACATTATTTGTATTAACATATTGGTTCTAGCTAATATTAGAACTTGACATTTTGCTTAGTGTCATAAATCGGTGTAAGCAACTGTGTATGTTTTCTCCGCCGAGAAGGGAGCTAGTTGATTAGTGAAGTAACTCTTGAGTTGGGTACTCGGGGAGTGGATTAGGGTGAAGAAGAGCTTCGTGACCGAACCACTACAAATCTTCGTGTCCGGTTTGCATTTTCTTTACTTATCTCTTTACATTTTATTTTTGCATTTATCATTTATACTAGATTTAAGTTTAGGTTTGTATGGCTTGTTTATTATATTGTATTGATTATATTTGTCTCATGGCATGGTATTTTTGTTGTGTCTATGTTTGTGTTATGGTGACAGGCTTTACTTATTGCACTATACTATCTCTAGTTATTGTAAGACTATTGTTGACACTTATTATATTACTGATGAGATAAAAAGTGTACCACTTTTAGGGAGTCATTTAAGCCCTAAGTCGAGATTATTTGATCAAATATTGCCCTAAGTCATTCATTTTATCATTTTAGGTGCTTTGGAGAAGAAATCTGGAAAAAGGAAGCATTTAGGACGTTTTGGGAGCGAAAAGTGAAGAAAACGGTAAAGTCTCCAAATCAAGCTGGAAACAGTGCTTGACGGCGTCACGTATCACTTGTGACGGCATCACGTTATGGCAAAGAGGTGGATAAAAAGGTATAACGAGACGCGCCAGAATGTTTTTGGACTTTAACACGTGACGGCGTCACCAAGGCCAGTCACGTGTAAATACTCTTGACGGCCATGAGAAGATTAATACATGACGGCATCAAATCTGGATCTTGGCAATACGAGAATTTCTTTGGCGGCGAGTTGACGACGTCAGAATTTACACGTGATGCCGTCAACCTCTAAAATCTATATATAGTTTTTTAATTTTCATGTATTAAGAGGAGAATTTTAGAGAGACTTTTGGGAGAACTTGTGGGGAAACCCTAGGTCGAATTTTACTGGGTTTTTCACCCTTTTATATGTTCTAATAAAGATAAGTCTTCCAATAATCATTCAATATGTCTATGTGTTGTTTGATTCTATATTATGCTTGTCTTTACTTTAACATGCTAGGCTAGGTTTTCTTTGTGTTTGCTAAGATGTAATGAAACCTAGCTATTGATTATTGGTAGGTTGTTTGTTATTAATTGTAATGGATGAATGATTTCGATGTTAGGCTTAAGAAAACTGGCAGACTTCCATTTGGTAAAATGCTTGAACGTCTTAAGAAACATGATCGGATGTGTACTACGATTAATTGGTTATATTTAATGCATAAGTAACTACTAAGGAGGCCATGTTAGGAGCTAGTAGTCGGCTCGACATAGGATGAGGTAGAAGCTTATAGAGTTAGGTAAGATCGTACACGGCCCTACGAATGGTATTAAGGAATATAACCTGTCATCCACGCAATTGTAACAAACTAATCAACTAGTAAAAGATAGCTAGGGAGTAGTGAAATCTAAGTAAACATGTTTCTCTTATTATTGTTTTTCTCCATATTTACTTTCTTGTTATTTTATTTTTATTGCATTAGTAGTTAATTGGGTTAGTTGACTAGCAACTAATTCCGCCCACTCTTCCAAAACCCGAGATTTTTATTTGCTTTCTAAAAAACTATAAAAATACAAAAAGAATCATCCCTCACCTCTAGACCTAGTTTAATTAAGTTTTGATCCTAACGACATTATTACCCGAGAGAACGATCAATCCCCTGGTACTTGCCACTACACTATACTACATCGGTCAGGTACACTGCCTGGTGGGGATTGCAAGCCTCTTGAGATCCCTTGAGAGGTAAAACTTTTTGCGAGGGTGCAATCCCACGCATCAATTACATCACGCTTCATCGGTCATTTGATACAAAATTTTTAGATTTTCAATGGAAACATATTTACCCCCCCCCCCCCCCCCCCTCTACGTTTCTATAGACTAAAATACCTTTTTCTTCTTTAGAAGAAGATAAGGGTAATTTGGTCATTGTACATCGATCAGAGACCAAAATGTAATCCAAACTTTAAAATGGAGACTATAGCTGCACTTTCAAAAGGATATTGACCAAACATGCAATTTGGCCAAACCACGGGGACTAAAAATGCAATTTACTCTAAGTAAAGTTAAGAGTAAATTACACCTTTTTTTCCTGTAAAAGGGTCGGATTTCATACGACATCAAAAAATGCGAATTATTGCTTTTTTAGTTCAGAATCTAGAAAATATTACGCCGTTGCTTCAATTTTCTAACGATTGTTAGCATTGCTCGTTATCTCGGTCACATGCCAGATACATTTGGATGCACATGAAGGTAGCTTGGTGTTTTCACTGTTTTTTCCTTTAATGATTTTTTTTTTTTTTACTTTTTTGTTTTTTTTTATTAATTTGTTTATTTGTTTTTATCCTTTCATATATGTGGGTCCCACCATTACCAATCATACACTTTTCTTCTTCACCCACAACCCCTACCACTACCACTGTCAATCACCACCATCAAAGTCCACCAAATCCTACCACTGTTCTGAAATAGTAAGGAGTAACATAAATATGCCTAAAATATCTTCATTGCCTCTCCATAGATATATAAAAAGCCTTATCACTGATAACATAAATATGTAAAAAGAACAATTATCTACATCTAAACTTCATAAATATTTTACCCTCATGTATCCCAACTCGTTATTTTTCTCACACACTTTACATATTCTTATTAACACTGGTTCACTTAATTTCTTCTTAGTTTTCTTCAAATCACAAGCATGAGTTTATTTCTACACAATCTCACATACCCTTATCGTTAATATTTTACATACAGCACAAATCCTAATCTTATGTCTCCCTTGTATTATTTTTTTCGAACCTAGGTTCACAGATAGGTTCTTGTAATTTTTTAATTTTATTTTTAATTATTGGTTCAAGAGATCACATGTAGGTGTTTGTTTATTCTTTCAGATCAATGATGAGTTAAACAAAGACTATGAGATCACTTTTTTAAGATTTGATTTCATCTTTCTTTTGTAAACACGAAGCATCAACATAAACCCCTTTGGTATTGATTTAAACATATTCTTGATTAGATAACAAGAGATTCATATTTTATAGATGGCTTAAATATAAGAAAATCTTGTTATTGATTAGATAAACATTTACGAAACAACCACCACACCAGATCCGGCGGTTGGTGGTGGTTTTCGATGGTTAGTTGTGGTGTCCGGCATCAGAGGTGCCCGACGGTGGTTGGAGGGTATGTTTGATTATGAAGAATAAAGGTGGTGGGAGGGTGTCCACCATCAGAGGTTAACGATGGTGAAGTAGGTTGCTTTTTATTGAATGTTAGATCGGGTCATTGTTTATGAATTTTTGCAGTATAAGTCTTATAATAGAGAGATGAAGTAAGTTGCAATTAGTGACTATTTCTATTATTGTATCGGGTCATGGGGTCGGGTAGAATTTGGATTTATTCTTGATTGATCATCTCATCATCTTGATCTAGATGCTTGAGATGAGCTGCATTCTTCAAAAGAGTATAAATTTATATACTACCTCCTACTTTGAATTTTCAAAGTCTTTTTTTTTATCAACTTTTACTTTAATTATTTTCATTTGTGTTATATAATACTTGATGCAAAATATATGAATGAATTGGGTTTTAAATGTATTTTCGTTGATATAACTATTATCAAGTATTATATAATACAAACAAAAATATTTAAGGTTAAAGTTAAAGAAAAAAGACTCAAAAAATCAAAAGTGGATATTTAATATGGGACGGATGGAGTATATACTAAAAGAGCTGCAAACGATGCGTGCTGATTTGTGCTCCCATACGCATTTTTTATTAATAAAGTTATTGGGCTTATTTTTAGTCCATTCAGAATTTGGCAAGGCATGTTTGCTTCTCTTTTTTTTTCAATTTTTTTTTCGTGTTTGAAAGATAGATGTTACCGCTTTGGTTCTCTCGAAAGTCTGGGAAAACCCTTGACCAATTTTTCGTTTCTCAAAACCTGCAAACACCTTTGACCAATACTTTGGAGCCGACGTTTTATTTTTAGGTAATATCGTCAATTTTGGATAAAGGATCGTTGTACTCTCCTCAGCTTCCACACACACCCGGAAGTTTTCGCACACACGTACACCGATGCAGAAAAAATTGTTAATTTCTGCACTCATATACCAGCCGCACAAGATCAAGGGGAGGATTATTAGAAGTAAGAGAAATAGATCTTCAGGTTTCAGGTATTTTTTTTAGATTGCTCCATTTTCGGTTTGTCTTTGTTTGAAATTGAATTTTGTAAGGAAGGTGCGACTTATAGCCTTAACATATAATTAATCTATTTCTTGGATAATTAATAACATGTTTCAAAATATTATCTATCTCTAATTAGTTTTTTTCTACTTCGTTGAACATTTTGATGGGCTGTAGTGACTTCCTATTTTTATGCAGATATGCCTTGAGCCTTTGACGCATTATAAAGAAGGAAGGAGCGTCATAAACACCACGTTATAAATTGCGTGAATCACCTAATAATTATTGTTTCTTGATATGGTGTGACGAGAACAATGGTTAGTCGGTTCTGTTTGCTTAATCGGTCCATAGCTTGCGTTAACCACCTAATAACTATTCTATTTTAGGCGATTCAGGTTGTTAGCATGGACCAAAAGATGAAGATGGTGGCAGAGCTCGGTGGCCATATATGGATTGAGGGTAACGCAGACAACACCAGATTTGTAGGAAGGAGTCGCTATTCAAATAGTTGACTCTGTTGTTGGAGCTCTAAGAGGTTAGCGCGTAATACTTCAATGGTAACTGCTGAGGTACAGACTCTTTGCTGATTATCTCTTTAAAAATTTTATTTCTTTTTGTTAACGACCAATTGATGCTCCGGTGAATATTGCTTATTTGATATACCGGTTTACAGGGTATTTCGGCGATGTGCTTCAATGTTATGATTTGGAGAATGTGTTTAAATTGCCTATAATCTGTTTTTAGTCTTTGAGCATATATTCAAACTAAATTAATACTCAAGTGGTGGAAGACTTATTGTGTTACGATCTACAAATTGTAGGCACATGATGTATGGATACTAACGCGACCTTGGTAAGTTCCTTTACTTTATTTTGATGCTTTCAAATAAAGGTTTCCTTTTATATACACAAACCTCTGTAAACAAAGCAGATAAATGTTCATACAGTGAGAGCAGGAAGGCTCCACGGACTAATACCATATACAAGCTGGGAAAGTTAGTTCTCGACCTGTGCTTGAGTAGAGGTATACAAATTTAAACGTATTATAGATGGAGGATAAATTTTATTTGACTCATTTGTGATGCCTATTATAATGGCAGCCGACTGTGCTATTTGAATGTAATTTTTTCGGCAAAGACGCGTGTTGAGGCTTCAAGGATAAGGAGAAACGTCCGGACTGAATTCTGATACGAGCTAATTGCCTAACCTTTATGGCTTTATGTAAGTATCTATTGCCAAGTTTGTTGCTTGATTACCACATTAATGTTCATGCTAAGTTCACTTACCATCTATAGTTTATAAATGATGTGCGGGAATTACCATACTAAACAAGTATTGTCATAGTGGTTGCTTTTTTTACCATTTGTTTTTAAGAATATTTCATATTTCTTACACATATCAGATATGTAATTGGGAACACTGACGTTGCTCAGCCATACTGTAGGAAGCATGGTAACAGTCAGTGGCTTATTTATCTGGTTTTATAGGCTTATTTTGATTTTCGAAGCACTAATAACCTCCCTTATTTAATAACTTGGGGTGTTTGCATTAGCATATTTAACAGGCTTATGCTATGGTGTAGGAAGGCGTATGGGATGTCACTTAATTGTTAGGTGATAACAAGTGCATGGAAAAGGTTCCAACCATTCACTTCTATTCACGATTTTACTCTTACGTCATTTTCAAGAATAGTTTTGTAAGCTTATTATGGTTGGATACATGTTCTTCTTTTCTTTCTATCTATTATTGTTTTGTATGAAAAAGTTATTCATAATTGTATCTTGCGCTGTTACTTATTCACACATGACCTTTTTTTGGTATAATACTTATGGATTTTACTGCATGTATATCTTGGCACAAATATTACTTTATTAAGTTGCGTCTAGGCTCAGAACATATAATGAACATATTTAAGGGTTTTTAATTTCATTATTCATTATTTTACAGGACAATGGCAAATGACATCAACTTCAGTCACTCATATTTACAATAGGTGGGGTTGCGCTATCATGCATTTGACGATACTTTTAAGACAGGTGGAAGAGCGGTAAGTTTTCCTATCATTTTATTTTCTTCAGTCTCAAAATAAGGTTTTATGGCTTCTGACATAACCTTTTATCATGATATTAAGTCTACTTGAGTAGACTATTAGATCAGGGGGTTGAAATGTTTTGTTGATATAAATAATGCGTAAAAACGTTATTAATATTTCTCGATATCCCTATATTTTGACGATCACAAAATGTAAAATCATTAAACGTAAAATCATTACGTAAACAAGTATTTAGTGACAAAATATCATTACATCCAACTAAATCACTTAAGGTATGAATAAACAATTGCCTAATACATTTTATGATCAAAAGAAGATTTATTTAATAATTACAAATTATATAAAATGGTGTAAACATTTTATATATTTAGAAAAACACTTTTGGTAATTAAAGGAAAATGTTTAATTCATAATAAATATATGAATTCAAATTTTTAACCAAAATCAGTTAAATATTCACCAAATAAACTTTCCCTAGAAAAGACAAAAGTTCTTGGCCGTTCTTAATTTTAAGGGGGCCATGAATTATGGGGGCCGGCACACGCTCCTGTGTCAGAAACTTTTGCCTATAAATACTAATTTAAATCTGTAATTTTTCTCACCTTTTGCTCTAAAACTTTCTGTCCAAATCCTTTCAAATCATCTTCCTATAACCTTTGATCATAAACTTATTAGTTCTTGTTTCAAGTGATTCAATCCCTCATCTTTTAAAGTGCAAGAGAAGAATACTCCTCCAACATCTTGTTAAGAAGTATTGTAGATTTGTGAATATTGTTAGTTGTTGTGTAAATTATTTGTAAAGGTGTAGAAGGTGTGTAATAGGTAGATCTAGGCGTGTTAGTAGTTGTGAATAGAAGTAGTGAAGAAGTAGTAGTGTTGTGAAGTTGTAGTAGTGAAGTTGTGAGTAGTTGTGTAGTAGTTGTGGTGTGTATAAGTTGTGAAGAGGGGTGTGTAGTGACTAGTGGTGTGAGATTGGTTCTAGCTACTATTAGGACTTGACATCTAGTTTAGTGTCGTTAATTGGTGTAAGCAAAAGTTGTGTAAGGTTTTCTCCGCCATAAGGGAGCTTGTTGACATAGTGAAGAAAACTCTCGAGTTAGGTGCACGGGGAGTGGAGTAGGGCGAAGAGGTGCATCATAGCCGAACCACTAAAAATCATTTGTCCTGTGGTGCGATCTTTCCATCTCTATCTCTTTACTTACTTACTTATATTGTCATTATTTACTTTGGTAGATTTAAGTATGCATAAGAGTTTAAATATTGATCTCACATAAAACTAGAATCTAAGTTTTTATAAACTTAAAAAATGACGCAAAAACTATTCAACCCCCCTTCTAGTTTTCCACAATTGGCATCAGAGCTACGTTAAACAAGAATTTTAAAATAAATTGTATTTTAAAAACTTGAAATCGATCTATGGAATCGGAAAAATATTTAGAAGAGAACATGACATTTAAACCACCATTTTTTGAAAATACAAGTTTTCTTGAATGGAAAAATCGATTCGAAAGCTATGTGAAGTTAATAGATTATGATCTTTGGCATGTCATTTCAATTGGTGATTTTCAACCAACAAAAACCATTTTTGAAAAACAAGATAATTATTTCAAAATAGTGGTTGATAAAAATAATATAGCTAAAATGATTATATACAAAGCTTTACCAAGAATTGAATATGAAAGAATATTTTTTTGTCAAACGGCAAATGATATGTGGAAAAGTCTTTTAAATTTTCATCAAGAGAAATGTTAAGCCAAAGAAAATTTTGTATACAAAATAATTGAAAATGAAAGTATAGTAGATAAGTATTTAGTTGAAATGAGTACAAGTGCTACTAGTTTAAATTTTGTGTGTGAAGGTAATAATGGCGAAAATCCCATGAGTCATACCAAGAGCAAACAAGAAGAGTGTATAAAGTCAATGTTCAAAAAAAGGCACTTATTGATGATGATTATTATAGTTCCGAAAGTGAAGATGAAGAATATGCAAAGGTCGTCAAAGAATTCATGAAAATTATTAAAAAGCAACTAAAAGCACAAGTCAAAAGGAAAACCACCCGAAGAAGAAAATCTAGTGACGAAGACGAAACAATGAAGCATAAATGTTTCGTAGCTCAAGCACCAAATGAAGTATGTCTAGGAGTAGATTTGGAGCCCGATGAATGGATAAAGGATAGTGGATGCTCAAGACACATGACGGGAAATCGCAAGCTATTTTCTACATATAAGGCATATAATGGAGGTAACGTTGTTTTTGGTAGTGATCGTCATGATAAAATCATAGGCAAAGGTACGATTTCTCAAGACTCTCAAACTATTGAAAATGTTGAACATGTAGATAATCTAACTTATAACTTGCTTAGTATATGTCAAATATGCGATAATAAGTGTAGTGTTACCTTTACCGATAAAGATAGTGAAATTATTAAGGATGAGAAAGTCATAGGTAGAGGAATTAGGAAAGGAGGTATATATGTTATGAAATTAGGAGACAAACTGGAAGATAGGATATGCCTAGCTACTATAGATGAAAACTCCACTTTGTGGCATAGGAGATTAGGTCACGCAAACATGCAACAAATACAATCTTTAGCCTCTAAGGAACTAGTTAGAAACTTGCCTAGTTTAAGATATGATCAACACTTTTGTGATGCTTGTAAAATTGGAAAATAAGCACATGCTAGTCACAAAGCTAAAAATATGTTATCCACTACTAGATGCTTAGAATTACTTCACATGGACCTTTTTGGTCCATCCGCTGTGCGGAGCTACGGTGGCAATCGTTACACCTTAGTTATAGTAGATGATTATTCACGATACACGTGGACTAGGTTCTTAAATGATAAAACCGAAGCCTTTGAAAAATTTGAGATATTTAGTAAAATGATACAAAATAAGTTAGGATGCTCCATAGTTTCAATTAGGACGGACCATGGTAAAGAATTTGATAACGAAATACAATTCGGAAAATTCTGTGATAAAAATGGAATATCTCACAACTTTTCCGCTCCTCGTACTCCGCTATCAAATGGGGTATTAGAAAGAAAAAATAGGTCTATACAAGAAATGAGTAGAACAATGTTAAATGAACAATCTATCCCACAAAAATTTTGGTTTCACGCCGTAGATACATCAACATATATACTTAATAGAATTTCTATTAGACTAATCTTAGAAAAAACTCCATATTAATTATTAAGAGGTAGAAAACCTAATATAGGTTATTTTAGAGTATTCGGAAGTAAATGTTTCATCCTTAATACAAAAGACTATCTCACTAAATTCAACCCTAAGGCTTATGAAGGAGTTTTTTTCTAGGATATTCACAAAATAGTAAAGCATATATAATTCTAAATAAACATACTATGAAAGTAGAAGAATCCCTAAATGTAACTTTTGATGAAACTCCTCCACTACCTAAAACATTGCCCTTAAAAGATGATGATATAATAGAGGAAGAAGCTATTGAGGTTAGTAAAACTAAACCCTTAGGTAATGATCTTGAAGTAGAAACTTTAGAAGAAAATGAAATTATAAATGTTAAGGAATCAAATTCACATCCATTAGATAACATTATAGGCAACCTAAATCAAAGAACACTTAGATCACAAGCTCAAGATAAAAATAACTTCTTTTGTTTTGTGTCAACAATAGAGCCTAAGAATATAAATGAAGCCTTAAAGGATGAAAGTTGGATTATGGCTATGCAAGAAGAATTAAATCAATTCAAATCAAATGATGTTTGGGAACTAGTCTCAAATCCTAGGAATGTGACCATAATAGGAACTAAGTGGGTATTTAGGAATAAACTAGATGAAAATGGAATAGTAACTAGGAATAAAGCTAGGTTAGTCGCCCAAGGTTATAATCAACAAGAAGGAATTGATTATGACGAAACATATGCCCCTGTAGCTAGATTAGAATCCATTAGGATCCTTTTAGCTTATGCTTGCGCCTTAGACTTTAAGTTATACCAAATGGATGTGAAGAGTGCATTCGTCAACGGTTTTATCAATGAGGAGGTTTATGTGGCACAACCTCTGAGATTCATTGACTTCGCAAAACCTGATTATGTTTACAACTAAAGAAAGCTTTATATGGTCTTAAACAAGCTCCAAAGGCTTGGTATGATAGACTGAAAGCTTTCTTAGTTAAGCATAATTATTCCATGGGAATGGTAGATAACACTCTCTTCACTAAAAGAAGTGACCCAAATATCATCATTGTTCAAATATATGTCGATGACATTATATTTGGATCGACTTGTCAGGAAATGTGTGATGAATTTGCCAAAATCATCCATGATGAGTGTGAGATGAGCATGATGGGTGAATTAAACTTCTTCCTACACTACAAGAAAAGTGGCTTTTTAGGACCCCCATAAGCGTCATAAAATGGTACTTTTTAGGACCTTTCATTTAATAGGACCAAGGATGAAAGCGTTTCATGTAAGGCGGTTGTAATAGGTCCAAAGCATCCTAACCCTTATGAAACCAATTTTATGGTCGTATTATATGTCTATGAACAACACAAATAGCGTCCTAATAAAACCATATTAGGGCACTTTTACATTGTTTTAACATGTGATTACTTACTTTTAATCTTTTGAGACACATAAAAACGTCCTTAAAAGTATTGTTAGGACGCTTATGATGTAACATCATAGCTATTTTAGCAACCAAGAAAAGGGTCCTAATAACTCAAATAAGATTATGATACCAATTTTATGGTCGCATAATAGGTCTATAAACAACCCAAATAACGTCCTAATAAAAACATATTAGGACACTTTTACAATGTTCTAACATGTGGTAACCTACTTTTAATCTTTTGATACACATACAAGTGTCCTTAAATGTTAATTCTTAGGACGGTTATCATATACCATTATAGTTACTTTTAAGGGTGAGCAAACGGACCGGATGGACCGGACCGACCGACAAAACCGACCGGACCGGACCGGACCGACCACATTCGGTCCGGTCCTCGGTCTAGTCTTTTTGGCTTGGTCGGTCCTCGGTCCGGTCGGTCCGGTCCGGTCCGGTCCGGACCGACCAAAAAACCGAAAAAATGTGCCAAAATATGTCTAATTGGACCGGACCGGACCGAGACCGGACCGGACCGAACCGGACCGAGACCGGACCGACCACATTCGGTCCGGTCTCGGTCTATGGTTTTTCCGGTTCTCGGTCGGTCGGTCCGGTCGGTCCGGTCCGGTCCGGTCCGGTTTTCGGACCATGCTCACCCTTAGTTACTTTAACACCAAGAAAAGGGTCCTAATATCCCAAATACGATTATGAAACCAATTTTTTGGTCGCATAATATGTCTATGAACAACCAAATAAGGTCCTAATAACAACATATTAGGACACTTTTACAATGTTCTAACATGTGGTTACCTAATTTTAATCTTTTGATACACATACAAGCGTACTTAAAAATTATTGTTAGGACGCTTATCATATAACATTATAGCTACTTTAGCACCAAAAAAAGGGTTCTAATATCTCAAAGATTATTATGAAACCAATTTTTTGGTCGTATAAAATGTCTATTAACAACCTAAATAACGTCCTAATAACAACATATTAGGACACTTTTACAATGTTAAGCGTCCTTAAAAAGGTAATTGTTATGACGCTTAATAAGTTTAATAGGACAATTTCAAAGTCCTAACAAGTCTTATGATAGGACACTATTTCATCATGCACACTCTATTTTACGATATGAATAAAACATCAACTAATGATTAAATGGATAAAACAAAATTGTATTTCAAATAAGCAATTGTCATAACAAAAGCACTAAACATAAATAAGAAATAGACATTATCCAACATAAAGTATGTAACATTAAACAAGAAATTAAAGCAACAAGAAGCTTAGTCCGGGGTCCTCATGCATCCTTTCTCAATCCTCACGGACCACCTACAAATAAACATCCATGTATAAGCATTAAGCTCCATGTTATTAAAATTATTGGTATCACAAGTTTAACAAAGACATACCGAGATAAAGGGACAAGGCCATGCTATGGTTGCACCAACACAGTCTGCAATTGTTCACCCTGCTCATGGAGGGCTAATTATATTTTGCTACTTAAATCCAAATGTTCATAACACAACCGAGCCAAACTGAACCTTAAGTGGGTGTGTTTGTTCTTAAACCAGGACCCAATAACCACCCTTGTGGTGTCTCGTAATGTCGAGACCAAGACAAAGTAACGAAACCTAACATATCCATACAACAAGCAAAGTAATCGAAGACAAAAAAATCAGTGAATTCAAATGATCAAGACCCCATTAGGAAGCAATTACAAACCTGACTTGCTAATATGATAGTACCAAGACAATGTAACGAAACCTTACATATCCATACAGCAAGCAAAGTAATCGAAGACAAAAAAAAAATCAGTGAATTAAAATGATCAAGACCCCATTAGGAAGGAATTACAAACCTGACTTGATAATATGATAATAATAGCCTTTGACAACCCCAATAGCCTAGGAAGTCTTTGGGTACCTTCAACACCATGAAGACCTCCAACATATTCTTCCTCTTGCAAGGAATCTGCATGATAATAAATATGTTAACCTAAAGTTGGTATCATAAAACGTATTAAGCCGTTCTAAGTTCAGGGTGCTTTGTAATGTTGATCATTCGCTTTTCTTCTACATGATGTGCAACTATAGTTTAATCATTCAACACTGCAAAAGAAGATGTCCTAGTCATTCCATTTAAAGTCCTTGATCACCTAATCAATTGAAACCTATAAGTAGTTACATTGTAACACAAAAAGAATCATCGAGCTCTCCTGAATTCTCCTACAGATCTCTCTAAGTTACTTGTGAAAGTAAATCATAAGCATTGATATAACCCTGCCTTCTATGCATGCCTTTGTATTCATGATTCATCTATAATGCAACTTTTATACTTTTAGATCTCCCATTTCCAGCCACATATTGTGGTTAACTATTTATTAACCAAATCAAACCCAAAACAGCTCTGCAACTTCCCCACAGTTATTTCTATTATTTTTCAAGAGTTGATACCATGAGTAACAAACAGGCAGAAACATCTTTCATGACGATAAGAAGGGACTACTTTATAATGTTGTGTATTTTTTTTTTTAACTTAAAGAACAGTCAGCGAAAATAATAACTAATAAGATAACTATCTGAGCCACATATATCAGAAATAGTTAGTTCCAAGTAAGAGCAAGACAATGTAAAATAACTATATCTGCCTGCTTTTCATTACCGTGGTACTATCATTGATAAATAGGATCATCAGTAGATATAATACATATTAATAACAGCCTAGGTCTCATTTGATGCAATGATGTCGCAAACGGATGAAGAGTAACAGAAATATATCAAATAATCGAACAAGATTTTGCCTCAAAGGGGCGAGTTTCCACAAGAAAAAGGTTTGTTTAATAGTTTTTATTACCACAATCGTTAAAGTTTAATTTAAACCAGTTACGGTTTGGCGAAAATGAAATAAATAAAAAGAATGGTGGCGCGTGGCTTACCGATTGAGAGAGAAAGAAGGGAGGGGTGGCGGCGAGTGGTGGTGGTATGGGTGGCGCACGACCGGGTAACCCAAAATGAATCAAACAAACGCCCCTTGGCTCCTACTGCTCCAGAATTACTCCCGTGGTCTCGATCTACGTGGCGGCATGAAAAAGGGCTCGCCGGATTTTTGGTCGGAAAAAAGTGGCGGCGCCGGAAATTTATAGGGAGAAGTGTGTGTCTGAAATTATGGGTGATAACCCTAAAACGGGTATTTCATACTCACGAAGTCACAAGGGACTAAACTTGTCATAAGTCGAAAATTGAGGGGCGGGTGGTTATCATACCACAGGGACCAGTTTTGATGATTTAATAATCTTTTATAAATAAGCGACGTGTGCCCCGTTTGATGTACCAAACTAACTCGAAAAATTATGAAATTTGCTTCATTGTTCTCGAAATAACGTTTCTAAAAACGAGTATAAATATGCATAACTATTTTGAAATCAATTTAATTGGCAAAAATTTGATTCGTTTCGCGCGTTTTACGTTGTGCCGGCTCAATAATTGAATAATGTTCACATTTTAACAAGATGTCCACTGTTTCTCAATCCCAAATAAGTTCAAAGAGATCTAAAAGCTAAAGGAAATCAAAATAATTATTTTTGCTTGTAGAATAAATTTTGGGAAATTGTCGATTGTTACAGCTTGGAAAATAATTTAGTTGTTTACCTCTGTTATGACTCTATAACAGCCATGACCAGATAGACCGATCCATTTAACAACTCGTGTATAACTATATCATCTCGGCTCATTCGTATAACTATCTCAGCTTGGCTCATTCGTATAACTATATCATCTCGGCTCATTCGTTTAACTATATCATCTGGAAAATAATTTAGTTGTTTACCTCTGGGAAATTGTCTCATGTATAACTATATCATCTCGGCTCATTCGTTTAACATCTCGTGAATAACGATATCATCTCGACTCATTCGTTTAACATCTCATGTATAAGCATATCATCTCGGCTCATTCATTTAACATCTCGTGAATAACGATATCATCTCGTCTCATTCGTTTAACATCTCATGTATAATCATATCATCTTGGCTCATTCGTTTAACATCTCGTGTACAACCATATCATCTCGGCTCATTCGTTTAACATTTCATGTATAATCATAACATCTAGGCTCATTCGTTTAACATCTTATGTATAATCATATCATCTCGGCTCATTCGTTTAACATCTCGTGTATAACCATATCATTTCGGCTTATTCGTTTAACATCTCGTGTATAACCATATCATCTCGGCTCATTCCTTTAACATCTCATGTATAATCATATCATCTCGGCTCATTCGTTTAACATCTCGTGTACAACCATATCATCTCGGCTCATTCGTTTAACATCTCATGTAAAACCATATCATCTCGGCTGATTCGTTTAACATCTCATGTACAACCATATCATCTTGGCTCATTCGTTTAACATCTCATGTATAATCATATCATCTCGGCTGATTCGTTTAACATCTCGTGAATAAAAATATCATCTCGGCTCATTCGTTTAGCATCTCATGTATAAGCATATCATCTCGGCTCATTCGTTTAACATCTCATGTACAACCATATCATCTCGGCTCATTCGTTTAACATCTCATGTAAAACCATATGGAACGGTTGGTACGATGATGCCAAATACTTGTATGTATTTGGAACATTATCTAATGTTGGTGCAAATACTTATTTATTTGGAACGGTTTTTATAGGTTGTGCAAAATACAAATGTATTTGGGTTGATTTGTATAAAATGTTAATAATTCTTATGTATGTGGAACATCTTTGAAAAACTGACCCAATTTACACTTTTTTTCAGCATGTGTCTATGCATGTGTGTATAACTATGCAATTTCTATTAAGACAAATAGGGATAATAAGTTTAAGTGATAGTCAACAATATATTAGAATATGAATAGCACCCCAATTGTGTTGTAATGAGCCAATTTTATTGTTGTCGTAGTTACAATATATATGAAAAGTAGTGCTTAATTGAAGTTGGCTTTAGTCTTGCCTGTTGCTACTGCTACGGTTGAAAGATGTTTTTTTTAAATAAAGCTCATTAAAACTGATTTGCGAAATCGGATGGGTGATGATTATTTTAACGGCACTTTAACTTGTGTGCTATAGAGAAAGAAGAACTTATTAATATTAAAAATGAGGGTGCACGTAAGTGTTATTTTCCTAAGGGAGATCGTAAAATCACTAATTAGAATGTAATATGTTCATTTATTTATCGTTTTAATGAAATCTTCGTTTCAATTCACGTTTTAACTCTATTATATTACAGTTCAAAAAAATTTGTGCACCCGGTCATATTTCTTTCTGGCTCCGTCCCTGATTGATGATACCACTTACTTAAGAACTGACCACGATGAAAGTATTCTTTGTTGAAGATATGCATTTGATTAAGGTAAATAAAATATCTTTTTAATATGAAATAGAATGTAATTTTTATAATTCATTACAAAGTTTACATACTAATAAAATTATTTTGTTTTGCAGGCACGTATCTTATCTAGTTTATTTAACACGTTTTTTTTATAATGTTTCAATAAATTTTAATTTAAGATTGTAAAAAAAAAAAAAAAAAAAAAAAAAAAAAAAAGCTTTGAACATTTTTTTTTTTATCAAATGTTAGTTTTATAAAATCATAAGTTAGGCGGTTCCCAAAAAATCAAAACTAAAACCTTAATCCAAAAGGGCGCGTTATTTCCCTCCCCAAATTTCTATCACATTCACAAAACCCTAATCTCTTTCCCCTCCTCCCACTTTCACAACCCTCCTCACATACCAGTAACCAAGACCACTTAACCACTTACCAATACCACTTAACCGCTGTCTCACACCACCACCACCACCACCACCGTCGCACACTATTGGCGTCCCAGTCCACATTCGTCACAGATCTAAGCCAGCAACAGACTTATTCGAATTAGGAGGTACCAATTTGCTACAATTGATATTGTTCTTCAATTAATCTTTATAATATCTCCTTAATTGTTAGTTATAATATATCATTAATTATTGTTACTTACGTTAGTTTTATACGTTTATAATATCTCATTAATTGTTGAAATTTATTGTTTTTTAAAGCTCAGTGTGGGAATTAAAATAATGTTACACCAGAACAAATCTTGATGTTCATGTTAAAACAATATAATTAGTTGTAAATGGTGTGTTTCGTTGTGCTATTTGGTGTAGTAAATGGGGAGTTTTGCAAGACTTTTTTTCTATCACAATTTGGGCACATTTGAACCTGCTCTTTGCTGTCCAAAATACGTGTTTAAGGACCCAATTTTGCTGTCATAAATGGTGTGTTTCGTTGTGCTAGTTTCTGTAATAAATGGGTGTTTGGTAAGACTTACTTGCTGTCACAAATTGTCCAAAATAGGTGTTTGAGTACTTGTTATTTTCTGTGTCCAAAATAGTTGCTATTTTCTGTCATAAATGGCGTTTGAGTCTGCTCTTTGTTGCCCAAATGAAACAAAAAATAAAAGCTATTTACTACTACGTAAATAACAGGTACTCGAACTGTAACTTCATCATAGCTTATTAGCATCATGACTAGATCGTTCATTGCTAATAGCTTATGTTAAAAAGAAGTTTATGTACAGCAGTCAACATCTTTGTTTCAAGATAGAGCAATATTTAAGTTACTTTTATTCAACTTCAGTGGATATAAACCTCAAAATTTTTAAGAAGACACATTAAGCATCCCACCATTTAAAGTTGTAATGTAAGATTTCATTTTCTTATACATGATTTTAACGATAACGTGAATGGTTGAATTCATGACTAAATTATGTTTTTCATGTTAAGAGGTAAATAGGTACTGCAATATATCTTTCATTTATCATATAGCTATATAGTTATTGACTTGTGACATTTAACAGCTACAATATCTATATATGACATGATCTTAAAAAAACCAAAATGACCTCACTTTTGACATGCTATGAAAGTGTGAGTGTCAAGGACATAGCAGATCTTAAAACCTCCATTAAATAACAATTATGAGATTTGGTTTCTCTTGCTTTTTTAATCTTTGCTGTCCAAAATAGGTGTTTCAGGACTTGGTTTTCCTACTATAAATGTTGTTTTTCATTGTGCTATTTGCTGTAATAATTGGGGTGTTTGGTATGACTTTTTTGCTGTCACAAATTGGGCTTTTGAACCTGGTCTTCGCTGTCCAAAATAGGTGTTTTAGGACCTTCTTTTTCTGTCACAAATGGTGTGTTTCGTTATGCTATTTGCTGTCACAAATGGGCGTTTATGCTTGTACTTATCTCTTGATATGTTCATCATTACTCAAGTTGCAATTGTTACATGTTTTGTTAATGTTACCGGGCTCTATTAGCCTTTTCAACCGGGCTCTATGCCAATTTTTGTAGTAGTGTTAGTTACGACTATGGATGGAAAATTTTTGACCTGTTTCAAAATGTTTTTACACTTTGTATTGCTATATGTATGTTGTACTTTGATGTTGTTTCATACATAATTCTAATGCTTAACTTTATATATGCAGGGTTCTGAAGACGTGATTCGATGGGACGTATTCATTTTTCGTTAGTAGCAAAGCTGTTTAGTGATTTTCATTTAATTTCATACATGACTTTTTGTTAGACGTATTTTTTTTAATGGAATTCAAGTGACTCTTGACTTATTTTTATTCATGATTAATAAAAGTTGATTTGAATGTCTTGTAAGGTTACTGATTTTATTTACGCATACTATACATAATAGATTGATATGATGTTGTACGAAACTTATTTGGTGTCAGATGCATGTATGCAACGATTACATAAACTGCGTCAAATGATCTTATTAATGAACGCAAAACCAATGTTTATGACAAGATGAATATAAATGTGCCAAATACGTTTTAGAGAAACCGTGACAAATACATTTGGAACGAGAGATGAAATCGTACTAAATACTTTCGGCACAATATTGTACCAAATATACATTTGGCACGGAACATGAGCCGGTACCAAATACGCATTTGGGACGCGATACAAATTACCAACCGTGCCAAATACCTGACGCATGGCACACTAAAGCAAAACCGTCTCAAAACCGTGCCAAATAGTTTTTGGCACCGTTTTAACCCGACCCAAATGTATTTGGCACCCTCATATTTAGGACGGAGCCAAAACCGTGCCAAATAGCATTTGGCACGGTTTTTTGAGTATTTGGCACGGTTTTGCACCTTCCCAAATACCCGTTTTTCTTGTAGTGCACAGAATCCTTGCGGAATGAGAGATTTAGCAGATTCAGAGTACAACTCTGTAAGAAAATGTTGATTGCTACTAGCAATCAGTTGGAGTCGGTCGATTCAGTATGATACTTAGGTTGGAGGTGGAAAGTACAACCTCAATGAACGTTGTTGCTAAACCGCATTGGTTGAACAACATCACTTGGGAAAAGAAACATCATCGATCGAGAAATGAATGTCATCGATTAAGAAAATGAGCATCATTAGTTAAGAAAATGAATATCATCGATTGAGCACAGGGCTTACGGTAGAGGAGGCTGTGACTAGATCACGAATGAAACGAGACTGAATGACAAGTCCGAATCCGGAATAAGGTCTGAAATCACAAAATCATATAATTCGAATTCAATCAGAATCAATCAATCGTCGTGAAGGTCAACTCCGAAAGTAGTCCAAACCAAATCCAAACGTAGCCGAGAATCAAATCAAAATGTAGTCAAAGTCGAATCAAGACGTAACCAAGAATCAATTCAGAACGTAGCCAAGGTCGAATCCAGAAGTAGCCAAAGATCAAATTCAAATATAGCCAAAATCGAATCGAGAAATTGCCACAAGTCATATTAAGACTTAGTTGGAAATCAAAAATAGCTATGAGTCAATTCAAGACGTGACCAGAAATCAAATCAAAACGAAGTCAAAGATCAATAAAGTCAAAGAGCAATGCAATGAATAACGACTAAAAGCGGATGTTTTACGACTCTAAAAAGAAGTATCATATTATGCTGTATCATAAAAAAAGCATTATGAATAAGCGTTCTATAAAGGTTAGCGTTATAAGACGCTATTGTCAAGGGTCCTATTAACTTTTTTTATAATAAAAAACGTTTGCGAATAAGCGTTCCATAAAACTGACGTTTTATGACTCAAATATCAAGTGTCCTATAATGGTGTATCAATCTATGGGACCCAAGTGTCAAGTGTCATATTAAGTTATGTTTTAATAATACGTTTGCGAATAAGCATTTTAAATAATTAATGTTTTATGACCTATATATCTAGTGTCCTATTATGGTGTATTGTAATAAAACCATAATTAATATGCATCCTTTAAGGGTCCAATTAAGTTTTGTTATAATAAAACTTTTGCGAATAAACGTTCTAAAATACTGATATTTTATGACTCAAAAATAAAATGTCCTATTATGATGCATGATACTAAAGCCATTATGCATAAGCGTCCTATAAAGGTTAACATTATAATACCCACGTCTTAAGGGTCCTATTAAGTTTTGTTATATTAAAACTTTTGCAAATAATCGTTTTAAAAAAATGATGTTATAAAACCATTGTACATAAGCGTCCTATAAAGGTTAACGTTATAATACCCACGTGTCAAAGGTCCTATTAAATTTTGCTATAATAAAACTTTTTGTGAATAAGCGTTTTAACTAACTGATGTCTTATGACTCAAAAATCAAGTGTCCTATTATGGTGTATTATAATACAACCATAATGAATAAACGTCCTATAAAGGTAATTTATTAGGATCCATATTTTAAGTGTCCTATTAAGTTGTATGATAATAGGACCCCAAATCATCGACCATCCTATTATATACCTTTTTAGGACATCGCCTAAGTAGCAAATATTTAAAAAGGACCCTAAACGCTCATATGTCCTATTAAACAGTTTTTTAGGACTCCATTATCATACCGTCCCACACAAAGGGTCCTAAAAAGCCACTTTTGTTGTAGTGCTAGGATTACAAATAAAACAACTAAAAGATGGAATATTTTTTAACTAATCTAAATACATTAAGGAAATGCTTAAGAAATTTGGCCTAGAAGACTCAAAACCCCTTAAGACACCTATGTCTACGGAAGTGAAACTCACAAGAGATGAAGAAGGTGAGTCCGTAGATGACACTAAGTATAGAGGGATGATAGGTAGTTTACTATACTTAACGGCAAGTAGACCCGATATCATGATTAGTGTTTGCCTTTGTGCCCGCTTTCAAGAGGATCCCAAAACCTCTCACCTAGAAGCGGTTAAGCGTATCTTCCGATACATTAAAGGCACTATACACTTAGGATTATGGTATCCTAAGGGATCCGGCATAGGAACTATCGTCTATGCGGATTCGGATCATGTGGGAGACTACGTGGATCGAAAAAGTACTAGTGGTATTTGCACGTTTATGGGATGTTGCCTAACGTCTTGGTTTTCCAAGAAGCAAACCGCTCTTGCCATTTCTACCACCGAAGCTGAATATGTAAGTGCTGGAAAGGCATGTCAACAAGCACTATGGATGAAACAAACTCTTGTAGACTATGGCGTTAGGTTAGAAAATAATGTGTGATAATAAAGGAGCCATAGATTTAAGTAAGAATCCCGTTCAACACTCTAGGACTAAACATATAGAAATACGTCATCACTTTCTTAGGGATAATGTACAAAAAGGAAACATAACAATAGAAAAGGTAGCTTCGGAAGATAATGTTACCGACATATTTACTAAACCCCTTAAGTGTGAATTATTTAACCACTTGCGTCTAGGATTAGGAATGATGGAGCAAATTGATTGAATTTTCTTAAATGTTTGAAACTTTCTAAAATTTAAATGTTCTAGAAAAAAAAAATTTCGTCAGATGGGCGGACCCCTTAAAGTTATAAGGGCGGCCTCTTAAAATTAAGGGGATCGGCCTCACTTTAAAGGGGCCGGCCATCTGAGCATTATTCTGAGTCTAGGATTCTATTTTGCACAAAATCAAGAATTGAGATATTTTGTACTTTCAAAGGAAAACCTCAATTCACTTCAAAATAATTCTCACTTCTAGGAAACACATGAATATCATTTCTTTTCTTTCTTGCATTGTTGAATAATGCTAAAAACTCTCTTAAAATCATGCATGAAATTTCACATGAATTGTCAAAATATATAATCCAATATATATTCTTGGCAATCATGGGTTAAGCAAAGAGAATCAAGGAGATTTTGGATTGCTTCTTAGGATATCTTCATCTTTGCATTAGGAGTCCAAGCAATCGCATCTCTACATTTGTTGCATATAGGCAGACACTAGAACAATGTCAAGAATCACTTAGTCACATTTGTTCCATCATTAGTTTCTCACTCACTTGTTGCCTTACACTAAGTTAGTTGCCTTAGGATATATGACTTGCTTATTTGTTCCTTTACATTATTGTCTTTGCATGATATTATATTTTATGCTTATTTGCCTACACATATATACTTTCCATGCATACTTCATTAAGATAATATTTGTTTAGTTGCCTAAAGAGATGGACTTGCCCAAAACCGAACCTTAAAACAAACATCTTTCTGGAAAAATCTCTGCTAAAAACCATTTCTGGCAATCTGGGAACCAGGCCCTGGGCGGCCCCCATAATTATAAAGGGCAGCCCTCTTAAAATTAAAGGGGCCGGCCATTAATTAAGGTCCCGGCAACCTAATGGTCGAGGTTTCCTGTTTGCTTTCTGGTTTTTAGCCCATCTCACCCTATTTTGATTCCCCACTTCCCTAAATTCACAAACATATTTTGTCTATCAAATCCACCACATATTATCCTGCCATAAACACAAAATCATCACACTATAAATACCCTCGTTCATCATAAATCATCACTCAATCCATCATGTCATCCGCCAATCACCCAAGATCTAAGCCTTCAAGAGGTGCAAGGATCTCCGTCAAACCCGTGTGGAGAAGAAAATTTGATACATGTCAAAAATTATCGTCTATTAATGATGTTGTCTCCAACCAACCAACAACTAAACATCCACATCACCCAAATGAAACCTTCATTTTACCTCCACATGACAACCTCAATATCTCACTCACCAAGAATACTCCATATCCATCTCACTCAATTCTTCCAAATGATCCTTTTGAGGAACATACTCAATCCCAAAACCACATCCATCCCTATCATCAAGACATGAATCCTATGTTACATGTTCAAGCCTCAATCCCCAACCATAATCCAACTCCACCATCATCACCATCCTCCGAATATAAAAATTTCATTGAGAAGCTCATGAGCTTAGTGCTCTCCTTGCCTTGCATCTTGCTCAACGCAATTTGGTTCAAGAACCTTCCACCACTCCATCCTCACCATCCAACAACATTGTCCAACTTGAGAATCATGTTAACAATTGTCCTTGTTGCATTTTTCTCCAAAAACAAACCATTGCTTTCAATGAGCACTTCTCTTGGATTGAGTATCTCCTCACAAGGGCTTCTCCACCACCATCACAAACACAACAATCCAACCCTTCTGCTCCAAGCTCACCTCCATCAACCACTCCAAACTCTCCAAACAAAATTCCCACAAAGATCTATCTCCACTAAACTCTTCCACCATGCTTCCAATCTCCAAGCAAGTCCTAGAGACCTCAAGTCGGCAACCTAGTATTATCTATTGTAGTTTGCTAAGAAAAGCATATATGTATGCTTATGTAACAATGATTATATTTTTAACATAATCTATTCTAATAAATAATGAATGCTTGTTGAGATTTATTTTTGCACTTTTATAAGTTTTCTTGTTATGTATCTATTTAATGCATCATCTATATCGAATACGCTCTAAATATTTTTGCAAGCATTCCAGTTCTCGATTTGTCTTATAACCTTAAAATGAGGGGGAGTACACATCAAGGGGGAGCTCATACAACATCGGGATAACCTTTTTGATGTTCAAAAAAAGGGGGAAAAGTGATATAAACTCACTAAATACTTGCATATATAATAATTTTTGATTTAATGAGTTTAGATTTTGTAATCATCAAAAAGGGGGAGATTGTTGATATAAATAATGCGTAAAAACGTTATTAATATTTATCAATATCCCTATGTTTTGACGATCACAAAATGTAAAATCATTAAACATAAAATCATTACGTAAACAAGTATTAGTGACAAAATATCATTACATCCAACTAAATCACTTAAGGTATGAATAAACAATTGCCTAATATATTTTATGATCAAAGGAAGGTTTATTTAATAATTACAAATTATATAAAATGGTATAAACATTTTATATATTTAGAAAAACACTTTTGGTAATTAAAGGAAAATGTTTAATTCATAATAAATATATGAATTCAAATTTTTAACCAAAATCAGTTAAATCTTCACCAAATAAACTTTCCCTAGAAAAGACAAAAGTTCCTGGCCGTTACAGGTGGGCGGCCCCCTTAATTATAAGGGGGCGGCCATGAATTAAGGGGGCCGGCACACGCTCCTGTGTCAAAAACTTTTGCCTATAAATACTGGTTCAAATCTGTAATTTTTCTCACCTTTTGCACTAAAACTTTCTGTCCAAATCCTTTCAAATCATCTTCCTATAACCTTTGATCATAAACTTATTAGTTCTTGTTTCAAGTGATTCAATCCCTCATCATTCAAAGTGCAGGAGAAGAATACTCATCCAACATCTTATTAAGAAGTATTGTAGATTTGTGAATATTGTTAGTTGTTGTGTAAATTATTTGTAAAGGTGTAGAAGGTGTGAAATAGGTATATCTAGGTGTGTTAGTAGTTGTGAATAGAAGTAGTGAAGAGGTAGTAGTATTGTGAAGTTGTAGTAGTGAAGTTGTGAGTAGTTGTGTAGTAGTTGTGGTGTGTATAAGTTGTGAAGAAGGTGTGTAGTGACTAGTGGTGTGAGATTGGTTCTAGCTACTATTAGGACTCGACATCTAGCTTAGTGTCGTTAATTGGTGTAAGAAAAAGTTGTGTAAGGTTTTCTCCGCCATAAGGGATCTTGTTGGCATAGTGAAGAAAACTCTTGATTTAGGTGCTCGGGGAGTGGAGTAGGGCGAAGAGGTGCTTCGTAGCTGAACCACTATAAATCCTTTGTCTTGTGGTGCAATCTTTCCATCTCTATCTCTTTACTTACTTACTTACTTATATTGTCATTATTTACTTTCGTAGATATTAGTATACATAAGAGTTTAAATATTGATCTCACATAAAACTAGAATCGAAGTTTTTATAAACTTAAAAAACGACGAAAAAACTATTCAACCCCCTTTTATTTTTCCACATGTTTTTATTAGCTAAAAAACTGACAAAACCTGTATTTTTACAGTGACTATAATAACAGTTATGGAATGTTTGGCTTCGCTTACATCGAGTGCTTAATAGCTTATTGTATCCACCAAAAGCTACTAAGCACTTTGAAGGTGTTACGGTTGGCGAAGATGATTGAAATGATTTAATTTTTGAGATAATTGCTATAACTTCTAGTCTATAATCACGTGCAATAACTATGTTGAGGCAACATTGACGAGATCTCCTAATGTTTTAATTATGACAAATAAACCTTCGAAACACATAAAATAACAAACGTTACCCAAAGTTCTCCTAAACCTAATATCTGCTCCTGGCGCGCTGCCCGCGCGTTGACGTATGGGCGACGCGCCAGGTTACTGATGTTGTCGAGACGAACTTTGAAATTCGGCTTTCCCCTTACCCGACAAATGTGTATCTTTGAATACAGGTATGAATATGTTATGTGCTTAATTGAGAACACTTGAAACGAGTTTTAGAATTAAAGAGATCCTATTTTTAAAATACCCGTTTTCGGGAAAACACCAAATCATGTTTTCTAACTCTCGCCTCTATCTAAGGCCTTTCTAAACCTAGGGAGCTTATATATTTCACGTAACATCAAGTGAAAGCATTCATATGCTCATAGCCCGAGCTTACGTCTTCTCTAATCACGTAACGGGTTTACTCCCTTATTGGTCAAACTAAGTCAAAGTTCACTTTGCGTAAATGCATCCTTTCCTGTATGGGATATGCTTTGCAATTATGCAAAGCACGTAACTTGTTTGTACCAAGGTGTTAGTTGAGTACGTCGAGTCGTGGAAAGTCACGAGTTATGAGATTATGAATTCTCGACATTGAGTTACTTGAGATTATAAGTAACCTTTGATTGTCTCAACTTATAATCATAATTGTCTAATCTTTTCTTTCTTAATGACAATTTGATTATCTCTTAATTTTCTTCTTAATTACCTTTCACAGAAAACAAAAACTCCAATCCTCCAAAAATCTTATCCCCAACATCCTCTTAATATTCCCTTGCACCTCTTACACCTTTGTATCTTTGTCTCCCGAACTCCCATACAACATTCCCCTTTTACAATATTCACATCCACTTTATACATTCCCCACATATACTCTTATACACATGCATACACTCACATACACACACACCTTTACATTTAAAATACACACACTTCACTAACATACTCTTTACACACACAAGGCTCCCCATCAAATTATTCTTATTTATTTCTTACATATACAACTCATTCTTACATATTCCTTACACCTTTACACACATCCCATCCTTACAACTTATTTCTTACACTCCCAACAACTTTATTTTAAAAATACGCACACTACTCACAACCATCTCATTCTCTACACACATAAGGCTCTCCATCACATCCAACTCTTACATATTCCTTACACACATCTCATCCTTCCAACTTATATTCCCTTACATACTCTTCATCCTAACCATCCATTTCAAACAAACACATCTCAAACCTTCCATTTCACCTTCTTCTCCAATAAATGGAATATTCTCTTGCATATTCTCCTCCTAACCTAACCATGATCATTTCTAACCCAACCATGGTTAGTTCTCAACACACCCATTTCTCACCCAACCATGGTTAAATTTAAACCTCATCAACATCCACACTTTCTCACAAAGGAAGGAATATTCCCTTGGATATACCCTTTAACCCAACCATGGTTCACTCTCTAACTTAACCATGGTTTGTTTTCTACACACTTCTATCTAACCCAACCTTGGTTACTCCTAACTTAAACATGGTTCATTCTTAACCCAACTTCACTCACTCTTCCCTATAGAGGAATATCTCATGGCATATTCTCTTCTCTCTTTTATGCCATGTGAGGAATACCCATTCTACCCCTACCCAATTATCCTTTCTATCTTTCTATCTTTGGTAATTGGTTTTTCATAAACACTTCACAAAACATTTTCCAAATTGGCTATTTGAGTTGGTAAACCTTAGGTTGATTAATGTTAAGGTTTAAATGTCTGAAGTACAATTAGGGGTTTAGCAAGGTTAGGTATTTATAAGGCTAACACCCAAATTGGGAAAATCTTACAGCAGCCCTGGCGCGCTGCCCGAGCATTGACGCGCCAGTCTCGATAAAATTTTCCTAAGATGGGTCTTTGCCTATAAATATCCCACCTTGCCTCTTGTATTCCTCGCCGCTTGCCATTATTCTTTCTCTCTACATTCTTTCTCTCTAATCCTCTAATTCTATCTTGTGTTCTTAATATTTCACACTAACATCTTTGAAAGAACACATCTCCTTGCAAGGGAAGAATCACAAGAACCTAATCCACTCTTGTAATTGTGTTGAGGGTCTTCTTATCTTTATCCTTTCTACTACAATTGAGTCTCTAGGTTAGGTTAGGGCTTGGTTGAACAAACAATCATTTATTCATTCAATTGTTTATTAGGGAACTCTTCTGTCTTGGTGGTCAAGCCTAGATCATTGGGGATCTAGTTGGGGTTTGATACTTCCGGGTGGAAGTTTTGGTTGTGCCTTTGTGACCTAGTGTAAGTCGAACCACGAGATTCTTTAGGGTGGTTTCTGAGAGCGGAATACCGCGGGAGTAACTCCTTCTTTGTGAGCATCAATATTGGCAAATATCGGTGGAGTGAATTGTAACGGTTTGTAGTCCACTGAAAGGATTATACTAGTGTAATAGTATCGGTGTCGTGGATTCGCAACTGGACGTACGGATGGTTTAAACCCCCTATCCCGAACCAGTATATATCGTGGTGTCTTTTACTCGCTTTATATACTTTGGATTGTGTTTGTGTTAGTGGTTGTTATTGTTTAAACCACTTGGTTCTCTTCGAGGCTTAAAGTTTTTAAACGTTCTAAAAGCTAAAAAAACCGTATTCAAACCCCCCCCCTACGGTTCTACAAACTAAATGGAACAAGAAGCAATATTTTTCTGATGTTGTAAATTTGATGTCATCTCAGTTTACGCATAATGGAAGATATGAGAGAAATGAACCTTCGGCTAGGCCCACATTAAGGACCCATGGATGCTGCAAACAGTTGAACGTCATTTATGTGAAGTAGGAACCTGCTTCAAAGCTACTAGCAGACAAGCCAGTGACACAAACAAGCCAGTGACACGTACAAATGGAGAGAGGGTAACTTGAGTTGCATTTTTTCCTAATTTTACTTCTACTTAGTTGTGTTTTCAAATTCTACAGTTATAGTTGTAATTCAGTAATGAAAGTATTTCAAAAGATGTCCAAAAAAGTATGATCACGATATTATCTATGGAAATCTGGTAAAAAAAACCCGCCGCAACGCGGCGGATGCTTACTACTTGTTAACTAAAGTAGAAATGTTATTATTTTGAGTATAATGTAACAATCACAAATATCATGAGGCATATTTTGGGTTTAATGTTACTTTGTACTATTTCAGAACAGTGGTAGGAGTTGGTGGACGGTGATGGTGGTGGTAGTGATTGACAGTGGTAGCGGTGAGGGTGGTGGGTGAATAAGAAAAGAGTATGATTGCTAATGGTGGGACCTACATGTATGAAAGGATAAAAAAACAATAAAAAACACCCCAACCACTAGACTAGGCGTCCACTGGTGAATATATGACACAATCAAGTTCTTTTAACCAATTTTTGGGTCGAACTTGTTTTCATACGTTTTCTACCGTTTTATACGTTTTTATCTGTTTTTAAATGTTTTCACCCGTTTTTATCTGTTTCTTACGTTTTCGTCCGTTTTTATACGTTTTAGTCCGTTTTTATACCTTTTCGTCGGTTTTTTTTACGTTTTCGTCCATTTTATACGTTTTCGTCTGTACTTTTACGTTTTCGTCTGTTGTTATATGTTTCCGTCTATTTTTTTTATGTTTTGTCAATTCTTATACGTTTTCGTCTATTTCTTAATGTTTTCGGCCGTTTTTATCCATTTTCGTAGGTCTTATTATGTTTATTTTTCGTTTTTATAAACTTTCATCCGCTTTTTAATGTTTTCTTTCATTTTTTTACGTTTTCATCCGTTTTTTTTAACATTTTTGTCCGTTTCTATCCATTTTTGTCCTTTGTTATACGTTTTCGTCCGTTTTAATATATTTTCGTTTGTTTTTATACATTTTTGTCCATATTTGTTTACGTAAAGATGGACGAAAACGTAAAAAACGGTTGGGAACGGATAAAAACAAACAAAAAGGTTAAAAACGGACGAATGCGCAAAAATGGACGAAAACGTAAAAAAATGAACGAAAATGTATAAAAACGGACAAAGACGTAACAAAACGGGCGAAAACGGATAACACGAAAACAGATAAAAATTAACGAAAATGTTAAAAAATATATAAAAACAGATGAAAACGTAAAAATATGGATGAAAATGTACAAAAACGGACGAAAACGTAAAAAATGGACAAAAATGTTAAAAAATGGTCGAAAACGTTCACAAACGGATGAAAACGTAAAAACAGATAAAAAAGTCATAAAACGGACAAAAACATATAAAACGAACGAAAATGTAAAAAAATTGACGAAAGCGTTTAAAGACGATGAAAACATAAAAATACGGACGAAAACTTATAAAAACGGACGAAATTTAAGAGGAAAGCGTAAAAAAGAGACAAAACGTAAAAAAATGGACCAAAACGTAAAAAAAAATGGACGAAAACGTAAAAAAACAGACGAAAATGTATAAAACGGACGAAAATGTATATAAACGGACGAAAACGTAAAAGAATGGATGAAAACGGATAAAAACGTATACAAACGATCAAAAATGAGTTCGAGCCAAAAATTGGTTAAAAGAAATTGATTGTGGCATATTCACCATTGGACGCCTAGTCTAGTGGTTGGGGTGTTGGTTTTTGAAGCAAAAGACCTGAGTTCAAGCCTTACTAGCCCCTTATTATTTCTCTAGGGATGTATGGTGGCCAACATTACTAACGGAGGAATGTGTGTATGTGCCAAAAAAATGTAAAGGATGTAAAGCGAGACAGTGAACAAACCACAAAGATATATTTTGGACTTTTCTAAAAAAAAAAAAAAAGTTACAGGTTATATGATCTACATAACTATAAATTTACAGTCTCCGTATTATTATTATTATTATTATTATTATTATTATTATTATTATTATTATTATTATTATTATTATTTATTTTTTTTAATAATAATAAAAAATATCATTGAAACCATGAAAATTACATGAAGTTGGAGGGGAGTCTAGACACAATCTGTGCTCCCACCCCTTTTTGAATACATAAACTAACTCGATGAAAAATAAAAGCACCACACTTAACGTTGTTAGAGTGGTTGCTGGCAATAGTCCCGACACGCGAGAGTGTATTCAAAGCTTCCACATCGAGTTCCCCAAACGTAGAAAAAGCGAAAGGGGCGAACTTGTATCCATTGTCTTCACACTTGGACGCATACTTCTTCCTTTTCTTTTCCACAGCATTACTCAGAGCAGCCCCAGGAGCCCATGATGTCACCCCAGTCCCAGCAAACGGAGAGACCCCAGTCACATCCAGACATGCGTCCTTACCTTGGAACCAGTTGAATAATAGCACATCAGCAGGGCGTAGTTCCCTCCCTTCCTCTGACAGAAATCCCATTGGAGCCTCTTTACACACAACAATCCCGGCTTTGGAACATATGTCAACAAGGATATCACGCTCGAAATTATGCCTGAACTTAACACCCACTTCGTTAGCGCAGTGGACCGCGTGATCCCCCCATTGGTCCATACGATGTGTATTGCAGCTCGGGCATAGGCTGCCTTCAGAGAACATGGGAACCGCGAGCCTGTAACATAACACGGATCGAAATTGGCGAGGATTCATCCTTTGTCCTAGGCCGTCGATAGGGATGGTAAAGAGGAAGTCCTGTGCATGTGGGGCGCGGATACTACTGAGTATAGCCACCTGCCTTGGACTTAACAAGTACTTGGAAACAAGGTCTTTCTCAATGACACCGAAATAACACTTTGCCAAAGTTTTCATCAGTTGGGGGGCAGGAACGCCCCCGGTGGTAGTGAGAAAGTCGGTGTTGCAAGTAGCGTTGAAATTATCCAAGGCATGCTGGAATGAAGGGCCATGTGTGACAATACCGGTTTTGGTAAGTATCTTCTCCTGTAGGTCCCTCGTTTGCATACGAGAAGCGAGAAAGGCATATTGTATGATATCTCCCGCTACAAGGATACCGAGACCACCGAGTTTTATTGGGAGAGTGGCAAGCCGCCATTGCCAATCACCAAAACCCGGCCCTGAGGTAGTAACAATCTTCTCCAAGGATGCACGTAACGTCTGATCGAATTGAGCTTGGGCCTCTGATAAGTACAAGGGGGAACATGTTCGCAAAGCGTAAGATAATTTCGAAACTCCTGCACAATTGCGCAAGAGGAGCAGTTCGCATTGAGGATCATTAAGCTTGCTAATGGCCTCCATTAAAGATATGGTTTTAGAGACTCTTTTGGAAGCCAAGTCTCGACAGAAACCATCATCCAAGCTGACAGAACCCCCTAGAAGTTTGACGCCATGGAGCGGACGAGCGATATTCTTGGGGAACACACCATCTATTATACTCCTAGGGTCCTCCACAGGCCAGAAGAGTTCAGTCTTAGCGACGTTCAAGAACAAACCACGAGCCGGGCCCTCCGTCCTGATGATGTCTAACGCCTTAGCGACCGTGAGAGTGTCTCCAACAATAGTACCATCATCAAGATACCAAGCCTGAAGAGCAAGCTCACAAGAGCGATTAATGACATGAACCAAAGGGTGCAAAGCTAGGGCAAATAACAAAGGCCCCATAGGATTTACAAGAAATTAGAGAGAAGACGAGATTAGAGATGGCAAAAAAAAACCATACCCAATGGGGATTCGATCCCCAAACCCGATTTGACGGGGATGGGGATGGGGATGGAAACGGGGAATCTCTAAATTATGAAAATGGTGATGGGACGGGGATGGGGGTAGCATAAATCCCCGAACCCAACACTGAACATTTGAATGCATTAAGTATATAAGAAATAATGTATATCATACTAGACTTACTTGTATATATTTATTAGTATTGGCATGTATATTTATATTCTACGTGATATTTAAAGAATAAAAAATTGTTAAAAGTATAAGCATTAACTACATATTAATCAACTGATATTTTGTTCAAAAGACACGTAGTACATTGTTTTTATGTTATATGTAATGTTTGCGATGCTTTAAATTTGAATTGACATTTTAATTAATCTAGCGATGTATGATATACGTTTTTAAGGCATTATATGCGTCAAATTATTTAAACTTTCGATGAGTTTGTACAAATTTCATGTTTATTTCTTTAAGGATAGAAAATACCCGAATCCCCATTGGAGATGGGGATGGGGATGTAAATAATTCCCTGGCGGGGATGGGGCCGGAGATGGGGATGGAGAGTAGAAAACAGGGATGTGGATAGGAAATGCGATCCCCGACATTTCCCGCCCCTTTGCCATCCCTAGCCGAGATACTATATGCGCCGTCACTCCTCTAGCTATAGCAAAGATAATCCTACTAAAAATATGAGTCGCAGCACGTGCTCTAATGTCTTGAGTCATAGAGAACTTTCGGACCCGCTTCAATAAGGTCACCGCATCCTTCTCAAGTTCCCCAAAAGAAGAGAATGAGAAGGGGAGAAACTCATATTCAATATTCGCGCACTTAGTCTTATACTTGACGCGTTACGTGTTCACCCATATCCAATATTCGCGCACTTATTATTATTATTATTATTATTATTATTATTATTATTATACCCAAAACTTCATATATACGTGGGACCTTCAGTTTTAACGTCGTCGATGAATGAAAACAAATGCTTGATGGTAGAAGTCAGTCAATTGCGACTTAAATGGATCAGTTAGTGCTAAATATGATGTACCTGGCCATTTTTTTTGAGGTTTGAATTTTGAAACAAACTTTAAAAAGATTGTTGTTTTGGTCCATGTCCTTTATTTCTTAACCCACAGAATTATTAACTTCATATTCATGGATAAGCTTACTTTAACCTTTCTATTATGCTCAGGTATTCTAATCTCATTGTTGAGCGCTTGTGCTGGAGTAGACACCATAACATTAAATCAAACCATCAAAGATGATGACACCATTGTTTCATCTGGTGAAAATTACGAAATGGGATTTTTTAGCCTTGGGACAACAAAGAATCGGTACATTGGAATATGGTACAAAAAGATATCCACTTGCACGGTCGTGTGGGTTGCTAACAGAGAGACTCCATTGACCAATAAATCTGGTGTGCTCAAAGTTGGCCATAATGGATTAGAACTTTTGAATAGTAACAAGACTGTAATCTGGTCAACGAATACATCAGAATCAGTCACGACTAGTAGTCTGGTGGCACAGCTTTTGGATAACGGGAATCTTGCTGTACGGGATCAAGATAACTTGATTTGGCAAAGTTTTGATTATCCTGGAGACACTCTTCTCTCAGGAATGAGAATCAGCATGGACTTGTCTACCAGAAAAGACATACATTTGACGTCATGGAAGACTGATGATGACCCGTCGGCAGGGCCTTATATTCTTCGGGTGGATCCAAATGGGTATCCACAACTATTTGAAAGGAAGAATTTGGATACACAGTCGAGGTTTGGACCATGGAATGGTGTTACATTCAATGGTATGCCTAATTTAGGCGAGAAATTAATATTTACTCACCAGTTTATTGTTTATGAGAAGGAGATATACTATAAATATGAACTTGTGAACAACTCACTTATTTCCAGGATGCATTTAAGTCCTAATGGAAATATTGAATACTCTAACTGGATCAGAAGTACACAAAGTTGGAGGGTAGTTTCAACAACACCCAATATATGTGATAATTATGCCATTTGTGGTGCCTATGGAGTCTGCAACATCGACAAAACCCCTGCTTGTAGTTGCCTGGAAGGATTTGAACCTCGACACCCTGAAGAATGGAACATAGCAGATTTTACAAGTGGGTGTCAACGGATAAAACCATTATCATGTGGAAATGAGGATGGTGATGGGTTTCGTAATATTTCAGGTGTGAAATTCCCAGACACAAATAATACTCGGTACAATCAGAGCATGACACTTGGTGAATGTGAATTATCCTGCAAGAAGGTTTGCTCTTGTACTGCTTATGCTAGTTTAGATATTAGAAATGGTGGGAGCGGATGCTTACTATGGTTCAATGATCTGATGGATGTTCGAATGGTTGAGAAAACTGAAGTGCTTTATATACGAATGCCTGCCTCTGAACAAACAAGTAAGTCTCTATATGCAAATCTGTATTAAATAATAACATGAAAATTGTCGTTTTAGTTATGTATTTTAACTTGAGGACTGACAGCCCAAAAGCAAGGCTCCAACAAGAAGAAACAAACCACCAAAATAGTTGTTTCAGCATCACTTGGTTCGGTCCTTGTATGTGTTATTCTAGCATTTTATGTAGCCTGGAGAAAACATAAAAGATCTCGCAAGTTGATATTAGGTAACCTAAACATGTTACCTCTTTAAGATTGAAAATAGATAAACTAAGTACTAATAAAAAAAAAATATTGTATTTTATTGTAGGTCCAGCACCAGCCTGTGATGATACCATTGAGGGTCGTATGGAAGATACTGAGATGTCGTCGTTCAGCCTTTCTGTGATTGCTAAGTCTACTAACAACTTCTCCATCAACAATAAGCTTGGTGCAGGTGGATTTGGTCCTGTTTACAAGGTAATATATTCATATATGATTTAAGTTAAAATCAGTGAGGATTATTAATCAATTACCTTAACTTTTAGGGTGTGCTTAAAGATGGACAAGAAATAGCTGTGAAACGACTCTCGGAAACTTCAACACAAGGGATTGATGAGTTTAAGAATGAAGTTAGGTTAATTGCCAAACTTCAGCATCGGAATCTTGTGAAGCTTCTAGGCTACTGCATTCAAGGAAATGAAAAACTGCTAATATATGAATACATGGCAAACAAGAGCCTAGACTCATTTATATTTGGTTCGCCACAAATATTTTACTTTTCATACTTACTAATAAATAATGTGTTATAACTAATATTCAAAGTACTTAACTTATTAGCAGATAATAATTCTGGAAGCTCAATTCTCGATTGGCCTCGTCGTTATTGTATTGTCCATGGAATTGCTAGAGGACTTCTTTATTTACATCAAGATTCACGTCTAAGAATCATCCATAGAGATATGAAAGCTAGCAACATTTTGTTAGATAAGGACATGAACCCGAAGATATCAGACTTTGGCCTTGCTAGAAGGTTTAGTGGGAATGAGGCAGAAGCTAATACTAACAGAGTGGTTGGAACCTAGTAAGAATCTTGATTCACATATGATCTTAATTATGTTATTTAAAATACTCATATCAAAATTCCATTCTTTATAGTGGCTATATACCTCCGGAGTATGCGTTGCATGGGTTTTATTCGGTAAAATCGGATGTGTATAGCTTTGGAGTCTTGGTATTGGAAATAGTGACTGGGAAGAAAAACAGAGGATATTCACGAGAAGAACACAACGATACCCTTGTTGGACATGTAAGAATTGGTGTGTTTGCGTTCTTTTATACGATTAGCATATTTTCTTACTATTAGCGCATTATTCATGTTATTGGCATATCTTAGGCATGGAGATTGTACAAAGAAGGCAGGTCGCTTGAGCTAGTGAGCGCTTCTTTAAGACCATCATGTGTTGAGTCCCAAGTATTAAGATCAATACATATTGGTTTGTTATGTGTGCAACATCATGCAGAAGATAGGCCAACTATGTCGTCGGTGGTTCTCATGTTAGGTAATGAGAATGCTTTGCCTCCACCTAAACAGCCTGCATTTTTGGCTGAAGAAGAAATGCCTGAACTTAGATCTATTTCGTCGGGGCCAACAGTAGGTTCTATTGATGATGTTACTATAACACTGTTAGATGCTCGATAAGTATACAAATTCTTCCTTCAGTGTGCTCATAATATGTGTAACTCCATGGTATAAATCTTGTATCTTCAACTATGATGCAATAATGCATCAGTTGTTAGAATCACTAACAGAAGAATTCATTTTTTATGAAGATGGAACCATGGGTAAGTTAGATTGGTTATCTATTAGTAACTTGCTGTGTTTCATCTTATATTTTGATGGTAGACTATTAGTAAGTTAAATATTTAATATGTTTTTTCTTTAGCGGCTTTTATTTTTATTAAAATAGAGTCTAGCAAGAAGCTAGAAACAACGAAATTTATATTGTAATATTACAAGCAAACTGTGGATCTACTATCCATTCATACTAAACAGGCCGAATTTAGAAAATGAAAGTGTTTTTATCTCATCTAGTAAGGTATCCTTCCTTGGTGTTTTAACATCAAAACTAACTTTGTTCCTATTCCTCCAAATCACCCAACAAGCTGTTTGAACAACCGCATAGAAACAGATTTTCAGATGTAGCGCAGATCAATATATGTTTGGGTTAGCTCAACTCTAGCTGTTTCTAGCTATTTGGGTCATGTAATGGACTCATTTGCTATTGGGAAACATCACCCTTGGTTTCGACTTAAGATATAGAAGTCAAAATATGCAATATTTTCTATTTGAGGTTAGTAAAAGAATCCAAATTATATACGGAGTAATACGTTTTACAGTGTTTGAAGACTAAATGAGAATGTTATTTGATATTATTGAAAAGGATTGAATTGCTTGCATGTTGTAGCCGGATGGAATTAATATTACCACATTCATAGTAGTCTTAAAAATAAAAGACAAGACATTTATTATTCAATTCTTTTTAAACTGGTGGAATGTTTGAACTTGGATTCTTTAGCCCTGGAAGCTCAAAGAACTGATAAGTGGGGATATGGCATTACAACATATCACCTCAAACAGTTGTATGAGTTGCTAATAGATATAAACCGCTTACGAACACATCAAGCGTATTTAAAGTCAGTAGTCACCTAAATTTGCCGATTCTGAACGGTTGAGAAACTGTCATATGGTCATCGAATTCATCTGTGTCTGATGGGACTATACTACTAGTCTAGTTGCACAGCTTTTGGATACCGGAAATATGATTGTAGGGAATGATAGTGACACTGTTTGGCAAAGTTTTGATGACATTACTGAGACTACTTGCACAGGAATGAAATTTGGGAAAGATTTCGTGACTGGGAAAGAAAGAATTTACTTCTTGGAAGAGTCTCGATGATCCTTCACAAGGTTTATACGTACTTTATATGGATACAAATGGAAACCCGCGGGCATTTCAGAGATGTGGTTTGGTTTACAATAGAAGTTTGGACCATGGAGTGGTCTTAGATTAGTGGCTTTCCTAGTAAGACACAAAAATCAATCTGCGCATATGAATTTGTTATCAATGAAAAAGAGGTTATGCCTACAACTATAGATACGTGTACTCAGTATGGAATGTGTGGTCCTCATGGAATATAACATTAACAACTCACCAGTCTGCAGTTGTCTGGATGTTTTGAACCATCACAACCAGAAGAATGTAATACAGGAAATTGGTCAAGTGGCTGCCAGCATAAGAAACCTTTGGATTGTGTGTATGGGGATGAATTTCAGAAATTTCCAGAGGTTAAATTACCAGACACACAATGGTCATGGTATAATGTGAGCATGAACACTGGGGAATGTGAGGTAGCATGTAAGAGGAATTGTTCTTGTACAGCTTATGCAAATTTGGTTCTTGAAAGAGTTGGAAGGGGATGTTTGCTATGGTTCGGAAGTTTAATGGATGTAAGAGTGTTTAGGGGAAAATAGTGATCTTTATGTAAGAGTCGCAATGACTGAGTCAACTGGTATGTCAATTTTTTATATGTATGTGGTGTCAGTTCTAAGTCAGTTGACATAAATATGTCTTTGTTAACGTAAAATAGTCTTCATAATGATCTGAAATTTTACTGTCTTTTCAGTCGTGAAATCAGGTTCGTGGAAGAAAAAGGTAGTCCTGCTAGGCATCTTAACATCAGTAGTGTTGGTTCTGGTTGGTCTGACTTTAGCAGTGTAAGCTTATAAGAAGAAATGTTCAAGGGGACCATGTAATGCAATCAATCTTCTTATAGCCACTGTGGATAAATGAAGAGCAAGCATGTGCTTACCTCTTGATATACCACTTTGTAGGTAAGCTGATGCAGGCCCTTGGTGAAGATTATCCAGATGGGAGCCAGAATATAGATGTAGACTTACCATCATTTAGTGTGGCAAAAACAGCTAATATACCAATCACTTCTCAGACAGCAGCAAGCTTGGAGAAGGTGGTTTTGGTCCAGTTTGTAAGGTAAATCACTTATACATGCCTATATTATGTCCAAAAGTGAGTTTGTGAAACCACCACTTTTACAACCAGAAGTTCCTTGTATAAGCATAAGAATTAAAGGTTGTAATTCAGCCCATTTGCTTATGAATGGGTAGATTTTGGTTATGTTAATTGTTTAACGGGGTCAACGGGTTGTAGCAAAGCTTGAAAAAAAAAGGGTGGGGGGGATTAAATTTGTTAAACTGTTTGAAAGTGCTAATGTTTGTACCAATCTACTTAATTTTAAATTTATTTATTTATTTTTTATATATTTATTTATTTATTTACGGAGTATTTTTTTGTGAAAATGTGTTTTGATTCAACCCAACCCAGCCAATTCTATTTGGAAATAAAAATTACCCATATTGACCTGAACTCAATTAGGTAACAAAAATTACCCGTACTAAGGATAAATTTCAGTTATTTTGAAACAATAAGGATAGTTGCTAAACCAAATCATTAGGGTGTGTCTGAAGATGGACGACAAATAGCTGTGAAACGACTTTCAAAGACATCTACGCAAGGTTTTGTCGAGTTCAAAAATGAAGTTAGCTTTGTTCCAAACTTCATTTTTTTTTTTTTTTTTTAAATTGGAATTGTTCCAAACTTCAACACAGGAATCTTGTGAAACTTCTGGGATACTGTGATCAAGGAGATGAAATCATGTTGAATAATGAATACATGCCCAACAGAAGCCTAGATACAATTTTATTTGGTATGAAATGAATTAAATTTCTGATCGAACTAATTTATTTATTAATTTGTCTAGTTACTTCCCTGAGATAAAACCAGGAATTTAGTACTTGGTTGGAGTCACCGCTTCAGAAAAATCCAAGGGATTGTGCTAGGGCTTCTTTATTTGCATCAAATTCCTGCCTCCGTATTATACATAGAGACCTGAAAGCCAGCAATGTTTTGTTAGACAAGGATATGAACCCAAAGATATCACATTTTGGTCTTGCCAGACGGCTCAAAGGATATGAGACCAGAGATATAACAGCGTTGCAGGAACATAGTAAAAATCAATTTATGCCTCAATTTGTTATTTAAACCCTGATGCAGTGGTTACATCTCACCTAGCCTGAGTATGTGGTGCATGGGCTTTTCTCTGTAAAAGTCAGATGTATATTGCTTCGGAGTTTTAGTGCTAGAAATAATTGGTGGAATGAAGCATCCAGGATTCTCTCATCACGAGCACAGTGATAGCCTTCTTGGACATGTAAGCTTTTGTATGCTCTACAATCCATTTTGCAATGTACATATACCTTATTATTTATGGTACTAGTTATAATGCCCGCGCACGCGCGGGTTTTTTTTTAAGTTTTTTGAATAACATATTTTTATTTATTAAAAAATAAATAATTTAATCTTTGTTTTGTTTGGTTTATGATTATAGTTTTTAAAATAAATAATTATATTTTTTAAAATTATAGTTTTTTATTATTAAAGATAGTCATTTAAAAATTTTGCATCTTATTTATATTTTTTATATTTATCTTCTACTTGTGTAGTATATATCAACAAAACGAATTTAGAAATTTATAAATTAAAAAATAATAATTAATTAAAATATTACTTAATAAAGAAATAGTTTTTTTTGAAATACGAAAGTCCCCACTAGGAGTTTTGTTGTATTATATAAAAGATACTATAGGCATTGCACCCTTACATGACTCGTGCATCAAGTCTGAAGCACTCCGGTCTATACTTATTGGTCAACTATATGTGCAAAACCATGCCGAAGCTATAAGCCAATGATGTTGTATGTGGTTCTTATGCTAGGTAACGAGGGTATTTTGCCTTCACCTAAACAACCTGCCTTTTTTCCGAGCTTGAACCAATCTCTTTGCCTTCTGTACCAGTCAATGACGTAACAATGACATCATTAGATGCCCGATGGAATCAAATGTTATAAATTTGTGTCTCTACAAGTAAATAAACCCATAAAATACTTGATTTCATGAGCTGTAACACATACTTCGTATATTAGATGTACATGTTCACATCTACCTAATTGAGCAAACATTTTGTTTGGGTCATTCTTTGGCCTCCTATGAATAAGCGAAATATTTTTTAAAGCTTGTTCAGAGTACTGGCTTTTTTTTTTTTTTTTTTTTTTTTTTTTTTTTTTTTTACCTTTATAATACACATTTGAACCACACTCATTCACATGGAAGTATTTTGCTAAGCATTTTACATTTTGAAAGTGGAGTCTTTCTATTCCATAGTCATCATTGTGCATAAAAATCAAAGGAAGCTGGTGATATATGTCAAATGGTTACGATTAGAGATACTGAGAAGGCAACTTAATTGTTTGGTGGATAGTCATTTGTCAACATGTATAGACCATAATTGAGACTTGACCATAAGAGTCATCCCTCTTCAAGTTGAATGGGTCAACTAGAATTGGTATGAATTATGAAATACTAGACGAGTACCCGTGCATAGCAACGAGATTTTATAGCGTCAGATGTTTTAGTGAGATTTCAAGTATATATACATATCGAAAAGGTACAAGTGAAAGGGTGTGTTGGTTCGTTTGATTCCAACCGTCGTGTCCTTTCAATTGTAACTACCATATAACTGTTTTCTAACTGCCTAAATAACTGTATTTGTAACTGCTGTTGACTTTGCTCCGGTTTGACTTTAGGGTTGACTTTATTAGATTGGGATTAACCCAATAAATTATACTCAAAGTATTTATTAGCACAATATTACAATCACAAATGACTCATACCTACAGTTTTGATCCCCAAACTTATTTGCTTTTATACAATACAAATGTACTTACAAACTTAATATGTAAATTCAACTTAACAACTTCGAAATCAAAGATTCATAATCATCAAAATCAACACATGATAATTTATGCAAATCAATATCACAACCACAAATTAAAAAATATTGTGGTCAATAAAATTAACAAGTGAATCAAATCACAAACTAAAACACATAAGCATAATAACTAGATAATTATTGAATTATTTGATCAAACTTCGAGCATTACCTGCAATAATTTGCAAATCCAATCAGCGGTGAGGATGATCGGTGACAGCGACGATGACGGTAATGATGATCGGCGAAGATGAGGATGAGCGCAACGTGAAAAGATCGGCGCTGATGAATCGTTAAGACGATTGGCGACAGTTAAATGATCGGAGACGGTCCTAGTGAGGGTTGTGTGTTTTCATTTGGTGACTTTTGTAATTTTTTGTCACTTTTGTATTCTTAGTAGGCAAAAGTTTTAGTCACCATATGTCACTTTTTGTCACTTTTGTATTCTTAGTAGGCAAAAGTTAGATGATTGGAGACTCGGTATTGTTGTAATGGTCTGAATTCTAGCTTGAATTAAATTATTTGGAATTTATTACTTGTTCTAACTGTTGGATGAAGCTCTTTTAGTCCCATAACCTGGCCCTGGCAAGAAAAAGGTAATCCTTCTATGCATCTTAACTTCATTAGGATTAGTCCTGGTTGGCCTGACTTTAGCAGTACTATATGATTGTAATTAGAAGTACAAGACCTAGTAATTCGATCAATCTTGTTTTTACTACTCCAAAAGGATTATTGCAATCAGAAGAAACATACTACCTCCGTCCCATAATAATTGTCCAGTTTGACTTTTTACGGTCTAATTTGTTCAACTTTGACCTTAAATACTTTTATGTGTGTTATATAATATTTGATGCAAAATATATGAATGATTGGATTTTAACTATATTTTCATTCATATAATTTGCCTCCACCTAAACAGCCTGCATTTTTTGCTGAAGAGGAAATGCCTGAACTTGGATCTATTTCGTCGGGGCCAACAGTAGGTTCTATTGATGATGTTACTATAACACAGTTAGATGCTCGATAGCAAAGTACGGAGTATATAAATTCTTCCTTCAGTGTGCTCATAATATGTGTAACTCTATAGTATAAATCTTGTATATGGAACCATAATGCATCAGTTGTTAGAATCACTAAAAGAAGAATTCATTTTTTTATGAAGATGGAACGATGGGCAAGTTGGATTGGTTATCTATTAGTGACTTGCTGTGTTTCATCTTATATTTAATGGTAGACTCAATTAGAAAGTTGGATATTTAATATGTTTTTTTTTTTTCTTTAGCGGCTTCTATTTTTATTAAAATAGAGTCTAGCAAGAAGCTAGAAACAACGAAACTTACATTAATTGTAATATTACAAGAAAACTGTGGATCTACTATCCATTCATACCAAACAGGCCGAATTTAGAAAATGAAAGTGCTTTGATCTCATCTAGTAAGGTATCCTTCCTTGGTGTTTTAACATCAAAACAAACTTTCTTCTTATTCTTCCAAATCACCCAACAAGCTGTTTGAACAACCGCATAGAAACAGATTTTCAGATGTAGCGCAGATCAATATATGTTTGGGTTAGCTCAACTCTAGCTGTTTCTAGCTATTTGGGTCATGTAATGGACTCATTTGCTATTGGGAAACATCACCCTTGGTTTCGACTTAAGATATAGAAATCAAAATATGCAATATTTTCTATTTGAGGTTAGTAAAAGAATCCAAATTATATAATACGTTTTACAGTGTTTGAAGACTAAATGAGAATGTTATTTGATATTATTGAAAAGGATTGAATTGCTTGCATGTTGTTGCCGGATGGAATTAATATTACCACATTCATAGTAGTCTTAAAAATAAAAGACAAGACATTTATTATTCAATTCTTTTTAAACTGGTGGAATGTTTGAACTTGGATTCTTTAGCCCTGGAAGCTCAAAGAACTGATAAGTGGGGATATGGCATTACAACATATCACCTCAAACAGTTGTATGAGTTGCTAATAGATATAAACCACTTACGAACACATCAAGCGTATTTAAAGTCAGTAGTCACATAAATTTGCCGATTCTGAACGGTTGAGAAACTGTCATATGGTCATCGAATTCATCTGTGTCTGATGGGACTATACTACTAGTCTAGTTGCACAGCTTTTGGATACCGGAAATATGATTGTAGGGAATGATAGTGACACTGTTTGGCAAAGTTTTGATGACATTACTGAGACTACTTGCACAGGAATGAAATTTGGGAAAGATTTCGTGACTGGGAAAGAAAGAATTTACTTCTTGGAAGAGTCTCGATGATCCTTCACAAGGTTTATATGTACTTTATATGGATACAAATGGAAACCCGCGGGCATTTCAGAGATGTGGTTTGGTTTACAATATAAGTTTGGACCATGGAGTGGTCTTAGATTAGTGGCTTTCCTAGTAAGACACAAAAATCAATCTGCGCATATGAATTTGTTATCAATGAAAAAGAGGTTATGCCTACAACTATAGATACGTGTACTCAGTATGGAATGTGTGGTCCTCATGGAATATAACATTAACAACTCACCAGTCTGCAGTTGTCTGGATGTTTTGAACCATCACAACCAGAAGAATGTAATACAGGAAATTGGTCAAGTGGCTGCCAGCATAAGAAACCTTTGGATTGTGTGTATGGGGATGCATTTCAGAAATTTCCAGAGGTTAAATTACCAGACACACGAACACTGGGGAATGTGAGGTAGCATGTAAGAGGAATTGTTCTTGTACAGCTTATGCAAATTTGGTTCTTGAATCATGGGGCTTTGTGGTCTAGTGGTAGTTGCTTAAGCAATTAAGCGTGCCCAAGTGAGAGTAGTACCGGGTTGGGTGACCGTCCGGGAAGTCCTCACTTAAGGACCATAAGCTCTAATGATATCAACCAGCTGCCTTAGAAGCCTGGCCAGCCATGTGATGTCTTGACCAACAAAAAAGGACGCGACTTCGATTCCGATCCGCAAGCATGGTTGGGTATTGGGTGGAGGTATTTCACAAGCATCAAACCTTTGCTAGGTAGGGTTGATGGGTGCCATTATGGTACACAGGGTTGAGGTGTCCGTGCCAATCTACACTTTTGACCAACAAATTTGGTTCTTGAAAGAGTTGGAAGGGGATGTTTGCTATGGTTTGGAAGTTTAATGGATGTAAGAGTGTTTAGGGGAAAATAGTGATCTTTATGTAAGAGTCGCAATGACTGAGTCAACTGGTATGTCAATTTTTTATATGTATGTGGTGTCAGTTCTAAATCAGTTGACATAAATATGTGTCTTTGTTAACGTAAAATAGTCTTCATAATGATCTGAAATTTTACTGTCTCTTCAGTCGTGAAATCAGGTTCGTGGAAGAAAAAGGTAGTCCTGCTAGGCATCTTAACATCAGTAGTGTTGGTTCTGGTTGGTCTGACTTAGAGGTGGCAATTTGTGCCCAAACTCAAAAAAATGGGCTAAATGAGCAAATTTTTAAAAGATTTTGGTATATTTGGGCCCCCTCTTTTTTTTGAAATGGGCATATATTGCCCATTTAGAAGTTAGATGGGCATAATGGACACACATGTTTTTCTTTAAATTGGAGAACATTAAATTGGTTTTAATGAAAAACTTATTAATATATTATTTAAATATAAATGAGGTGTTACGTTTGAGGAATTTTTGTTGTTGTTTTAAGTCTTTTCTAAAGTGATTCGCGCCCATTTGGCCCGCGCCCGTTTAGACCGCGCCCGTTTTGCCCGTAGCCCGTTTAGCCCGTAGCCCGTGCCCGCCCGGCCCGCCCGTTTTGCCACCTCTAGTCTGACTTTAGCAGTGTAAGCTTATAAGAAGAAATGTTCGAGGGGACCATGTAATGCAATCAATCTTCTTATAGCCACTGTGGATAAATGAAGAGCAAGCATGTGCTTACCTCTTGATACACCACTTTGTAGGTAAGCTGATGCAGGCCCTTGGTGAAGATTATCCAGATGGGAGCCAGAATATAGATGTAGACTTACCATCATTTAGTGTGGCAAAAACAGCTAATATACCAATCACTTCTCAGACAGCAGTAAGCTTGGAGAAGGTGGTTTTGGTCCAGTTTGTAAGGTAAATCACTTGTACATGCCTATATTATGTCCAAAAGTGAGTTTGTGAAACCACCACTTTTATAACCAGAAGTTCCTTGTATAAGCATAAGAATTAAAGGTTGTAATTCAGCCCATTTGCTTATGAATGGGTAGATATTGGTTATGTTAATTGTTTAACGGGGTCAACGGGTTGTAGCAAAGCTTTAAAAAAAAGGGTGGGGGGGATTAAATTTGTTAAACTGTTTGAAAGTGCTAATGTTTGTACCAATCTACTTAATTTTAATTTATTTATTTATTTATTTTTTTGTGAAAATGTGTTTTGATTCAACCCAACCCAGCCAATTCTATTTGGAAATAAAAATTACCCATATTGACCTGAACTCAATTAGGTAACAAAAATTACCCGTACTAAGGATAAATTTCAGTTATTTTGAAACAATAAGGATAGTTGCTAAACCAAATCATTAGGGTGTGTCTGAAGATGGACGACAAATAGCTGTGAAACGACTTTCAAAGACATCTACACAAGGTTTTGTCGAGTTCAAAAATGAAGTTAGCTTTGTTCCAAACTTCTTTTTTTTCTTTTTATTTTTCTTTTATTTTTCTTTTTTCTTTTCTTTTTTTTTTTTTAATCGGAATTGTTCCAAACTTCAACACAGGAATCTTGTGAAACTTCTGGGATACTGTGATCAAGGAGATGAAATCATGTTGAATAATGAATACATGCCCAACAGAAGCCTAGATACAATTTTATTTGGTATGAAATGAGTTAAATTTCTGATCGAACTAATTTATTTATTAATTTGTCTAGTTACTTCCCTGAGATAAAACCAGGAATTTAGTACTTGGTTGGAGTCACCGCTTCAGAAAAATCCAAGGGATTGTGCGAGGGCTTCTTTATTTGCATTAAATTCCTGCCTCCGTATTATACATAGAGACCTGAAAGCCAGCAATGTTTTGTTAGACAAGGATATGAACCCAAAGATATCAAATTTTGGTCTTGCCAGACGGCTCAAAGGATATGAGACCAGAGATATAACAGCGTTGCAGGAACATAGTAAAAATCAATTTGTGCCTCAATTTGTTATTTAAACCCTGATGCAGTGGTTACATCTCACCTAGCCTGAGTATGTGGTGCATGGGCTTTTCTCTGTAAAAGTCAGATGTATATTGCTTCGGAGTTTTAGTGCTAGAAATAATTGGTGGAATGAAGCATCCAGGATTCTCTCATCACGAGCACAGTGATAGCCTTCTTGGACATGTAAGCTTTTGTATGCTCTACAATCCATTTTGCAATGTACATATAACTTATTATTTATGGTATACTATAGGCATTGCACCCTTACATGACTCGTGCATCAAGTCTGAAGCACTCTGGTCTATACTTATTGGTCAACTATATGTGCAAAACCATGCCGAAGCTATAAGCCAATGATGTTGTCTGTGGTTCTTATGATAGGTTTTTGCCTTCACCTAAACAACCGGCCTTTTTTCCGAGCTTGAACCAATCTCTTTGCCATCTGTACCAGTCAATGACGTAACAATGACATCATTAGATGCCCGATGGAATCAAATGTTATAAATTTGTGTCTCTACAAGTAAATAAACCCATAAAATACTTGATTTCATGAGCTGTAACACATACTTCGTATATTAGATGTACATGTTCACATCTACCTAATTGAGCAAATATTTTGTTTGGGTCATTCTTTGGCCTCCTATGAATAAGCGAAATATTTTTTAAAGCTTGTTCAGAGTACTGGCTTTTTTTTTTTTTTTTTTTTTACCTTTATAATACACATCTGAACCACACTCATTCACATGGAAGTATTTTGCTAAGCATTTTACATTTTGAAAGTGGAGTTTTTCCATTCCATGGTCATCATTGTGCATAAAAATCAAAGGAAGCTGGTGGTGGTGATATATGTCAAATGGTTATGATTAGAGATACTGAGAAGGCAACTTAATTGTTTGGTGGATAGTCATTTGTCAACATGTATAGACCATAATTGAGACTTGACCATAAGAGTCATCCCTCCTCAAGTTGAACGGGTCAACTAGAATTGGTATGAATTATGAAATATTAGATGAGTACCCGTGCATAGCAACGAGATTTTATAGCGTCAGATATTTTAGTGAGATTTCAAGTATATATACATATCGAAAAGGTACAAGTGAAAGGGTGTGTTGGTTCGTTTGATTCCAACAGTCGTGTCCTTTCAATTGTAACTACCATATAACTGTTTTCTAACTGCCTAAATAACTGTATTTGTAACTGCTGTTGACTTTGCTCCGGTTTGACTTTAGGGTTGACTTTATTACATTGAGATTAACCCAATAAATTATGAGAGGTGATTTGTACATTATTTTTTTTTGCCATCCAGCACTAAATTATGCTAGTGGTGTTGTACTGTATGCATCACTGGTGTGATTTAGTGGTGTATAGCAAAAAATAAATGGTGCACAAGTCATTTCCCATAAATTATACTCAAAGTATTTATTAGCACAATATTACAATCACAAATGACTCATACCTACCGTTTTGATCCCCAAACTTATCTGCTTTTATACAATACAAATGTACTTAAAGTTATATGATTACAAACTTAATATGAAAATTCAACTTAACAACTTCGAAATCAAAGATTCATAACCATCAAAATTAACACATGATAATTTATGCAAATCAATATCACAACCACAAATTAAAAAATATTGAGGTTAATAAAATTAACAAGTGAATCAAATCACAAACTAAAACACATAAGCATAATAACTAGATAATTATTGAATTATTTGATCAAACTTCGAACATTACCTGCAATAATTTGCAAATCCAATCAGCGGTGAGGATGATCGGTGACAGCGACGACGACGGTAATGATGATCGGCGAAGATGAGGATGAGCGCAACGTGAAAAGATCGGCGCTGATGAATCGTTAAGACGATTGGCGACAGTTAGATGAATTCGGAGACGGTCCTAGTGAGGGTTGTGTGTTTTCAGTTGGTGACTTTTGTAATTTTTTGTCACTTTTGTATTCTTAGTAGGCAAAAGTTTTAGTTACCATACGTCACTTTTTGTCACTTTTGTATTCTTAGTAGGCAAAAGTTAGATGATCGGAGACTCGGTATTGTTGTAATGGTCTGAATTCTAGCTTGAATTAAATTTTTTGGAATTTATTACTTGTTCTAACTGTGGATTGGTCCTGGTTGGCCTAACTTTTAGCATGATTGTAATTAGAAGAAAAGACTAGTAATTCAATCAATCTTGTTTTTACTACTCCAAAAATTTTATTGCACTTATAAACTAAGGGGTTGGCAACACACCCCTCACCTCAAATTCTTTCACTCACTTACACCCAATTCCTTTATGCCACATCACTCTCCCACATTCTCCTTCACTCACTCACTTTTTGTTGACATCACACCCCTCACCCTTCACTCTTTTTTTTTTTTTCATTTTTCTTTTTTTTTCTTTTTTTTAAATTCTATCAATATTATGACAATATATAGTGCCATTAGCCGACATCTAAAACCTTTTTAAACAATAACTGTGTAAGGTTATTTATGATTAAGTTATAAAACAAGGGCTTAAATTGTCAATTATGTAAACATTTTTGCACCTATACGTAAATAAAAGCAAATGGTTAGAAAATTAGAGCAAATATGTAATTAAAAGATATAAACTTGAGGGGTCAGAAGTGAAGATAACTCAAAGTCATCATCTTCCTCCCGTTTATTTAATATCTCCATAACCTCTTTTGAACCATACAAGCGTTTACTGCTCCAACGGTCTATTTTTTGAGTCTCCAACGTTCCAATTTCTTTTCTTTCTCGTGCGGTAAACTTCACCGCAAAAGGCCTCCCCCGTGCGGTACCGCATGGTCGGCGGCGGTGTTCCCGCACGGGAACCACCCCGTACCGTGCCTCCCCGCATGTGTTGCCAACCCCTAAGAAACATAATTCACAAATGTGTGTAGACACGGTCTAAAAAGCTATTGACTCCAAAAAAAAACCAATTATAATCATATAAGCTAAGTAAAGTAAATCTTTATTCATAACCCGTGTCTGCACACGACCTTTGAATGTATTCGTTGAAATCTTATACAATGTTAAAGTTTATATTGCTTGTAAAAGCATATGTCTAATGAAGACTAATTACTTATGATAACCAATATAATGGACCTTGACATGCACAAATATCAAATTTATCGAGGTCCTAATGTGGTCATTGTGAAATCATTGACGGAGATTGAGTTATCTCTAGGCACACTGTCTTTAGCAAAAAATGCAGGTTGTTTGGGTCGAGGCAATATGTTATCTTGATCAAACATCAAAATCACAGATGACATAGTTGGTCTATCTTTTGCATGATGTTGCACACATAAAAGACCAATATGTATTGACCGAAATACTTCAGCATCGACTCTTGAGTCACGCATATGTGCACTAAGCAATTCTAGAGTCGTGCCTTCTTCATAGAGTCTCCATGCCTAACAAAACAATATATGGAACCACAAAAGCTTAAAAGCCTTATTTTATACTAAAGTTTTTTCTTCTATGTCGGTTCTAGTTTTACAAAACTTACATGTGCAAGAAGGTTGTCACTGTCTTTTTCATGCGAGAATCCTCTGTTTTTTCTCCCACTCACTATTTCAAGCACAATAACTCCAAAACTAAAGACGTCCGACTTTTCTGAAAAAGTCCCGTCTATAGCATACTCTGGTGATATATAACCCCTAAACCAAAAGTATGAAAAGTTAAAATGTATTATTTTTTTAATAGGATTTCATATACGGAAAAATACTTAGGCTATGGATACGTACAATGTTCCAACTACCCTGTTCGTGTTTGCTTCGTTTTCGTGTTCTCTAAACATTCTAGCGAGACCAAAGTCCGATATCTTTGGATTCAAGTCAGAATCCAATAAAATGTTTCCAGCTTTGAGATCTCGATGAACAATTTTAAACCGCGAATCTTGATGAAGATAGAGCAGCCCTCTAGCAATTCCTTGGATGATGTGAAAACGCTTTGACCAGTCTAGTATTGAACTTCTGTTTATTTCTGCACAGTATAACATTTTAATACAAGTGACATATAGAAAAATAAAATAAAGCTATCAATGCATTTATAAGTTAGCTATTAACAAAAGGAAAATAATGTATCTTCCTACCATATTCTCCTAATTAAAACTCCTACGAACAAAATTTTTCTATTTGGAAATTGGAATCCACTAATTCTTTCTCATCATCTTGATCAACTCTTGATTTTGCCACATGTGATGATCTTGTTTTTAGGAGGATAAGTAAAACTCACATACTAAAGGAAAACATGGAATGAAAGGCAAAGAATGTGATGTGTAAATAGTCGTACCAAATATGAATAAGTCCAGGCTTTTGTTTGGCAGGTATTCGTAGATTAGCATGCTTTCATCTTCTTGATTGCAACATCCCAAAAGCTTTACTAGATTTCGATGTTGAAGTTTAGCTATGAATGTAAGTTCATTTTTGAACTCTTTAAGCCCTTGTCTTGAAGTTTTCGACAACCTTTTCACTGCTATTTCTCGTCCGTCATCCAGCACCCCCTACAGGATTTTAATTCAGTCCCACCCAGATAAAAATAATAATATATGTTACTAGTTCTATTAATGAATATTCAGGGGTGTTTCTTTTTTGCTTGTATCATCTTAATCACTATTTGGTCCCACTTGGGTCCACTAAATTTCCCTTGTATCATCTTAGTCTATAGAGAGTGAAAACTTAACTCCTCCCCATTAAATGGCTAAAAGAGAAGGGGGACTCACATGGACCTTAGTTAAGGAAAAAAAATAAACACCCCCTAAGTCTGATAAGCTATGTCAATGTTACTCATAAGTTAATTGTAAAATCATCATTGGTAATATATTATTGCCCTGGTTTGGTTAAACTTTCCTACTTGAATAAAAAAAATTGATGGCCATTTTACATATATAATATATAATTAATTAAGGCGAACCTATAGGTGGTGCCCAGGAACCACTTTAGCCATTGATTTTGTTTAGAACTGACGTATAAATTATTCCAGGACCTGCATTAGAAATAGTTGAGGAACCACCTTGGATCTGAATTGATGAAAAAAAGACGCAAAAAGAGATAAGGAAAAGTATAAAATCCGGACAAAGACACCGGAGATGAAGAAGATGGAGGTTTTTCAGTGAAGTTGACTAGTCCCTGCTTTTTTATTTGATGAGAGAGAATGAGTCATATACTATGGTAGGGTATGTTTAGGAGAGGGGTTTATGGGCTTATAGAGGCTTAGGCTTTTAAAATAAGTTGGTTTATAAAATAAGTCTCGTTTGTCATGCGGGCTTATGAAATCATAAACCTCTAAAAGAGGCTAAAAACTTTAGCCCCATAAAAGGGGCTAAAAACTTAAGACCAGGGCTTTTGAACAATAAATTACTTATTTACCCACAAAAATATTAATATATACAAAAACTCATTTAATTATGTTATTTTTAGAAAATTTGCAATAGTAAGCCAAAGTTTAAGCCCATTTGCAAACAAGTTTACAAAAATACAAATTTCAACTTCGGCTTATAATAAAAGCCCTAGCTCCAGCCCAAGCCAAAGCCCCAGCCCCAGCCATAGCCCCAGCCTATTTCACCAAACAAACCTATATGTTAAGTTTTTAGGGAACGCTATAACTTAGATAAAAGTCAATAGTCAATACTTTGAAGCCTAGATTATACGTAGTTCGCAACTCAAACCTTTGATAATAATTCTTTTTTTCTATGGGTATGCTTGGCGAAATGGGCTGGGGCTGGGGCTTGGACTGATATTATAAGCCGAAATTAAAATTTGTATTTTTATAAACTTGTTTGGCAAATGGGCTGATGCTGGGGTTGGGGCTTATTGTTGCAAAATTACTAAAAAGGAAATAATTAAATAAGTTTTTGTATATGTTAGATATTTTTGTGAGTAAATAAATAATTTATTCTTCAAAAGCCCGGGCTAAAGTTTTTAGCCCTTTTTATAGGGCTAAAGTTTTTAGTCGGCTTATTTTATAAGCCTTTTCATAAGCCTCATGAAAAACGAGACTTATTTTATTAGCCGACTTATTTTAAAAGCCAAAGCCCCTATATGCCCCTATAAGCCCTTTGCCAAACAGAGCCCATGTCTTCTATAGTTGTATGGACCATGATTTTGTTTCTTTCTTGTTTTGTGCTAGTTTAACGTAATAAAATATTATAGTTATTCTTTTTCACATATCGGGTATGCTTGGCATAAATGTTACTGTCAAAGGCGGACCAATTTTCGGAAGGCTGCAAGGTCCGGATGATTCCATAAGCCCGGACGACCTAACCTTCTGGATAAGCGATAATTACGCAAACACAAGGACAGATAGTACACAAGGTACGCGATAATGGAGCAAAAGTAAACAAACAATAAGGGATCGTACAAACCTTCGATAAAGACAAAAACAGATCACCTATATAAAGAGGAGAAATCCTCACTTCAGGGTAGCAAAATCTCTCACTCTCTACACTTTCATTTATACTTTATCTCTCTAAAAAACATATACTTACTCTCACGCCGGAGGTTGGTCCTGGGATAAAACCCGGGACGAGACTAACGAACGTGTCTGTTTTGCAGATATCCAAAGGTTCTTGCAACAATTCATATGAGTTAGAAGAATATCCGAAGGACCTACGATAGTCCTGGGGATCTCTCCTGCTTGTTAGGGGTAGACGCAATATTTTACCTTAACAAATTGGCGCCATCCGTGGGACCCGTTGTTCACTCTACCAAAGCTAAGAAATGACGAATTCCCCACCAGAAACAACAGAAGGCAGTGGAAAAAACAAGGATAACAACCAGGACAGTCTAGACCGAATACATAGTCACATCACCGCACTGAAGGCGCTAATCCGAGAACACAATACAAGGGGAGGAACACCAATCCAACCTATTCGGCTCGACTTTGACGAAAAAGAACTCGGAGAGGCCGAAGTTAAAAGAGGCGAAGAAAAACCAATAGATGATCTATCCAAACCTTTCAAAGCCGCATCCAAGAGTCCCTTCACCCGAAGGATCGTCGAATTCTCCGGACCACAGGGTGCAAAATATACAATGCCTTCCCACTTAAAGCTGTATGATGGTTCTACGGATCCAGATGACCACATCACAAGGTTCGAAGGAGCAGCCAACCAAGGCGCATGGCCCATGCCAATATGGTGTATGATGTTTCAGCAAACTTTAGATGATTCGGCTAGGGCATGGTTCGACCAGTTACCACATGGCAGTATCGATAGCTGAGATGCATTGAGTGAGCAGTTCGTGTTGAGATTTGCTCTTCGGAGAAAGTGTATCAGGGATCCAATGGAAATTACAAAGATCGTCCGACAAGCCAATGAAGCTCTATCTGAATTTAAAGAACAGTGGACAGACGAAGCCAGTCGCATATCGGGAGTCCCGGAAGTGATACATATATCTTCTTTCATCGACGGCTGCAAGTGCCCTGAACTAGCCAAAAGATTCTCTGAAAAGGTCCCTAAAACAGTGACAGAAATGATGATAAGGGTAGATGACTTCATCCGTTCTGAAAAGGCATGCCGGTCAGCCGAGGTGCCAATAGGGGAAATGACCCGTATATAATACCAGAAATGACCCGTATACTCCGCGAGCTCCTTACAGAGGAGATCGCCAGCGCAATAACCACCGGGAAGAATTCAAGCCCCGACGAAATGACCATTATGCACCTTACGGCCTAGCCAGAAATGATAATAGCAATCGAATGGACCATAGAGTGGATTATCGCCGTAATGACACATATCGGAGAGACACAAGGCCGATAGACTTAAATCCATTAACCAAGGCCCCCAAAGAGATCCTGACCATCGAGCATCAGCTGAGGCTACCACCGCCCCCACCTTTGAAAGGAAGACCTTCTAGAGAAAATTTGAACAAGTATTGTGATTATCACGGAGATAAGGGACATCTCACGAACGATTGTTACAACCCGAAAGAGCAACTGAGGAAGGCCTTAGAGACCGGCAAGCTAGACCACTTGGTCAAATACGTTCGACCGAGGGAATGAGCTCCCTAGAGAAATGATACCCAAGCCAACCGGTGAAGAATCATCAATATGATCCAACACCACGAACCCACACGGAGGCGTAAAACCATAGATCAGGAGGAAGACTAGATGAATACCCCCATTAGTTTCCCCCAATCCTGCCCGCGGATGTTTCCAACGAACCACTAATCGTTGAAATTGAAATAGAAGGATATACCGTTCGGAGGGTGTACGTAGACCAGGGTGCCTCAGTGGAGGTAATGTATAAGCACTGTTTCGAAAATCTTGACTCTTCCATCCGGTCTTGGCTACAAGAAACTAACACTCCCTTGGTAGGATTCGCTGGAGAATCTATTAAACCTCTGGGTAAAATTGAACTGGAAGTATGCTTCGGAAGTGAAGGGTTATATCACCGGACGGCCATGAAATTTGCAGTGATAAGGTCTCCATCCCTTTACAATATTATACTGGGACGATCAGGAATCAAGAAGCTAAGGGCCATCCCATCGACAATACACTCGATGATGAAATTCCCAACACCGAGAGGCATAGCCACCTTGGTCACTCGGTCCGTCATCATTTCAGAATGTCAAAAGTTGGAAGAAAAGTTCTTATTGGAAAAGGAAGCTGCAGCCAAAATGCCCTAGGCCGCAACAATCAAAGAAGATCAAACCAATACAACAGAGGAAATCATGGTTCATCCGGCTCACCCGGACCAGCTCGTAACAATAGGAGGAAACTTCTCCAAAGAAGGAAGAAGACAGTTGATAACGTTACTCAAAAACAGCCAAGATGTTTTCGCATGGAAGCCGTCAGATATGACAGGTGTGCCGCGAAGGATCACAGAACACAAGCTCAATGTGAACATCCAAGACAGGCCAATTGCTCAAAAGAAGAGACTTTTCTTGGAAGAAAAGAACCAGGCTATAAACAAAGAGGTGGAGGAATGGTTAAAAGCCGGAATAATCAGACCAGTGCGGTATCCAACATGGATCTCGAATCCGGTGTTAGTAAAAAAGCTGGACGATAGTTGGAGAATGTGCATCGACTTCAAAAACCTCAATGCGTCTTGCTTAAAAGACTACTATCCGCTACCTGAAATCGACTGGAAATTTGAGCCAGTCATGGGATTCTGGTATAAATGCTTCCTCGATGCTTATAAAGGATACCACCAAGTCCAAATGGCCAAAGAAGACGAAGAGAAGACGGCCTTCTACACCGAGCACGGAACGTATTGCTATGTCAAGATGCCGTTCGGATTAAATAATGCTGGAGCAACGTACCAAAGATTGGTGGATACTGCCTTCCGGTCACAGATTGGCCGGAACTTAGAAGCATACATAGACGACATGGTAATCAAGAGCAGAACGGAGAAAGAACTATTGGCTGATATAGCCGAAACATTTGATAACCTTCAAAAAATCAATATGAAGCTGAATCCTAAGAAGTGTTCCTTCGGTGTGGAAGAAGGGAAATTCCTAGGGTACATGATAACCTCAGAAGGGATCAGCGCGAATCCCAAGAAAACTAGGGCAATTTCCAACATGCAATCACCAAAGTCACTTAAGGAAATGCAAAGTCTAAGTGGCAAGCTTGCCGCTTTGAACCATTTTCTATCCAAGTCTGTCGAAAGATCCTTACCTTTCTTCGAGACTCTTAAAAACATCACCAAGGAGAACAAAGACGAATACCGGTGGACGGAAGTGGCCGAAAGGGCCTTTCAAGAAATGAAAAAGATGATCCTAAAACTCTCTTGCTTAACAACACCAGAACCAAAAGAAGACCTATACTTATTCCTAGCGGCAACAAAAGAAGCAATGAGTGGGGTAATGCTTGTAGAAAGGGAGGGGCGGCAGGTTCTGGTACACTATGTAAGCCGAACATTACATGAAGCCGAAAAGAATTTTGCCCTGGTGGAAAAATTAGCTTTGGCTCTCCTACATTTATTCAGAAGGCTGAGACGATATTTTGAAGCTCATCCCATAAAAGTCATAACGGACCAGCCCATCAAACAAATACTGAATAAAGCAGAAGCCTCCGGACAGCTAGCCAAGTACACCATTGATCTAGGAGCATACAACATCACGTATTTGCTGCGAAACGCGGTCAAAAGACAAGTTTTAGCCAATTTCATCAATGAAGTACCCGTTGGACAAGCAGACCGGGATCCGAAAGGGAAGATCATGGAAATATATGACATCTCCCAATCAGAAGATTGGATACTATACACTGACGGAGCATCTAGTAAAAGGGCGCCGGAGCAGGATTGGTGCTAATCAGCCCAGACAAAGAAGAATATACTTACGCCTTCTCGTTGAATTTTTGATGCCACTAACAACAGAGCAGAATATGAAGTGTTATTGGCCGGATTGAGGATTGCAAGAAGGATGCATATAAAGGCACTGGACGTACGAGTGGACTCAAACTTGGTTGCAAGTCATATCAATGGAGATTTCACAGCATCTACGAAAAGCATGACGAAATAACTAGCCAAAGCCAAGGAATACATTGCCTGCTTCGATCACTTCAAAATAAAAAATATCCCTAGAACAAAAAATCAAAAAGCCGATATACTGAGCAAGCTGGAATCCGTGGCATTCGACCATCTGACGAAGGAAATCCTGATAGAAGTATTGGAAAAACCATCCACCGAAGAAGATACAGTTAATGCAATAGTAGTAAAAGAAGAAGAGAACTGGACGACTCCGATCATCTGATGCTAAAAGAAGGGATCTGGCCGGAAGATCAAAATAAAGCTCGAGCCCTTCTGATGAAGATAAGCAACTATACGATAATAGATGACGTACTGTTTAAGAAATCATACCTAGGCCCAATGCTGAGATGCGTGTGACCTCTCCAAGCTAACTACGTGATTCGAGAGGTTCACGAGGGAGCATGTGGGATGCACTCCGGACCACGATCTGTTGTGGCTAAACTCATGAGGCAAGGGTACTATTGGCCAACCATGCACCGAGATGCTAGAGAGGTGATTCAAAAATGTGACTCATGCCAGATACATGCACCGGTTCCCAAATTGCCAAAAACCGTATTAACCTCTGTGATGGCTCCATGGCCGTTCTACCAATGGTTAATGGACATACTAGGACCTCTACCCATAGCACCAGGAAAGGTTAAATATGTCATCGTAGCGGTAGACTATTTTACAAAATGGATGGAAGACAAACCATTGGCCAAGACTACCGGTAAAGAAGTAAAGAAGTTCGTATGGGATAACATCGTCTGCCGGTTCGGATTACCCAAGATTATTGTCACGGACAACGGAAGCAACTTCGTTGGCGATCCATTCAAAAGCTGGTGTGAAAAGTTAAACATCACACAGATTAACACAGCTGTAGCCCACCCTCAAGCCAACAGACTAGTAGAAAGGGCCAACAAAAGCTTAATGAAAGGATTCAAATCGAGTCTGGGCAGAGAAAGATCCGGATGGGTTCACGAACTACCAAATGTGTTATGGGCATTCCGCACCACCCTGAAAACTAGCAACGGAGAAACCCCTTTTAGCCTGACATACGGAAGTGAAGCGGTCATTCCGGCTGAAATTGGCATGCCTACCTTCCGAACCATGATGGTAAATGCTGAAAACAATGACGAAGGGATCAACCTGAACCTGGACCTGCTACAAGAACGAAGGGAGATGGCAGCAATAAGGGAAGCAAAGTACAAAAAAAATGTTGAACAGTACTATAACCGAATGGTACGACCCGAATCGTTCAAAGTAGAAGATTTCGTAAGTCGGAAGAACGAAGCCAGTAGAGTGGAAAATCAAGGAAAACTAGGACCAAATTAGGAAGGTCCGTATCGGATAGTAGAAGCTTATCTGCACGGCACCTACAAGCTCCAGACCATGGACGAAGAAGAAATACCACGAACTTGGCATGCAATTAATCTTAACAAATGTTTCATGTAATCGGTGATGACCGAAAGACTCGTTGTATGGCTCATAAAAGCCCTTTCTTATTTCTAATAAAAACCTAATGCAGTTATCCCCCAGACAAAGGTAAGCTACCTTTTGCCAAATTATATTGTTAAAAACTACCAAATTACGCCCAAGAGCCGAAGGACACAAGATGTCCGAAACAACTCGCACCCCAAAGGGGCAGCCACTAAACGTCTACGGCCAAGAGCCGAAGGGCTCAAGATGCCCAGAATGACTCATACCCCAGGAGGGTAGCCAATAAACGACTACGGCCAAGAGCCGAAGGGTACAAGATGCCCGGAACGACTTATACCACAGGAGGTAGCCACTAAACGACTACGGCCAAGGGCCAAAGGGCACAAGATGTCCGAAACGACTCGCATCCCAAAGGAGTAACCACTAAACAATTACGGCCAAGAGCCGAAGGGCATAAAATGTACAAAATGACTTACACCCCAAGAGGGTAACCACTAACCTACTACGGCTAAGGGCCAAAGGGTGCGAAATGCCCGAAATGGCTTACACCCTAAAAAGAGCCGATAAACGACTACGGTCAAGCGCCGAAGGGTGCCATCTGCCCAAATCAATTTACACCCCAGGAGGATAGCTATTACATACCCAAGGCCAAATACCGAAAGGCACAAACTACCCCTAACGATTGATACTTCGGAATTCAATAATATAATAAATAAAAGAAAAAGGAGAAGGATAAGATAATATTCATATTTTATAAAGTCCGAAAACCATTACATTAGATATTCCGAATGGCCACCAAGACCTTACATGTCAAAAAAGGAATTAAATAATGGAACATCATTAAAATACCGGGATACCTCGCCCCATGATCAAAATGGAGATACCCTTACAAACGAAGAACCCTAAAACTATCCAAACTTTTACAAATGATTTTCATACGACCGCAGTGGCCAAACATCAACCATCAGAACAAAGAAAAACCATGTTAATATAAGCTTCACTTAGAATCCGCAATACCTTGATCCATAGTCAAAATGGAGGTATACGAATCCTAAAAGGGACCAAATCCTTTAAACACTAAACAAAAGCCGAAGCATCCTGAGCCGAGGAATCCTGAGCAGATGGGTTTTCAATTGAAGCTTCGACGACCAGCTCAGACGTTGTACCTGTAGGCCCAACAGAAGCAGCAGTCTTTTCAATAATTTGGGCAGGAGCAGGATCATGAAGAATCTCCATCAGGTATTTGAAAGTGTGGCGGCATGTCTTGTGGATCTTCTGGACATACGGATATTCCTTGGTGACTAATTGATCGTACATAGGCAGATATATTTCTTCAGCATCCATATCAAGGCCCTCCACATCCTCTGGTTTTCTTCTTATGATCACCCCATCTAGAAACCCAGACTGAGAACACAGGTAGAATGGTTCGGCCAGAGCTTGCTTGTACTCGTGACTATTCAACAGGTGACAGACCATCTCCGGAATGAATTCATTCACAATCCGGCTGCGCTTGACCTCTGCGTTACCCGCCAAAATTGCCAAGTCCTGTTTTTCCTTCCGTAGCTCTTGACAAGTCATCTCCTCATCACTTAATAACAACCTTGTTTTCTTCAGGTCAGCCTTCAAGGGCATGATTTGTTTGGCTTGATCACCCAAAACCTTTCTCAACTCCTCCTTTTCCTTCTCCAACTCATATACCCTGTCCTTCAAACTCACTTCCTTTGCCGAACAACCGGAGTGCTCAGACCTCAACCTCGTGAGCTCCTCAGGCTCCCCGGAAGCACACCCAGCGTGATCTACCTTAAGTTTCTCCAACTCATCCTGCACCTCTTGGAACCTCTTGAAATTCTCCTTAGCACTTCGGTCACAATCCTTGTGAGCAGCAACAGCTTTGCTATGACTATCACGAAGATTCTCAAAGCGAAAGATAAGATCCGCAAGGGCTGAAGAACTTTTCCCCAACAATAGCCAAGAACGCTGAATGGCCTCATCATCATCATGAGCATCAAGAAACTTTTCCTTGCCGGGAGTCGCCAAGTGAATCAACATATCCTTACATACAGCCGAATGATTCATCCGGGTACCCCTCTTGACTGACCATTTAGGAACAAACAACTCATCGGAGGAATCGCCATCAATATCAACATCTTCTTCAACTACCGCTTTTCCGCGACCATCTAAAACACGAAACATATATGACCAAGTTAGTAAGAAGAACACACATAAAAAGAAAATAAGAAAGAAGACACACAATTCACCTGCTTCAGCATCTTCAACATGACTGCTCCCACCTCCTTCTCCCACAGACGACTTCCCCGTTGGAAATACCGACCGAAGGGGGGAAGGTCTAAGAATGCTTTCATCCAGCTCAAGATCAACCACGGGAGACTCAACCGATGGCTTGCTCCTTTTCGGAGGACGGGACAAAGTTTCGTCCTACCCAGACCTCTTCACCTGAACTTTTGGCTTGCTACCCCCAACATTAACCGAAGGTTTTTTAAGACCAGCCCGAGCGGCCTGCTCTTTTTTCTTATCTCGAGCAGCAAGGACCTTGTCATCCGGAAACTCAACCCTCCTAAGCTCAGCCGTTTTCTCTTGCACCTCAGCATTCGAGCCTAATGGCTTGGTAAGATGCATTTCTGCGACTTGACCCGACCGGAGTTTATCTCCCTTCACCACGGTCACTGTCTTACGGAGAGACGGTTTCTTCAAATAATCAGACATTGTGACAGCTGCAAAACAAAAGTATTGTTCAACAATAAGGCAACAAAAAAAAAGAGAGGGGGGATATATGCATATAAGAAAACTTAAGACAGAGGCTATACCCCTTCCCTCCTCATCCCTTAGTGCCGCCCGGTACCCGGGGAATTTCCAATAAGTGGATAGGCCCAACATATATAAAAAGTCATGAGGAACTTGGAAGGGCTCTATAACAGTGTCAGCCAACTTTTTAGCATGAACAACATTAAACTCCCCCTTCGGAAAAGGATCCGAGATGTCCGAGTCATGGTGCCTCCAAGGCATGGCAAAGGGAATGGCACATCTATCAATTAAAAAGAATTGTTGTTTCCAAACCTTCAACTTGACGGAAAGTCACCAAAACAAACCTTCTTATCCACACCCTCTTCTCAAAAGAAAACCAGCTACCTTGTTTGCTTAACTTATAAAACACCCTGAACAGCGAGGCAATCGGAGGGATGTGCAAGCTCCGGCTATATACCTCAAAAAGGGTCACAGGGTGCAAGCCGAGAGGGACCAATTGAGATGTATGAAATTTAAAATACTTAATAACATTTAAAAGAAAGGTAGAAAAAGGAACGTTGAGACTCCCTTCAAAAAATACTCTACGTAAAGACCTATGGCATCGGCTAATCCGTAGGTATGCCGAAGGCCTCGACAAGGGCTAAGACATCCGACTGACTCGTTTTAGAGATCCTTTTGTGAATGTCGAACTTTACGGGAAGATCACCCCCAGCGAGAACATCATCCTGACTCACCGAAGTAGAAGATTCCGACATAGTAGGAGCGAGGAAAGAAGAGGTATAGCCAAATAAACTAAACGACTAGGAAGGAAGGGCAACACAAAACAAGATGTACCTCTTAAGATGCAACGACTAAATAGGCACGCCGGAAAGATCGCTAGGAAGGTCGTACGGAATATCGCTCGAAGGATACGAAGCAAAGAGTGTGTCAGAGGTGAGAAATTACAGTAGTAAAAAATGAAATGGAATTTGCTATTTATACGCAAAAAGAGGGGGCGCGAAACGATGTGTCGTACAGAGGGCTGACGTGGCATCATCTGGACCACATGATTAAAAACACGCACACGCGTCAAATCCTTAAAGAACACGGTAAAAACAACGGCGCTCCTTAAAATGACACATCATAATTACGTTTGGCATTTTGTACATAAATTTAACCTAACGAAGCAACTATCACAAACCCTCCGGAAACTTTGAAGCAAAATTTTTAAGTATCACACCATTGGCATAACCAACACTATGATACTGGGGGGGGGGGGGGACATGTTGGCGTATATGTCCGGAGGACCCACACCGAACGAGCCGGACCAATATCCGGAAGGCTGCAAGGTCCGGATGATTCCATAAGCCCGGACGACCTAACCTTTCGGATAAGCGATAACTACGCAAACATAAGGACATATAGTACACAAGGTACGCGATAATGGAGCAAAAGTAAGAAACCAATAAGGGATCGTGCAAACCTTCGATAAAGACAAAAACAAATCCTATATAAAGAGGAGAAATCCTCACTTCAGGGTAGCAAAATCTCTCACTCTCTACACTTTCATTTATAATTTATCTCTCTAAAAAACATATACTTACTCTCACGCCGGAGGTTGGTCCTGAGATAAAACCCGGGACGAGACTAACGGACGTGACTGTTTTGCAGATATCCGAAGGTTCTTGCAACCATTCATATGAGCTGAAGAATATCCGAAGGACCCATGATAGTCCGAAGGATTTCTCCTGCTTGTTATGGGTAGACGCAATATTTTACCTCAACACTAGAAAAAAAAAAGCTAAAAGAACATATTGTTTTAGATAGATAGATAGATATTAAAAAAAATAATAATTAAAAAAAAAAAAAAAAAAAAAAATGGTCGGACATCAGCGCCCGGAGGTGAATAAGAAGATGGAGTGTTTTACTTCAGTAAGAAGATTGTGTGTAGCTAGAAGAGTGGCACGTGGCCTTAGTCAAAAGTTATTTAGTTTTCTTTTTCTTCTTCTTATTATTATTTTTATTTTATTTTTTTCAAAATGAGTACTTATCTAAATTTGTTTATGTTAGGTTTGGTTTGAAATAAGTTTAATACAAGTAACTTTCGTCTCAACGTGACGTATTGGGATTAAAATGCATTTTGTGGGTTATATGTTTATATTGCTCAATTGAATAATATAATTGTATGTTACTAGGGGCAGTGGCGAAGCTAGAAAATTTTTAGTCGGGGTTGGGATTTAAATTTTTTTTCCTAACGGTATTTTTCGGGTAATAGCGAAATTTTGGGGGGTCAAAACCGAATATACCGAAATTTTTCTACACGAAAACTATATACACCCTACATCGCAAAAATAATTACGGGGGG